>LPNX011115289.1:61089-208312 GCA_001517045.1 Pseudotsuga menziesii | reverse complement strand
ATATATATATATATATATATATATATATATATATATATGATATTATGGAGTTTAGAGGTGGAATAGATCCTTTATTTATAAGATTTAGTTTATCATGTTTTTTGGTTGGAAATAAAGATTTTACAAACTTATAATATATATGATATTATGGAGTTTAGACGTGGAATAGATCTTTTATTATAAGATTTAGTTTATCTTTTCTTTTGGTTGAAAGTAAAGATTTTATAAACTTATAATAAAGTCTTAAGAGTAATAAGTATGGATATTATCGTAAAATTCCATTCATAAAATCTTAAGAGTAATAAATATGGATATTATCGTAAAATTCCATTCATAAAATATATTGTGGAAAATGTCCACTTTCTCTTAAACACTTTTTGGATTTAGTAAAGAAATGAGATAAGAAAGTTGTGTAGAGTTATTTATATTAAATGCATATTTCAAGTAAGAGTACATAATTATATATTGTGGATATATGATAAAGAGTTTGTGAACGTCTCCTACTGGATATATTGAGATGTGCCACCTGCATTGAATATGTGTAATCAATTCTTTGCCCTCCTTGTTCCTGCTCAACAACAAAATAACCCTTCTTACTATTTAACTAGCTTTATTTAGAGATCTTTGGAACGGTTCTATTACTTCATTACCTTAGTGGATTCGCTGCCCACGTCAGGGGTGGACTTAGACGGGAAAACATACGTCAAATGAAAGATACGGTTGGGAGGAAAGTCATAGACATGTTTTGAGTCGCCCAAGATAAGAAAAGTATCCTTAACAAATATATTGATTTAGGCTTTTAATTTATCTTGTTTATAAAACTTATTCTCTTGGATTTATAGATTAACATCTAGTACTAATATGTGTGTTGAGTTATATACAGTGATGGTTGCAGAAGCTACATTTTCATTGGTGGAAAAGCTTTGGAATAAGTCTCGAAAGACAAGTCTAAAATGAATCAGTTCGTATAGGTGCATAATTTATAGATTAGCTTTTCTTTTATCATGTCCAATCATCTAACCCTGTTGTTTCTCCTCACCCAACTAGGAGACTACGCCTCCATCGTTGGTAATGATATGTAAGGGTACCGAGTAAAACATCCGGGTGCTATCACTAAATGGAAATGTTAACTTGTAACTTGTTTGACTGTACGATTAATTTAATGGCGTCACATTACTATATTATTTGTAGTATGTGATTGTACTTTGTAGGTTTGTAATATTAAAAGAATGGTTATGCTTAAGTAAAATTTATTTTAAATTGATTTAATGAGATTAAATGTAGTAGAAGAAGCAAATTTTTATGCTTCCACCTAGAGAATCGTTTCAAGTAATATGGATATGTGAAAAATGGTATTAGGGCCTTAGGTTAAAACAATGCGGCCAAATGGAATTTCATATACACAAGTAAGTTGTGTACTTTCTAAATTATTGTTTATGTAAATAGGAAAATGGTTTGCAACAAAGTTTATCGTGCAACATGTAAGCCAAAGAAAGTTAAATTTTAAATGAGACATTATTTTTTTTACTTATGTGATGACTAGAGTATACATGGTTGCTCCAATTAAAATGCATCATTGACAAGGGAAGTAGTATAAACTATAACTTAAATTGGTACAAAGTGAAGTTAAGGATAATGGTTAATTAAGTTGGTCCTTTAACCTCCCAATTATGTAAATCTGTAGTAAAAAAATTAGAGAATCTCGTTGTTAAATTATTTTGAAGCATTCCGTTTGTCACCAGATGCATGCCTTAATTTATTAGGGCATGAATTATATATTGATGAAACTGAAGCATTCCAGTTCTACAACCTCCTCGTCATAGCGAAATGGTTGTATCGCAAAAGCTATAATATCCTGAATTTTGGACCTAACACTTATAGGTATGATTCTATTGATTATGATGTTTAATTTTGATATATTGGGTTGAAGACCCCACTACATATGAACATGATGATTTGTCTTATATATTGGGCATAAGCCAATTATTGATGATGATGTATATGCTTGTTTGTATTCGGATTGGATCCTGAAGCACATGATTTATGAGATATTTTGTGTTGAGCGAGGAGCTCTAGAGCACATGGGTAATTAATGTTTTGTGTTGAGAGAGGAGCTATGAAGTACATGGGTAATTAATATTTTGTGGTGAGCAAGAAGCTTTGGAGCACATGGGTACTTAAATTTGTGTTGAGCGAGAAGCTTTGGAATACATGAAAAGATAATTGGAATTGTTGGGCATAATCCTTGGATCCTTCCATGTTGATGTTGAGCATAAGCTCTGGAGCATCGGATCCTTGGCCATTGTATCCATAGGTGTATCGTACAAGTATATCCTAGCATTAGTGTTGAGCAAAGAGCTCTGGAATTGCACTAAGTTTGTAACTGCTTGTTTCAGCATTGAGTATGGGCTCCGGTAAGGATTATGATTTACTGAAAATAATTTAATAATTTTCGAGTGAAAACGAATCGAGAAAAATATTGATCTCATCAAACTTATTTATAAGTGATTAAATGAAATTTTGAATTTCTATATTCTCATTAAGTACTAAAGAATTACCATGTTATACAAGGGAATCCAACATGCAATGATGTTTAGGGTTTCCTAGCCTAGTAGACATAACCATCTACCTATTTGACCTTAATGAAGAAGTGGCATTAAGTCTAGGGATCATGGTATATGATGCCCAAAGAGAAATGTTAACAAATGTTACATTTATTACATATTTTATACATGTTATGTATAATGAATAAATATAGTAATAATATTAATGATGAAAGAAAGAAAAGAAAGAAAAACTCCATCCATTATTATTTATTATTAAAAGATAATAAATATTACAATACCTACAAAAGTCTAATTAGGAACTAGTTGAAAGTTCCTAAGTTAAAATATTAAAAATTACCCAAATTAAGTAAAAAGGGTTAAATCAAGAAATCAAGGTTTATTGATTTAGCTGTCCCTTTAAATGAAAAGTATGTCTATAAAGTCTCAAGTGAATTCTTGGAGAACAATTTCTTGGAAAGAAAAGGATAATTGATCCAGACCTGATATACTAGATAGGAAACCCTACCTTAGGAACTCTAAGCTAATTGCATGTTGGATTCTAGCTCTGGGGGATCTGGATTGAAACCAGGAATGGTTCCGGGTCATGGTTCGGTGGAACGTGGTAGTTCCCAGGTGATTCGGTCATCTAGTACAGAGGTCAGATCTGCCTATGAATTGCTAATGCTGGTTATTTGAGTGTGTAGGTTTAGACATTAAACAAACTTCAGATCATAGGTATTCATAGGTATGAGATCCTATACTGCCTATTCTATTTTTCTACAGTAAAAGATGGATGAATTAGGCAAGGGTTCACATTATATGTTCTAACCCTATGTGTTTGATTTCTGTTTAAATATTCTAGGGTTTACATTTTAAATTATAACCCTAGGCTGTACTTTACTTATTATGCTAGATTTATCGAGGGTTATTCATTTAGTTTACTTATGTAAATTTTAATTCATTTATAAAAGTTTATCAAGGGTTTTGCACCTTAGTTTTGTTCCTGTATCTCTTTTACTATTGAAACTGTGTTAATTGCAAACTAGGTTTTATTTCAAATATATTCCATGTCTGTTCTTTGGCCTAGATACTCTACTAACAAATTTTATTTGTCAATAGAGCCATGTTCGAATAATTACTAGTTCAGATCTATGTTGCAATTAAAAACTTGATTTAACTTAGTATCATCTAATTCTAATAAAAAGAAAAATAATTAAGCATACTATTTATATATATATATAGTTTATCATAATCAAGTAAACATAGAAATTATCGAGACCGTTCATGGTCTAAGATCAAGTTCCTTTTCTATGTAAATTCATAGCCCTTTAATATTACAAAAATACATAACCATAATTGTATACCATACCATATAAATATTACTCACATCCATCGTATAAATAAAATAACCAAAGTAGAATTACAATAATTTAAACCTTTAGATACACAGAGGTCGTAGTATCGACCCTGGTGCGCATCCAAGCCAAATCACAGGCCATAATACAAAACACAAGAATAATACATATGCAGCAATCTTTTAAAATAAACCAAGCCCTCGTAACAATATTAAAATAACCATGTAAGTGTAATGAGGTCGCAGGATCAAATCCCGTGGACCCTCTGTATTCCCATTTTCACAAACATTACATTAATAAACCCTCACTACAGAACATGACCCATGATCAAATCTTGAAGGTTCTTTACTCCTTTACCAAGCCATGATCGATTATATACACACATGCTGTAATCCAAACATAGAATCATTACACAGAGACATGCTATACATAGTTTGTATGTGGGTTGTGTTTTTAACTAATCTTTTAACACAGAGGTTGTGAGACCTTACAAATAAAATAGGTTGTGTTCCATGGCCACGACTGCCACAATTAAACAAACAATCAATGAAAACAAACTCTTCACTATATAAACCCTGTTAATACAAAATCTACAGCAACAATAGCCATCCAGGGTTCACACCCACAACTTATTACATTTCCACATTATACATTAAAAACTGACCGCAAGTCTAAAACCCCTTCGCTATCGCAACAACAATGGAGAGTACCGACGCCATGTAAGGAGTGGCCCCAAATCCATCTCGCTGACAGGGTATGCATCATTATAAGTATTAAAAATCAACAGAGGAAAATACTATGTAAATAACAACCAGGATCGAAACACAACATTTTAATAAACCCAATGCTTATAACAATGGAAGTAAATATACACAGACCATCCACGAGGGAAGAGGCCACATGAAACCCACGTTTTATAAATAATAACAGAGTATAAATTTATATACACAGTCCAATTAATACCCATTTCAATTGTAAACACAACATGTATTTCACAACCCATCGTTTCATTACATTAACATAATTTACATAGTCAAACTGCTCATGGCCTTGCACCATTGCAAGCAATGGTACTTCCATGGCCTGTTACATCTTTAAACAAGTAACCAAAATTACATAGAGCCTGCCAAGACATCCAAGTTTCACCTCATGGATAAACATCTTTAATATTTACAAAACTCCCAAATATTTATAAACTCAAACCCGAAGGCCAACGAAACCCCTTAGCCTTTAAACCCCAACTAAGACCAGTTAAAAAACCAGTATTACAGCTAAGAGATGGTGAGTATCGACATGTTTAGCAGGCTTACCATAATGGTAATGCTAGCCCATGGCTTGCAGTCACGCTATGAATCCCACCTCTCCTCATCGCCCTGTCACTAGCAACCACGAAACACTTCGATGGATAAGACGTATGACCCCGAAGTTAGCAAACAAAAAAACAACAATGTTATGAAAACAATGAAGCCATAGCTTTGCTACCCTGACGGTCTCCTTCACCCACTGCGCAGAGCCGAGACCAAACAACCAACAAACAGAGCAAAATGACCAAGGTCCATTGTGAGCCAAGCCCTAAGCTTGGGCTGCCACAAACTTCAAGGTGCATTAATGGTTCCATCCTGTAAACCATTGTCAAACTTCCAAAACCCACTCTTCTATATTTTAGAATCGAACCATTATCAATTTCCTCCATTTTATGAAGAAGCGTTAAACCCCAATGTGTAACGTTCAAACCATAATATATATTCGCCACCCCAAAGTCTAATGCATGGTATAAAGTATTGTATGCATCGTGTACAATAGGATCTAAGCCTTAAACCTTGCTTATCCTTTTTCCTAGGCAATAAGATTAGAACCATGGTAAACTCATTTTTTTACAAAGTCAAAGATTTGGTCTTTAACCAGGTTTGTAAACCTCTCAAGAATAATAAAACATAGGTTAATACTTTAATAAGATAAACATGAAATACAAATAGGTTAAGATATGAACAATTGATCAGTAACATATAATGAATAATAAGCGTCACTTAGATAATCAGTCTAGGTCTTAAAATGAATATTTTTGGTAATTACCTTGTCACTAAACCAAGTATGTACGGAGAAATAATAACACTCGGTAGGTGTTGCTAGCTGCGAGGGTAAGTATACCTACACATAAACAAGTTAAGAGTGCCTTAGTTCAAACTGAAGTAAGTAAACCCACTAGAAAAGTAGAAACTTTACCTCTCGAACTAGTCCCACCACTCCGCCCACTTTGGTCCCAAGAGCAAAGTTAAGTTAGAACATGTAAATAATAAGTAAACCCATGCTGATAATAACGAAGTACATAATCAAAGTAGCTACACATACACAACAATGTTAACACATGAGAATAGCTTAGTAATGTAAACACATGAGAATAGCTTAGTAAACACATGAGAATAGCTTAGTAATCAAATTTACAACATCATAATGTAAAATATAGTAACAAACATAACTGAAATAAAGAAGGTAAAACATAAGAACAACTTACGATAAATCATTGGTACATTTAGTGTATGTTATATTTTGCAAGTCTAATAATGTCCATGCTTAGGTATTTTATACTAGCCTAATAATTTTTTATTTTTTTTTCAACTTTAGGGGACATTACAAGTGGTATGAGAGCCCAATTTCAATACTAAGAGACCTATGGGTGCACCAAGAATTCACCGCAAAGAAAATAAAGTATGTTATTAAAATTCGACACTAACAAAAAAATTTCTGTTGTTAATTTTTTTTGAAATTACAAGATATTTTATAGAACAGTTCAGATTATGAACACTAAGGAAGATAACCGTCGGAAAGGAAAGATGAACACCCCCACCTTGGAAGCAGATTTGGTGGTGGAATTAAATTCTGATATTTTGAAGACCATACACAGTCTTCAAGCAGAATTGGAGAGTTTCATAGAAGATAGTCTGAAGGAAAGAAAGGAACAAAAAGCTATTAATGAAGCATTACTGAGAAATATGACGAGAGGAATCCTGCAGGGAAATCTTACTCAGTCCACAAACATATCCAATAGAGAACCTTACCATAAATGGGCCAACATCCCAAGAGAAGAAGAAAAACAAGAACGTACCCCTGAAGCACCGAAAGGATATCATGATAGTCCTTCCAGTGAGGACTGTCTTTCTCCTTGTAGAAAGAAACAAAGAAGCAATGACAGTTCTCAGGGGGGATTTAGAAAAATAAGAGCCCCGTCCTATGAAGGTGAAGTAAACAAAGGGGAGAAAGATGAAGAGTGGCTGCTAGGTATGAGAAAATACTTCCAAGTTCATACTACTCAAGTGAGATGAAGGCCTGAATTTCCATCTATAATTTAAATGGCAAGGAAGCAAGATGGTGGAGGGATTTGAAACACACCAAGAAAGTTGAGCTAAGAGAAATACGCTGGGATAATTTCCGAAAAATCTTCCAAGAGAAATATATGTCGGAAAGGTTCTTTGACCGAAAGGTGAAAGATTTCCATGAGCTACGTATAGGGTCCATGACTATGGATGATTTATTAACAAATTTCTAGATCTGCTACATTATGTATCATACATTAAGGATGAAAAGGTAAAGATCCAACAATTTTTGGGATGTCTCCCTCCCAACATTCGGGAAAGGATTGAATTGGACATGCCAAAAAATTTGGATACCATGCTGCACAAGGCCGGACTCTGCTATGAGCATGGGAAACTATGGAAAGAAAACATGAACTGAAACAAAGACAATTCTAAGAACTTTTCAGATAACTGCAAACCTGGGTTTAACCCACAGCCATACATAAACCAAATTAACAACTTTCCAGCAAACAAGAACTTCAACAAATCTGGTACAAAGCCACATGTACCAGCTCCTAATGGTAACAAGCTAGTAGCAAGTGGATCCAATGGTATTTCGCTACAGATCAAGTGCTGGAAATGTAGGGGGCCTCGTTATTTCTGAGATTGTAAGAACAAGAAGAACCAACTATATAAGACATAGCTGGAACACCGCAAATTTATGCAGCATTGGATGGCTGACAAACATATCATCAAGCAACAATAGTTGATATAGAAGGTAATATATTGAACTCTTCTATTTCAATACTTATTGATCCCTGTGCTTACAGAAGCTATTTCGTCTAAAATTGTTGATGCATGCAAACTAGGAAAAGTAAAGTATGATAAACCTTAGCTAGCCACAGGTACGAAACATAAAGTTTCGAAAATAATTGAGGATTGTGAAGTAAACCTTAGTGGTTTTCCTACCAAGGTAAACCTAAACATCCTACCCTTAGGATCGTAAGATATACTAATCTACATGGACTGGTTGGAAAAACACCATGTCATGCTCAATTTCTTACACAAGTCAATCTTGTGTATGGATAGCCAAGGGAACCAAGTGAAGGTTTAGGGCATTCCAAAGAAGGTTTCTGTAAGGAAAATATCTGCCTTACAAGCGAAGAAATGCGTTAGGAAAGGCTGCAAGTTGTTTGCAGTAAACATCTGAGACATAACGGTCTGAAAGGGAACAACACATAGAAGACTTTCTCATTCTTGAAGAATTCAAGGATGTGTTTCCCAAGGAAATCCCATGATTAAATTCGAAACGAGACCTAGAATTCTCCATTGAACTGATACCAGGATTAGTTTCGGCTTCCAAAGCCCCTTACCGCATGAGTGCACCAAAATTGGTGGATCTCAAACTGCAGTTGCAAGAGTTAATAGAGAAAGGGTATATTCACCCTATTGTGTCCCCTTGGGGAGCACCGATACTGTTCATAAAGAAGAAAGATGGTACAATGCAGATGTGCATCAATTACCATCAGTTGAACAAAATGACTATCAAGAACCAATACCCACTCCCTAGGATCAATGACTTGTTCGATCAGGTGGGAGGAGCCAAAATATTTTCAAATATTGACCTGTGATGCGGGTACCATCACATACGGATTCACAATGAAGATATTCATAAAACCACATTTCCTATGATGTACGGAAACTACGAGTTTGTAGTGATGCCATTCGGGTTGACCAATGCACCCATGAACTTTATGTGTATGATGAACAACATATTCAGTAAATATCTCGATAAGTTTATTTTGGTCTTTATAGATGACATCCTAGTTTATTCCAAGAATCAAGAGGAACATGAAGAACACCTTCACATAGTACTACGAGTGTTGATAGAACACCAGCTTTACGCTAAGTTTAGTAAATGTGATTTTTACAAAACACAAATATAGTACTCAGGTCACATTATCTTCAAGACGGATAGCTGTGGACCTAGAAAAGATTAGAGCCATAAAGGATTGGCCTACCACTACTAGTGTCACTGACATTAGGTCCTTTTGGGATTAGCTGGATATTATCGAAAGTATATTGATAACTTCTCGAGAATCGCTTTCCCCATGATCGCTTTGCAAAAGAAAGAAAAAAATTTCTTATGGACTACCAACTGCGAAGAAAGCTTTCAAAAGATTAAACAAATTTTGATGACCGCACCGATACTACAAATTACGGATCCTGATAGGGATTTCATTGTTTACACAGATGCAAGCAAGGAAGGACTTGGAGGAGTCCTCTTTCACAACGATCACCTGATCTGTTATGAATCATGGAAGTTAAAAGAGCATGAGAATAACCACCCCATGCACGATCTTGAGTTAGCGACCATCATCCATGCTTTGAATATGTGGAGGCACTACCTCATGGGAAGGAAGTTCCTTTTGAAGAAAGAAAGTATGAGTATGAAATATTTATTCGATAAACCAGATATAAATGCAAGACAAGCCAAGTGGTTGGATTTCCTTAGTGAGTGTCATTTCAAGCTAAACCATATTAAGGGCAAGGAGAGTAAGGTTGTTGATGCTTTGAACCAATGAAATCATATGATTTATGAGGTAACTTTGAGTCAAACTGATGTAGATTTGCATGAGAGGGTTAGAACGACCAACAAAGTTGACCCTTTCTATGTAGAAATCCTCAAGAAAGTACAAGAGGATAGGTTGTTTCAACCACAAAAAGAATACAAGGTAGATGAATCCAGACTACTATGGTCCAAGGATAGATTGTACGTTCCATAAGAAGGTGACATTTGGTCCAGCATCCTCACGGAAGTTCATTGGGAACCCTACTTGGGGCACCCGAGATATTAAAAGATGATATCCGATGTCAAGAGACATTTTTTTAGTCCTAAGTTAAAGGCTGACATTGCGATGCTTATCGTGAAATGTCAAGGATTTCAGCTAGTCAAAGCTGAGCATCAGCATCCTTTGGTATTGCTGCAACTGTTAGCCATTCCGGAATGGAAGTGGGAGGTCATTAGTAGGGATTTTATCACCAGTATACCAAAAAGTAAGAAGAAGAATGATTCTATTTTTGTAGTAATTGACAAGTTCTAAAAAGAAACACACTTCATTCCTGTGAAGTCAACCTATAAGACAGTGAACATTGCTTATATCTTCTTGAAGGAGATATTTAGATTGCACGGGATACCCAAGGAAATCATCTTGGACCGAGATGTTAAACTTACAAGAAACTTTTGGAGATATTTATTCTCTGGATTAGAGACGCGGTTGAACTTTAGCACTGCTTATAACTCGTAGACAGACAGGTAGATAGAAAGAGTAAACAAGATTGTTGAGGACATGCTTAGGATATATGTCATGAACAACCTGACTAAGTTGGAAGACTACCTGCATCTTGTGGAGTTTGCGTATAACAATGGTTATTAGACTTCCACCAAGATGAGTCCCTTTGAGGTACTCTATGGACGGAAGTGTAGAACATCGGTTACTTGGGATATCCCGATGGATTGACTCATGTTTGGGACTGATTTATTAATGGACTTGGAACAGTTAGTTACCAAGGTCCAAGTGAACCTTAAAAAAGAAAAAGAACACCAGAAAAGCTACGCGGATCAGAAAAGAAAATATAAATACTTTCAAATAGGTGATCATGTCTACTTGAAAGTAAAATAAAAACGAAGCTCGTTGAGCTTGGGTAGGTGTGTTAAGTTAGCACCTAGATTTTGTGTAACTTTTGAAATACTTGCTAAGAAAGGTCCAGTGGCATATGAGTTAGCGTTACCCACTCACGTAAGAGTCCATAATGTTTTCCATGCATCATTATTAAAGAAATATGTTTATGATACTAAACATGTAGTTGATTGGTCCTTATTATAAGTGGAACCTAAAGGGGAGTTTACCCGTGAACCTATTCATATATTGGACAAGAGAGAGGTGTAGCTCAAGAAGTGCACCATTGTTTAGTTGAAAGTTGAATGGAAGCACTTAGAAGCCAACGAGGCTACTTGGGAGAATGAAGCCACCATGAGAAAGGCTTACCCTGCCTTGTTTCCTGATTTCATTTAAAATCCCTAAAACACCAAGGACGGTGTTGTTCTAAGCGTGGAGGGATGTAATATCCCGAATTTATGACCTAACACTTATAGGCATGAGTCTATTTATTATGATGTTATCTTGATACTTTATTTTCATATATTGGGTCGAATACCCCACTGCATATGAACATGATGATTTGTTTTATATATTGGGCATAAGCCAATTATTGATGATATATATATGCTTGTTTGTGTTGGGCATGGACCCTGAAGCACATGATTGATGAGATATTTTATGTTGAGCGAGGAGATTTGGAGCACATGGGTAATTAATGTTTTGTGTTGAGTGAGGAGCTCTGGAGAACATGGGTAACGAATCGAGAAAAATATTGATCTCATCAGACATATTTATAAGTAATTAATTAAAATTTTGAATTTATGTATTCTCATCAAGTACTGAAGAACTACCATCTTATATGAGGGAATCCAACATGCAAGGATTTTTAGAATTTCCTATCCTAGTAGACCTAACCATCTACCTATTTAAACTTAATGAATAAGTGTCATTAAGTCTAGGGATCATGGTATATGATGCCCAAAGACAAATGTTAACAAATATTATATTATTACGTATTTTATACATGGTATGTATAAATAATAAATATAGAAATAATATTAATGATGAAAGAAAAAAAGAAAAGCTCCATCCATTATTATTTATTATTAAAAGATAATAAATAGTACAATACCTACAAAATTTTGATTAGGAACTAGTTGAAAGTTCCTAAGTTAAAATATTAAAAATTACCCAAATTACATAAAAAGGGTTAAATCAAGAAATCAAAGTTTCTTGATTTAACTGTCCCTTTGACTGAAAAGTCTATCTATAAAGTATCAAGCCACGGAAAGGCTTAGGGTTTTGATCTAATTTTTGAGAGTCATTATTCTGGTTGTTTTTCTCTCAAGTGAATTCTTGGAGAACAATTTCCTTGAAGGAAAAAGAGAACTGATCCAGACCTGATATACTAGATAGGAAACCCTACTTGAGCTTTAAGCTACTTGCATGTTGGAGTCCATCTCGGGGGAATCCATATTGAAACCAGGAACGGTTCTGGGTCATGGTTGGGTGGAACGTGGTAGTTCCCAAGTGATCCAGTCATCTAATACAGAGGTCAGATTTTTCTATGAATTGTTAATGCTGGTTATTTGAGTGTGTAGCTTCAACCATTAAAGAAGCTTCAGATCACAAGTATGAGATCCTATACTACTTATTCTATTTTTCTATAATAAAAGATGGATGAATTAGGGAAGGGTTCACATTATATGTTCTAAACTTATGTGTTTGATTTCTGTTTAAATCTTATAGGGTTTACATTTTAAATTATAACCTTAGGTTGTACTTTACTTCTTATGCTAGATTTATCCACGGCTATTCATTTAGTTTACTTCTGCAAATTTTAATTCATTTATAAAAGTTTATCAAGGTTTTTTCCCCCTTGTTTTGTTCATGTGTTACTTTTACTATTGAAACTATGTTAATTGCAAATTTGGTTTTATTTCAGATCTATTCCCTGTCTTTTATTTGGCCTATATACTCTACTAACAGATTTCATTTGTCAGCAGGGCCATGTTCGAATAATTACTAGTTCATATCTATGCTACAATTAAAACCTAGATTTAACTTAGTATCATCTAATTCTAATAATAAGGAAACTAATTAAGTATACTATTAGTATATAAACAGTATACTATCTATCTTTCTATATATATATATATATATATATATATATATATATATATATTCTAATAGTTAAAAAATAGAATTATAAATCTAATCTATCCGCTCAGTATTAAAACTAAGCTAAAAAAAACCAACGAAGACCTTTCAAGGTCTACTTAAACAAGTCTATGCTAAATACCAAATCCTATCCATTAAAATAAATTTATCATAATCAAGTAAATAGAGCAGGTATCGAGACTATTCATGGTCTAATATCAAGTTCCTTTCCTATGTAAATTCACAGCCCTTTAATATTACAAAAATACATAACCATAATCGTATTCCATAATACAAACCACAACAATAATACATATGCAGTAATATTTTAAAATAAACCAAGTCCTCATAACAATATCAAAATAAGAACCATGTAAGTGCAACGAGGTCACAGGGTCACGTCCTATGGACCCTCTGTATTCCCATTTTCGTAAACATTACATTAATAAACCCTCATTACAAAACATGACCCAGGATTTAATCCTGAAGGGTATTTATTATTTTACAAATCCACGGTGGATCATCTATACATAGGTTGTAAGACAAGCATAAAATCATTACACAGAGCCATGATATACACAGTTTGTATGAGGGCTATGTTTTTAACTAATCTTTTAACATAGTGGTCGTGAGACCTTACAAATCAAATACGGTGTTTTCCATGGCCATGAACGTCACAATTAAACACACTGTCAATGAAAAAAAACCCTTAACTATCTAAACTCTGTCAATACGAAATCTACAACAACAATAGCCATCGAGGGTTCACACCCACGGCTTATTACATTTCCACTTTATACATTAAAAACCAACTGTAAGTCTAAAAATGCTTCGCTATCGCAACCATGATGGAGAGTACCAATGCCATGTCAACTATGGCCCCAAAGCCATCTCACTGATAGGGTATGCATCATTATAACTATTAAAAATCAACAAAGGCAAATACTATGTAAATAATAACCAGGATCAAAACGTAGCATTTTCATAAAATCAACGCTTACAACAATGGAAGTAAATATACACAAACCGTCCATGAAGGAAGAGGCCACATGAAACCCACATTTTATAAACAATAACGTAGTATAAATTTATATACACAATTGAGTTAATAACCATTGCAATCGTAAACCCAACATGTATTTCACAACCCATCGTTTCATTACATTAACATAATTTACATAGTCAAACTGCTCACAGCGTTGCACCATTGCAAGCAATGGTGTTGTCATGTCCTGTTACATATTTAAAAAAGTAACCAAAATTACACAAAGCCTACCAAGACATCCAAGTTTCGCCTCACGGCTAAACATATTTAATATTTACAAAACCCCAGTTCTTTATAAACTCAGACCTGAAGGCCATCGAAACTCCATAGCATAAACACCAACTACGACCAGTTAAAAACCTAGTCTTACAGCCAAGAGGTAGTGAGTATTGACATGTTTAGGAGGCTTACCATAATGTAACGCTAGCCCATGGATCACAATCACGCTACGAATCCCATGTCTCCTCGTCACCCTGTCACTTGCAACCATGAAACACTTTGATGGATAAGAAGCATGACCTCGAAGTAAGCAAACAAACAAACAACAATTCTATGAAAACAATGAAGCCATACCTTCGTTACCCTGGCAGTCATTTTCACCCACTGTGTAGAGCTGAGACCAAACAACTAGAAAACAGAGAAAAATGACCAAGGTCCATCGTGAGCCAAGCCCTAAGCTTGGCCTGCCACTAACTCCAAGGCACATTAATGGTGCCTTCCTGTAAACCATTATCAAACTTCCAAAACCCACTCTTCTATAGTTTGGAATCGAACCATTATCAATTTCCTCCATTTTATGCAAAAGCATTAATCCCCAATGTGTAATATTCAAACCATAATATATATTCGTCACCCCAAAGTCTAATGCAGGGTATACAATATTATATGCATCGTGTACAATAGGCTATAAGCCTTAAACCTTGCTTATCAATTTTACTAGGCAATACGTTTAGAACCATGGCATATGAAATATGATATGGTAAACTCGTTTTTTTATAAATTCAAATATTTGTTCTTTAACGAGGTTTGTAAACCTGCCAAGAATAATAAAACATAGGTTTATACATTAATAAGATAAACATGAAATAAAAATAGTTTAAGATATTAAGAATTGATCATTAACATATAATGAATAATAAGCGTCACTTAGATAATCAGTCTAGGTCTTAAAAGGAATAATCATGGTAATTACCTTGTCACTAAACCAAGTCTATATGGAGCAATAATAGAAACCGATAGGTGTCGCTAGCTGCGAGGGTAAGTACACCTGCACGTAAACAAGTTAAGAGTGCCTTAGTTCAGACTGAACTAAGTAAGCCCGCTAGACAAGTAGAAACTTTACTACTCAGTCTGTTACATGGGAGAACTAGTCCCGCCACTCCGTCCACTTCGGTCCCATGAACAAAGTTAAGTTAGAACATGTAAATAATAAGTAAACCCATGCCGATAGTAAATAAGTACATAATCAAAGTAGCTACACATACACAGTAATGTAAACACATGATCAGAATAGCTTAGTAATTATATTTATGACATCATAATGTAAAATACAGTAACAAACATAACTGAAAGAAAGAAGGTAAAATGTAAGAACAACTTACGATATATTAGTGGTACATTTAGTGTACATTATAATCCGCAAGACCAATAATGTCCAAGCCTAGATAGTTTATACTAGCCTAATAAAAAAATCATTGTTTTCAATTTTAACGGACATTAGAAGTGATATCAAAGTCGAGTTTCAATAGTACGAGACCTATGGGTGCACCAAGCATTCACCGCAAAGAAAATAAAGTATGTTATTAAAAATTCGTTACTAACAGAAATTTTCCTGTTATAGTTTTTTTTCGAAATTACAGGAATTTTAATAGAACAATTTAGATTATGAACACTGAGGAAGATAACGGCCGGCAAGGAAAGATGAACACCCCCACCCCGGAAGCAGATCTGGTGGTGGAATTAAATTCTGATATTTTGAAGACGATACACAGACTTCAAGTAGAATTGTAGAGTTTCAGAGAAGATAGTCTTAACAAAAGAAAGGAACAACAAGCTATTAATGAAGCATTACTGAGAAATATGACAGGAGGAAGCCCGCAGGGAAAGCCTACCCAGTCCACAAATAGATCCAAAAGAGAAACTTACCATAAACGGACCAACAACCTAAGAGAAGAAGAAAAATAAGAACGTACCCCTAAAGCACTGAAAGGAGATCATCACAGTCCTTCCAGTGAGGACTCTCTTTATCCTCGCAGAAAGAAACAAATAAGCAATGACAATATTCAAGGGGAATTTAAAAAAATAAGAGCCCCGACCTATGAAGGTGAATTAAAGACTGGGGAGAAAGATGGAGTGGCTGCTGGGTATGAGCAAATATTTCCAAGTTCATAGCTACTCAAGTGAGATAAAGGCTCGTCTTTCGATCTATAATTTAAATGGCAAGGAAGCAAGATGGTGGAGGGATTTGAAACACAACAAGAAAGATGAGCTAAGAGAAATATGCTGGGATAAATTCTGAAAAATATTCCAAGAGAAATATATGTCTAAAAGGTTCTTGACCGAAAGTTGAAAGAGTTCCACGAGCTACGAGCTAATGTAAAATGATTTTTATGATAAATTTAAAGTTTCAATTCTTTAAAATCTATTATGTGAGATCGTCACTATCATTGTTTTAGAGTAACTGCAGCTACCGAGACTTCGTAACGGTAATAATACAAAGAGTCGTGATAGGAACCAAAAGATGGTGCTTATTTCAGATGATCATGTAATGACCAATATTATTGGAACTTGATGAAAGAAAAGAGTGTGATATAGTATGCATGGTAAGCATATGGTAAGAATATGAATAAAGATCAAGGATTCATGAACAACTATGTTAAATTATGACTAAGTGAACCTATTTGTTGTTATTTTGTTACATGTTGTAATTATCAAATATACAAGAAACAATAAATGATTCATGGTTAAAAGAACTTTTCCTGAACTCAAGCAGGAGGCTGGGTGGAAAATAAATTCCTAGACTAAAGCATGAAGGATCAGTGGAAAAGAAATTCCTGGACTCAAGCATGAAGAATTGAGGGAAAAAGAACCTTTGTCTGAGGGAACACCAAGGGGAAAAATTGATGATACAAATATACTTTGCTAAAGTAACTTTTCCTAGAATCAAGAAGGAAGTTGGGCAGAAAAGAAATTTCTGGACTCAAGCGAGGAGGCTTGAGTGGAAGTCTGAAAGATCCCATGATATCAATCAAAAGAACTAGGCACAATATTTGACATCTAGAAAACATGACGTTGTTTGATATTTTTGAGGGGAAAATTTTTGACTAGTAATCAAAAAGGAAAATAACCTCAAAGTTTTAGCCTGTAAGTCCAATTGGTGTCAACAACTATAGAGAGAGTTCAATGTTAAACATAGAGCTATTGAAGATAATAATAAAAAGGAACTCATGGGAGAGTTTGTTGACCAACAAAAGTGTTATTGAAAGTTGTTGAAGCTTTATAATAAAACACATATTAATGATTTTCCTAGTAACTAGATTGTTGAAAGTTTTAATGTGTAAATGTTATTTCTTAGGATGAATGATAAATTTTTAAAAGGTTACTGCTTAAATTTTGTGAAACGATGATGTTAACTTGAGAATGAAAGAAATTAAAGAAGTGTCTATCTCCAGTTGAAGGTAATCGTGTATTAGGTCCTTTTATGATGTTAAAAGTGCAAAGGAAGGATAAAATATATTTCCATGAATAGAAAATGTTGTGTTGCAGAAAGAACTTGTTGTTTATGTTCTATGCTGGGTTATGAATTAATGACCTGTTTAAATTTAGAAGACATAGTTTTGTTGCACAAAAGTACAGGTCATGAAGGATAAAAGCTTGCGAAAATCACAAAGGATTGAAGATAATCAAAGCAAATCTGAAAAACATCACAAAGGATGTGAAAGCAAGCAATAAGAACCTAAAGAGAAATGAACACAAAACCTTGGTCGAATATGTAACACCGAGGATGGTGTTAATTCTAAGGGGGAAAGTATGTAGCATCCCTTGAGTACATGACTAGAAACGATAAAATGTAGGTAAAAAAGCATTGTATGTACTATCCCAGCATCATCAAATTATAGATGAAATTAATATTTCTAGGAGAACGAAAGCATGAACGACTAAAATGTTGATTGGGGGGAAATCCACTAGGGAGAGAGGATAATGGCTACTAAAGCCTTGAGGATATATGAAAGTTTAAACTGGTGTCATCATGATGACAACAACGTAGAAAAAGGACACTAATGAGCATAAGTAAATATAGTTTTTACACGCTCATCAAATTATGGATGAAAGCGACTTTTAGGGAAAAAAATTAAGTTTATGTTCATATACCATATCAATGTCGAAAAGGCATCATCATAATAATAGAACCATGACTTAGTTTTAAAAAGTAGGAAGTTTGGTTAAAGTTAGTATGGTTGAACTATCTGACTATCGTAGTAAAAATCTTCATCTTGTTGTTATGAAAAATATCAACACACCCAACTAAAAAAGTCAAGCGTTATAACCGGTAATGCTACCCTTATGTTTAAAGTTTTTAAGCTAAAAAGTAGTTGATATATATATATATATATATATGGCATATTTCTAGTATCTTCACATATATATTATGAGATGAAGATATACATACATGTATATCTATACCTATATATAGATGTATCATGTTAAAAATATATGTTATATTGAATGGATTTGATCTTGATGATGGATTCCAATATCGATATTGGATTGGGGAAATCGAATCTTGCATTTCATTTGCTACCGTTTGCATTGAATTTATAATCCTAGAAACAACTCATATGATGTTATGGAGTTCAGACGTGGAATAGATCTTTTGATTATAAGATTTAGTTTATCATATTTTTTTGGTTGGAAATAAATATTTTACAAACTTATTATATATATATATGATATATGATATTATGGAATTTAGACGTGGAATAGATCTTTTATTTATAAGATGTAGTTTATCATATTTTTTGGTTGGAAATAAATATTTTACAAACTTATACTTATAATATACATGATATTATGGAAGCTTAGACGTGGAATACATCTTTTATTAATAAGATTTAGTTTATCATATTTTTTGGTTGGAAATAAATATTTTACAAACTTATAATATATATGATGTTATGGATTTTAAACGTGGAATAGATATTTTATTATAAGATTTAGTTTATCATTCGCTTTGGTTTAAAGTAAATATTTTATAAACTTATAATAAAGTCTTAAGAGTAATAAGTATGGATATTGTCATAAAATTTCATTCTTAAATATAATTCCATTCATAAAATATATTGTGGAAAATATCTACTTTCTCTTAAAAAACTCTTTGGATTTGGTAGGACATGGAAAAAAAACAGTGTAAAGTTATTTATACTAAATGTATATATCAAAGTAAGTAAGAGTAGATAAACATATATTGTGGATATATGATAAAGAGTACCTAGAGGTTCCTAGATAAGCTCTTCAAGATGTACCTATCTATGCTAGAACTGTTTGGGATCTGTGCACAAGGAAACCAGGAAGAAAGCCCAGAGATCCTCTCACTGTTCATGTCATGGGGAAATTATTTGCATTAATAACGAGAAAAACCCTTCTGGCCAAATATGACGATCCTAGGAATCCCACTGTCACTGTGAAGATTGGGCATACACAGATACCAAATGTATTGGTAGATTTAGGAGCAGCGATTAATGTCATAACAATTGAAACTGTAAGAAAACTTGGGCTCACTAATCTTAGACCAACCCCCATCGTTTTAGAACTGGTAGATAGATCCACCGTTAAACCTGAAGGAATTTTGGATGATCTCGTCATCTCAGTTGATTCTTGGGAGTACCCTGCTGACTTCTTTGTTTTACAACCTAAGTCGCAGCTAGGAGGATACCCACTGATCCTGGGAAGGCCTTGGTTAGCCATAGTTGATGCTTGCATTAGCTGTCGATCGGGGTCTATGACCATATCAGATGGCACTGAGACAAAGAACCTCGCTCTCTATCCTCTAGCTCGACCGAGCCTAGAAGCTGAAACTTCTTTATGGATGGAGCCAGAGGAAGAAGAGGGCATCCAGTCATTATTAACTATAGGGAGGGCCTTAACATTTAAGGATGAAACTGAAGGCGATGCCATTAATAATTTCATCAGTGAACCCACTTCGGTCAATAAAGAAGTTTATCAAATCCTGAACATTACTCTAGGTGAGGAAGAACAAGAAAATCTCACAGAAGAAGCACTAATCAGTGACATGCATATAATCCCAGTATTGAAAAATTTGAAAAGTATTCCCATCAAGGTAGAGTCTGGAAAAACCCTGAATATTAACCCCAGCCTCTCCTTAGATGAAAGAACACAAGGGGGCATTTGCCTGGGAGTATACAGACATGAGGGGTGTTCCCTCTAACCTGTGTACCCATTATATTTATATTAAAAGTGACTCCAGGCCTGTGTGCCAGCCTCCACGATGAATGAACCCCAATCTTACGGACATAGTGAAGGAATAAATTCAGAAACTCTTGGAAGCAGGTTTATATATCCTATTTTAGATAGTGAATGGGTGTCCCCGTTCGTAATTGTTCCCAAGAAATTTGGTAAATGGAGAGTCTGTGTGGACTATAGGGAGCTAAACAAAGCAACACAAAAAGACCATTTCCCCTTTCCCTTTATCGATCTATTACTCGACACCTTATCAGGGAAGAAGTTCTTCTCCTTCTTGGATGGGTTTAGCAGGTACAATCAAATTCAGATTGCTCTTGATGACCAAGATAAAACTACCTTCACTTGTCCTTGGGGAAAGTTTTCTTACAGAGTGCTTCCCTTTGGTTTATGTAACGCACCAACAACATTTCAAAGAGCTGTAATCGACATATTTTCAGAATTAGTTTATGATAGTATGAAAATTTTTATGGATGATTTTACTCCTTATGGCAAGGATTTTGAAGAAGCATTGGAAAATTTGAAAAAGGTTTTAACTCACTGTGAACAGACCCAACTCTCTTTAAGCACTGAAAAGTGCCATATGATGATGAGTGAGGGAGTAGTATTGGGGCATTTCATCTCTGCTGATGGCATTCAGGTGGATCCCTCAAAAATCAAGGTAATAAAAATTATACCTACTCCTGCAACTCAAAAAGAAGTGTGAAGTTTCTTAGGACATGTTGGATATTACCAAAGATTTATAAAAAACTTTTCCAAACTTGCCTCTCCTTTGTTTTCACTATTAATGAAGGATGTGCAATTTGTTTGGAACGAAGCATGCGAGACAGCGTTTGTTAAGCTTAAGGAGAAGCTGCCCACAACTCCTATCTTAAGAGGACCCAATTGGACCCTACCCTTCCACATTTTTTCAGATGCTTCTGATACTGCTATTGGAGCAGTTTTAGGACAGCAGGATGGTTAAGTACCTTATGCAATTTATTATATTAGTAAAAACTTAGCCCTTGTTGAACTTAATTACACTATCACCGAGAAGGAGTTCTTAGCTATTGTTTACTCCATTAACAAATTTCGACATCATATTACTAGATATCATACATTTGTGCACACTGACCACTCTGCCATTAAGTATCTAATGAATAAACCTATTACTAATGCTAGAGTGACTATATGGCTCTTATTATTATAGGAATTTGATATTACCATCATAGATAAACCTGGAAAAGAAAATGTTGTCACTGATTTCTTATCTCGTTTCACTAACAGTGATGATAATTTTCTTGTTGAGGACTCTTTTCTAGATGAACACTTATTTGCAGTTTCAGCTCACTCTCCTTGGTATGCAGATGTCGCTAATTACTTGGCTATAGGGAAGCTTCCGACACATATGTCCAAAAGAGAAAAGAGGAAAATTATTTAGGAAAGTGCCAGGTATTGTTGGGTAAATGATCATCTCTTTTACACAGGCCCTGATCTTCAGATTAGAAGATGTGTGAGAGAAGATGAAATCTTCCATTTACTGAAGGCCTACCATGATGAGCCTTGTGGGGGGCATTTTGCAGACAGAAAAACAGGACACAAAGCGCTCAGAATGGGCTACTATTGGCCAACCCTTTTTAGGGATGCAAAAAGATATCTCCAGTCTTGTGATAGCTGCCAAAGGATGGGTTAGCCCAACAGATTAGATCAAATGCCTTTGCAACCACAATCAGTGATTGAACCCTTTGATAGATGGGATTTAGATTTTTCTGGCCCTATCAACCCTCATTATAGACAAAAAGCCTACATCTTGGTCTGTACTGACTATATGATGAAATGGGTAGAAGCTGTGGCTCTGGTGAAAGCTAATGACCAGGCTATGATTGATTTCCTGTATAGAGAAATCTTTACCCATTTTGGGGTACCTAAGGAAGTGGTTACCGATGGAGGACTGCACTTTATGTCGCATCAATTTGAAGCTCTGCTACGGAAGTACCATATTCAACATCGGGTAGCTTCACCTTACCATCCCCCAGCCAATGGCCAGGTGGAAAGCACTAACAAAGTCATTGAAGCTATCCTCACCAAGATGGTAAAGAGACATCATAGAGATTGGGCTGACAGACTTCCAAAAACATTATGGGCATATCGCACCACTTGGCGTAACACTTCAGGTTTCTCTCCTTATGACTTAGTGTATGGGAAAAGTGTCGTATTCCCAATTGAATTTGAAATTAAGACTTTGAAGATGGCCATAGAGGTAAACATAGATGCAATTGAAGCCCATAAGAGGAGATTGAAAAATGACTTTTGGTTGACAGGCCTGGTCTAACCACCATCCTTGGGCGCTTCCCTGCACATTTTGGAAAAACAGAAAAGCAGATCAAGTGCAAAAGAAAAGATAACATAACGAAAAAAAAACAACAATTATTTATGTACAATGATTCATACACGATTTATAATGATCAATTAAGGATTGATAGAGGCAGAGAAAAATTCCTGCCCTTATGCTAGCTGGTAATCTGGATCAGTGGCAATTTGCGAGACAAATGCATCCTTTGAAATTGGTTTACGGTACAGTTGTAGCCTGTGACCATTGGCAAATAATGGTGCACGGTTTTCATCGATAGTTACCAGGTGGACTGTGCAGTTATCAAATACCCTGTCTACTAGGTATGGGCCCAGCCATCTTGTGCATAATTTTCCCTTGAAATCTCTTTTGAATCTGGAATTGTATAATAGTGCCCAGTCTCCCTCACAGAAGACCTTCTTTTTGATGAATCGGTCATGCCAATTGGATCTCTGTTGTTGAATTAACACTATCTGGTCCACTGCAGCTAACCGATTCTCATCCTGTTCATTCAGTTGGTTCAATCTTCTTTTCTGGGCTTCGGTTACATCCAAGTTTACTTCTGTGGCCATCTTCAGGGTCTTGATTTCAAATTCAATTGGGAAGATGACACTTTTTCCATACACTAAGTCGTAAGGAGAGAAACCTGTGGTGTTACGCCAAGTGGTGCGACATGCCCATAGTGCTTTCGGAAGCTTGTCAGCCCAATCTCTATGATGGCTCTTGATTGTCTTGGTAAGGATAGCTTCAATAACTTTATTGGTGCTTTCCACCAGGCCATTAGCTTGGGGATGGTAAGGTGAAGCTACCCTATGCTGAACATGATACTTCCGTAGTAGAGCCTCAAATTGATGTGACATGAACTGCGGTCCCCCATCAGTAACTACTTCCTTAGGTACCCCAAAATGGGTAAATATTTCACTGTATAGAAATTCGATCATGGCTTGGTCATTAGATTTCTCCAGAGCTACAACTTCTACCGATTTGGTCATATAATCGGTACAGACCAAGATGTAGGCTTTCGGCTTGGAATGAGGGCTGATAGGGCCAACGAAATCCAGAGCCCATCTATCAAAGGGTTCAATTATTGATTGTGGTTGCAGAGGCATTTGATTTGATCTGTTGGGCTGACCCATCCTTTGGCGGCTATCACAAAATTGAACATATCTTTTTGCATCCCCGAAAAGAGTTGGCCAATAGTAGCCCATTCTCAGCGCTTTGTGTTCTGTCATTTTGTCTGCAAAATGTCTCCCACAAGGTTTGTCATGGCAGGCCTTCAGTATATGAAAGATTTCATCTTCCCTTACACATCTTCTGATTTCAAGATCAGGACTCGTGTAAAAGAGGTGACCGTTTACCCAACAATACCTGGCACTTTGCTGGATGATTTTTCTCTTCTCTTTTGGACATATGTGCCGGAAGCTTTCATGGAACCAAGTAATTAGCGACATTTTCATACCAAGGAGCATGAGATGAAACTACAAATAAACATTCATCTAGAAAAGAGTCCTCAACATGCAAATTATCATCACTGTTAGTGAAACAAGATAGAAAATCAGCGACAACATTTTCTTTTCCAAGTTTATCCATGATGGTAATATCAAACTCCTGTAATAATAAGAGCCATCTAGTCACTCTGGCATTTGTGACGGGTTTGTTCATTAGATATTTAATGGCAGAGTGGTCATTGTGCACAAATGTAGGATATCCAATAATGTAGTGTCAAAATTTGTTAATGGAGTAAACAATAGCTAAGAACTCCTTCTCGGTGACAGTATAATTAAGTTTAGCAGGGGCTAATTTTTTACTAATATAATAAATTACATAAGGTACTTGACCATCCTGTTGTCCTAAAACTGCTCCAATAGCGATATCAGAAGCATCGAAAGAAATGTGGAAGGGTAGGGTCCAATTGGGCCCTCTTAAGATAGGAGCTGTGGACAACTTCTCCTTAAGCTTAACAAATGCTATCTGGCATGATTCATTCCAAACAAAATGCACATCCTTCATTAACAGTGAAAACAAAGGAGAAGCAAGTTTGGAAAAATTCTCTATAAATCTTCGGTAGTATCCAGCATGTCCTAGGAAACTTCGCACCTCTTTTTGAGTTGCAGGAGTAGGTATATTTTTTATTACCTTGATTTTTGAGGGATCCACCTGAATTCCATCAATAGAGATGAAGTGCCCCAATACTATTCCTTCACTCATCATCATATGGCACTTTTCAGTGCTTAAAGAGAGCTGGGTCTGTTCACAGCGAGTTAATTTTTTTTTCAAATTTTCCAGTGCTTCTTCAAAATCCTTGCCATAAGGAGTGAAATCATCCATAAAAATTTCCATACCGTCATTAACTAATTCTGAAAATATGCTACTTACAGCTCTTTGAAATGTTGCTGGTGCATTACATAAACCAAAGGGGAGCACTCTGTAAGCAAACCTTCCCCAGGGACAGGTGAAGGTAGTTTTATCTTGGTCTTTAGGAGCAATATGAATCTGATTGTACCCGCTAAACCCATCCAGGAAGGAGAATAAATTCTTCCCTAATAGGGTGTCGAGTACTTGATCGATAAAGGGCAAGGAAAAGTGGTCTTTTTGTGTGGCTTTGTTCAACTCCCTATAGTCAACACAGACTCTCCATTTACTATTTTTCTTGGGTACAATTACGAATGGGGAGACCCACTCGCTATATGAAATAGGATAGATGAATCCTGCTTCCAAGAGTTTCTGAATTTCTTCCTTCACTATGTCCCTAAGATTAGGGTTCATTCATCGTTGAGGCTAGCATGCAGATCGAGAGTCACTTTTAATATAAATATGATGGGTGCACAGGTTAGAGGGAATACCCCTCATGTCTGTATACTCCCAAGAAAATTCCCCCTTGTGTTCTTTCAAGAGACTGATCAGGCACTTCTGTTCATCTAAGGAGAGGTTGGGGTTATTATTCAGGGTTTTTCTAGACTCTACCTCAATGGGAATACTTTTCGAGTTTTTCAATACTGGGATTATGTGTGTGTCACCGACTAGTGCTTCTTCTGTGAGATTTTCTTGTTCTTCCTTACCCAGAGTAATGTTCAGGATTTGATAAACTTCTTTATTTACTAAGGTGGGTTCACTGATGAAGTTATTAATGGCATCGTCTTCATTTTCATCTTTAAAAGTTAAGGCTTTCCCTATAGTTAATAATGGCTAAACGTCCTCTTCTTCCTCTGGCTTCATCCATAAAGAAGTTTCAACTTCTAGACTCGGTTGAGCTGGAGGATAGAGAGTGAGGTTCTTAGTCTCGGTGCCATCTAATATGGTCATAGATCTAGATCAACAGTTGATGCAAGCATCAGCTGTGGCTAACCAAGGCCTTTCCAGGATCAATGGGTGTCCTCCTAGCTGCGACTTAGGTTGTAAAACCAAGAAGTCAGTAGGATACTCCCAAGAGTCAACTAAGATGACGAGATCATCCAGAATTCCTTTAGGTTTAATGGTGGATCTATCTACCAGTTCTAAAACAGTGGGGGTTGGCCTAAGATTAGTGAGCCCAAGTTTTCTTACAGTTTTGATTGTCATGACATTAATCCCTGCTCCTAAATCTACCAGTACGTTGGGTATTTATGTATGCCCAATCTGCACAGTGACAGTGGGGTTCCCAGGATCGTCATATTTGACCAATAGGGTTTTTCCTGTTATTAATGTAGATAATTTCCCTATGACGTGGACAAAGGGAGGGTCTTTGGGTTTCCTCCCTGGTTTCTTTGTGCACAGTACCTGAATAGTTCTAGCATAGATAGGTACGTCTTGAAGATCTTGAAGGAGGGGGATTCTAAAATAAATATTCTTTAACTCTCCTAAGAGGTTAAACTAGGGTTGTCCCCCTACCCTTGGTAGCATTAATCTCTCGAGATACGCTGGTTTCCTAATCAGCTGGGTAGGCTGTGTATCTCTAGATTTATCATTCTGTGTTTCAGCCGTCCCATTAGTGGGATGTTCAGCATCTTCAATGATGGGGGTTGTATCGGATAGATGTTGTGGATTCATCCCTTATTCATGTACAGAGGGTGGAACATCTTCTATGATTACTGGCTCTACTATTTTCCATGACCGTAAGTGAATATCGTTGCAAGCCACAAGAGAAAGGGAGTAGGAAGGCATGTTGACAGTCTCAAATTGATGGACTGTTTTATTTTTTGGGTTAGGATTAGGTTGAGCAGGCAGCTGAGGTCGTATCGGTATATTAGGGGTAGAATTGTTCTGCAACTGCAACTGCGACTGCTGATGAGGGTATTGAGGATATTGAGGAGGGTATGGTTGCTATTGATGTGGAGGTTGTTGAGGAAACTGGTTCCCTGGATGGAAATTCCTCCATCCAGGAGACCAAGAAGTTGGTTGGTGTGGTGGCTATGCCCAGGGATTCCATGAGTTATAATTTTGCATTTAAGGTTGAGAAGGGTTCCACTGAGAATAAGTTGAAGGAAATTGTGTATTCACATTTTTCATATTATTCCAATTACTCATATTATTCAAAAATGGAAACGAGTCTGGGGTCATACCTTGGTTTCGAGGCTACCAAGGTTTCTTTTGTGCAATGAAGTAGGCCAGTTCCACCTCTGGAGTTGATGCCTGTAGAACAGCCTTCACTTGGGGCAGTGAGGGGCATTCTTTTGTGTCATGGTTCATCTCACACAGCTGACACAATTCTACCTTGTCAAGCAGGCACTCCTTCAGAGGGTGGTTCTTTCTACATCGAGAGCAGAACACACCTAGTGTGAGATCCTCTACTGCCTGTTTTTGCTTTTCCCTTAGGACATTGATTTTCGAGGAGATAGAGCTCATCATTTCTGTTTTGAAATTTTCAAGGAGGTTTCCTATCTCTGCACAGGTGGCTCCTCCATTAGATGACTTCTGAGTTCTGTCGAAGACATCGCGTTCTAGCTTATCCCATTTTTCCGGCTTGTTATTCCTGGAAGATCCCCTGGAGTACCTTTTACATAATTTCGTAATATTTTTGAAAGACTCCTTGGAGATATTCCCCTTTCCTAACAGGTTTAAAATATCTAGGAAATCATCCCTAATCCCATGAAGCAGGATTATCTTGAGCACATCTAACCCCATGTTCGTCTGTCCAGCTCTTTGCACATTGTATAAAAGCCTCTCTACAAAATCTTCCAGACTTTCATCCTCCTTCTGCACCATTTTGAACAATTGTTATCTTTTGTCCTTGGTGTTGCAATATTCCTGATATTTCTCTAGGAACACCTATTTCATCTTGTCACAATTAGTGACAGTTCCACCTCCTAGGCTCATGAACCAGCATAATGCATTGTCCTTCAAAGTGGCAGGGAAGAGCTTAAGCTTTTGTGCATCGATGACATAGTCGTAGCTGCGATAGAGGATATCAAACTCAAAAAAAAAACATCTGGATCCTCTGCTGCTTTTCAATGGAAGCGAGGCAACATTGATGGTGATATAGTTTTCATAGGGGCTGTTCCTTTTGGCTGTTGAATTGGGAATTGAAGTGTAGCCACCGTTCCTTCAGGAAGGGAATGATATTCATGATGATGGTTTTCCCCCATTTCCTCTTCCTCATCAGATTCATGTCTATTACTCATTCCTTCTTCTGTTTTCTCCTCTTCGTTCCTCTCTTCATTCTTCTCTTCGTTCCTCTCCTCATTCTTCTCTTCGTTCTTCCACTGATCAACAATATTCTGGTGGAACTGTTTCCACTCTTCTTTAGTTACAACCTTCCCATAAATATGGTAGATTGGGATTCTACCAGCAGATCAAGTTATACCAACTTTGTCCTCTTTTGCGGGGATATTTGAGGATGTCACGACTACTCGTGTGTTCTCAACTGTGGACCCTGACACTTGCGCCCCAGGATCAGTAGGGATTCTTCTGATAGGTGTTTCTTGATGGCAAGACCTGGTGGATGAATTAATTTTTTCAACAAGATCATCAATGAATGTCCTTCTGCCCAATTGTGGACCTCGACCACGACCTCGACCACCTGCACTGTTAGTATTTTGTGGGGTTTTGGGAGTCGAAAGATGATCACGCTTTACCCTTATTATATTCATGCAACCCAAATCATTACAACGAAAAATAAAAGAGAATGAATAGAAACAATTACAGGATGCAACTAATGATGGTGTTTAATTTTTATCCTCCCCGGCAACGGCGCCAAAATGTTGGGCACCCAATATGCAAGTGAATTACAACTAACATACAGAGTGTGCAATATTTATTGTCAACCTAAGGAAGTCTTATATTTCAAGGATAACATGCACAATATATGTTTAACACTAAATTACTATAATTGAGCAATCCTAACCTCTATTCGGCTATGCTCACCCCAATAATCTACTTAATCTAGTTACCTTCTAAGGAATGCAATCACAATTACCTTTTGCTGTTCTCGATCTAAGAATGGAAAGATGAAAATCACATCTAGATTATAATTGCAGATAAAGGGAAATTCTTTTTCAAACCACTTAATGATTAACCCAACTATCTAACCTGATTATCCTAGAAATCCAAAGACATAAATTGAATATTAATCTAGAAATTCGAAACACGAAAATTGAGTTCAGCTGTTCTATGAATCTGAAGTACAGGAATGAAATTCTGCAATCATAAAAATAAGAGACAAGCTGCAAGGATTCATGGAAACAACAACTAAAATATCTAAGGATGAAGAGAGCTGTTACAGTTACCACACAAATTGCATAAGAAATAATTATCTACTCAGTTGACTGTCACACCATGCCACTACAGGAATCCAAGAGATGCAATCAACAACACACTGTAAATCCACAACTTGTTACAGCTTCCTACGAGGAAATAAAATTAACATAACATCGCACAACAAAGTAATTGAAATGCCTAATTTAACTCAGCTATCCCTATGGAAGGCGGGCCCAACCTTCACACAGAGATGCTGGATGAACAAACGTAAAAAACCCTTAGATCTAAAGTAACTCTTTGTATTAAAAGACAGATCAATTACACAATTCCCCCTTACAGCTAATACAGTGAATTGATTATATGTTCAACAACCCCTAGTTCGAAACAGTTCTCCATATCTATACAATGTAAATAATAACATCCTATCCCTATTGTGGGGCAGCAATGAAGATCTCTGATCTTTAGGCACCCTAAATGACAACAGCTGTTACAAACATGGTAGGATGAAATATAGGAAATATAGGGAAACTGTTAATTGCCCCAGGAGTAACAATATCTTCAGATCACAGCTATACATGAGCAGCAGTGCACTATTGACCTCGAAGTCTGACACATTCTGTTACAGCTATCTTTGTACAACTTTACCTGGGATAACACATTGGGACCGCATTCCTTGGGTAATGGTAGGATGGATGGTGATCAACTTGAGCAATGAATGCCCATCCTTTTCGTAGCATGTTCGGCCCGATCTTCCTGCAGTCCATATATCTCAAAATACCTTTATAAACCATCATATGTTAGTGCATTGAGAGATATGAAGCCTTAATTGTCACAATCATAAGTATTAATAAAATAAAACAATGACCAATCATACCTTGGTGGTTTGAAGAGTAGAGCGGGGGTAAAACATTTGTTTGGCATGCTCAATGGGGTAGGATAGGACAAAAAGAGGTAACTAAGGGTGGTCAAAAGGGGCCATTTCTGGGCCCAACAAGTTGCATAAGATATGAGATAATTTTTTGTAACTGACCATGTTCTCGACAAAACCCATGTGTTCATTTGGCCAGATTCCCCTCCAGCTTCTCATAATATGCTTTTGAAGTTGATGACTAAGACAAGATTGTGAAATTATGGAAACAATACCCTGTGAACATGGTTCAATTTCTCCAAACACGTAGCACTTGTGTAAAAATTGAGAGATGTTGTTGTAGAGAAGGATTTTTTTAATAAAAACCTCTCTTGGTTTCTCAAAATGTTTTCTGGATTGTCGAAAACAACTCTCTGAATATAATGACTAAAACAGTCATTTCTATAAAATTCACGCTCCCACACTTTCTATGGAATTTCGTTCAATTCTAAAAATTTAAACCAAGAGAACTTTCAACCAGTGAAATCATTTTTTATCCGTTGATCAATATTTGAATAAGATATGATTCATCCAAGAGTAGAGCGCGTACTTGATTTCGTAGCCACAGAATTTTAATTACTCCATGATTTTTGGTGGTGCGAAGGCCATCACCGTTGTTTATTTGTTCACGCATCAATTTGACGGTTTATCTCTTGAGCATTTTAATACCATTTCGCAGTTCCTCAGCTAATTAACTTGTCCGCTACTTTCCTCAGTGAAATGGTTCTGGGGTGTTCGATGCAATTGGGTTGTAATATACATCGTTGATGTGTAAAATATGAGAGAGGTTTTTGTAATTTACCATGTTCCCAACAAGCTCATGTTTAATTTGGCCATATTCCCTTCCATCTCATCAGAATCGGATTTTGAAGTTGGTGACTAAGATGAGATTGTGAAATTATGGAAAATTTCCCTCTGAATATAGATTTGATTCTCTCAAACCAGAGCACCTGTGTAAACTGTGAGAGAGGTTATAGTAGATCAAGATGTTTTGAAGAAAAACCTCTCTCAGTTGTGCAAAATGTTTCTTGGTTTGGTGGGTGCAACTCTCATAATGTAATGACTAAAAAAATCATTTCCAAAATTTCACTGGTCTTTAAAAAATTAAATTGCATGCACCCTGCCACTGTGAAATCGATGTGGAGATTTAATCAGGATTAGATACAATATGAGTCTTCCAATAGTGGATCCCATACTAGATTTCACAACATCATAAAATTTGTTTTTCTTGTGCTAGATGTTGGTGCAAAATTTACCATCATAGTGTGCGCTTTTATTCCACATGTATAGGATGATAAATACTAGCATGGTTTATATTTACCGATTGTTTCAATATGTATTAAGGAACAAAGAAAGGATAATACTCCTTGTGAGCCGGGAACTTGGTTTCTTGGGATCTGATTGGTGTGTTGAATGAATGGGCCCATGCGACCATATTTTTATGCAGACTTCATTAGCTAAGTTAATGAAAATAATAAACTTTGGCAAAAACAAATAAAAATTTGACTATGAAGCTGAATTTAGATATAAAACCAATGTTCATATTTCATTTAAAATGAGTTAAATCCTTTTAATTCATTAGGATTCCTTTCTTTTTTCCCAAATCACCAATGAAATCATTTTCTCTTGCAAACCTACCAAAATCAAGAAATCCAACTTGTGCAATAATAAAATTTAGCACAGGTGCTAACACCAGGTAAGTGGGAAGACTACCTACACTTAGTGGAATTTGCATATTATAATAATTTTCAAGTTTTTGCAGGTATGAGTCCATTTGAAATATTATATGGGCGTAAGTGTAATACTCCAATATCCATTTGATAGATTAATATTAGGACCTAACTAATTAAAATATATGGAACTAATCATGAAACAGGTACAATAAAATTTGAAGGATTCCCAAAATAGGCAGAAAAGTTATGACGATTTAAAATTAACTATTAGAGAGTTCCAGGTGGGTGATCATGTGTATATAAAGGTAAATCCAAAGAAAAGTTCCTTGAGACTGGGCATGTATTCAAAATTGGCATCCCAGTATTGTGGGCCATTTGAAATTCTAGCTAAAGTAGGGTCATTCATAGCAGTTAGCCATACCACCCAATATTAAAGCGCATAAGGAAAATATATGTTCATGATGTTTCTCATGTGATTGATTGGAATGTAATCCAGGTGGAACCTGAAGGAGAGTTCCAAGTGGGGACAGAGCGCATTTTCGACAAGAGATAACTTTTACTCTGGAATTGTACCATATTACAAGTCAAGGTGCAATGGAAGCACCTTAGTTCAGAAGAATCTAGTTGGGAGATGGAAAGTAATATGCAGGGGGCATATCTAGACTTATTCCAAGAAGATGAAATGGGAGAATAAAACAAAAGTTATAACACCGAGGACAATTTATCTATTAAGAGGAGGTGTGTGTAATGCTCCTAAATTAATTGTTATTATTAATCCATGCACCTTATGGATTGAAAGCATCTATTTCTAATATATATAGTGTATTCCTACATTTAATTGCATATTCTTTGTTGTATCAATTTTTCCCTAAATCCTTTCTTAGTCTAAATTTATGAATCTGAATAAAGTATGGATCTCTAATCTTACTAAGAATTAGTTAATTTTTATCATATTTACTCCTCTGTATGGTTTCATAAAACTTATAAGTATATGCGAATATAATACTACTCAAATATTGTACAGATAGAAGTATTTTAGGATATAAATCCTTTTATATATAGATCTGCATTACTCATTACTTACAAATCGAATCCATTTAAAAATAGTAATCATCCTATTTCCTACATGAAATAACAGTTTTAAGTTACAATCTATTGTTAAAATATAGATCTATAGGATTTAGTGGAATCTGCTTAAGTGATATTTATATTATTACAAACTCATAGGTTTCAAGTCAAAGTATTCGATTTGAATAAGATATACACTTCTACACATCTAATCATGAGAAATAAATGACCCTATATCAGGTATCCATACACAAGATCAATTAATTACAAAAACTATACTCAAATTAACTAATCCACTTAACAAGATTTCATAAATCGGGAATCGAGCCTCTTAGGGTATATATAATTAATAGACTTATGATAACTAAATCATATTACAACTATGGAAGAGTCGTTCTAAGTTTAGGAGAAAACATTTATCCAAATCAAGAATCCTAATATATTAACATCCATGGATCATATGCAGGATTTTAGAGAAAAACAAAACAAATCCTTAACTAACTGATATCAAAGTTAAAACATGTTTTCATGGCCTTGAAATATTAGTTACAACACCATCATCACTAACTGTAAAAAATGAGTATTTAACACTTAAAGATCTTAACTCTAGTTAAGATATCACGACCCTAAGGGTCATATTCTTTTAACACGACAAACACCAAATTTATAGGGTTATAAGTCCACAATGTCGCAACCCAAATTTATACATAGGAAGAAACACCAATCAAGTATGCATAAATTTACAATACACTACAGAGATCGAAAGATTGAGTCCCTTAAAGGTATTTACTCAAACGCATAAATCACACCAAACAAAATGTAAATAGAATCACAGGAATAACTATCATTTATATTACACATGAAAACATAGCTATTATGGTTGTAATCCCATATCCAATGGCCGCCACCACCTTTCTAACCAGTTTTTTTTATGTTTTATACAGTCATAGATCCTACGTGGATAGAATCTAACTAGTTTAAATAAAGTGCTAAGATGGTCATAAGCATATTCAATAGATACCATGATAGAAAATATAACAACAGGCATTATATATACAAAAAATATTGAAAAAATGAAGTATAATGCATTTTCCATGACTGTAAAACCATCCACAATGGTACTCGAAGGATTGAACATAATCAACATAAATAATTGCACACATTACAAATAACGAAGCATCAACATAAAATTATATTTAAGTATATATTACAAAGTGACTAGAAGACCATCATTGATGGCTTCCACTATAAAAATCTAAACACTAGTGTTATTAAACAGTATGGGAGTAAGACTTGTCAAGGGTACCCCAAACCCTACCAGGGTTTTAATTAAACTAAATTATTTCATTACATTAAAGTGCCAAGTTAATGGCTAAAGAGCTGACACAACTCAAGAATGGTTTATAAATAATTGTATACGAACTAAATCAAAGAGCCACTTATCTTATTCATTGCAGCTACCAATGAAGCCCTCACAACCTCTGCTCAGTAAGGCGTACAACCACAATTCTTGTTGGGTTAGCATGGGTCTCAACCGTTAACAAAAGAATTAAAACAAAACAAGTTATGAACCTGGGATGAGTACAAACATACATGGGAATTTGGAAACACAGGCCTAAGAGGAGGTGACCCTATTACTTCCTTTCTAGTGCCAAAAATTGCGAGTGGACCTTTTCACGGTCAGTTATAATTACTTTACAATTTTATTTAAAAACCAACAAATAACCTTACAAAGTTTGAACCTTACCTTGGAATTTTAGTAACAAGGGCCAGGGGTCGGCTCCTCCAAGTACCCTTATCCCTCCATAGTTTGCAGACACCAATAACATATTAGAAAAACCAAGAATGTAAACTACTATACAAACCTTTTAATTTGCAGAATGAAACTATCCTATTTACACCCAATGATTTGTAGAGTAAAAACATCCAGCTTATGCTAACCTTGGTAGAATACTCTTCCTTGTTTTGGAAGCATTGACAGGGATGTTGGAGCTCCAGTGTGGTTGGTGAACCAGCGAGGAAGACTAAGAAACCTTTTGTTACCTCAAGCACCAGAACAAAACACCATTAACACTATAAAAACCAAGTAGGAATTGACAAAGAGCAGAGATCGACCCTCATTTGGCCTCTGATAAGCAACAACACAAATGTGAAGCTCAGACACAGTAAAACCCCTTTTCAAACCCTATCGAAACATTAACGATCTCCCATCCATGTGTAGGGTAGAGTGTGTGTTGCCTCGTGGGTCTCGCTGCATTGCCAACTCACAACTAGGACAAGTTTTAATTATTGACCGAAAGTACTAATTAATGCATGGTCGACTCATTACCAGAAATAAATCATTGAAAATCCAACTATGGATATCATTTAATATTCCCTATCATAACCAATGCCATGTAACATCGGATTATAGCATATCTTATGTTGTAACCAAACCTTATAACATTATAATCAACCTTGTATCGAAACCGCACCATGCATCATTTACGCATACGCTAGAACCTTCGCGGAGTTGGACTATGGGACATAATTCCATCGTGGGTTATGGCTAGAACCATACCCCTTCCTATGATAAACTTATTATATGCATAATACAATATCTCCACCTTAGAGATAGGTTGGACCATGGCCCTTTTATTTTATTTGCAATCCTTAGCATAGTTCTATGCCTTCATTACATAGAAACCTTATTGCAAGCATAATAGAACTCATTCATAGTATTATTTGAAACTCGTATTAAAACAATATTGCATGCATAGTATGGGTTTATGCATTATAAGGTATAAATCATTGTTAAAATCATATGAGATAGTATTTACTCATGCGTTGTAAAGAAATGCATTAGGCCTAATCCATGTAAAATCATGTCAAAATAGATATGTAAACCTCACCCCAGCTTATAAACCCTAAGCTTCTCATGCTTAGGGGCAGGTCTTTACACCCATATTCTAAACTATGGTAAGGCCAAGGCCTTGTAAAAATAATGTAATTGACAGGCTGGGTGAAGACCAGGAACAATTTTCCATATCTTAGTCTAGTACAGACTACCATAAATATGAATAACGAAATAAACCAAGTACATGACCTGCGTAAACATGGATGAAGGTTTTGGTGGGAGATAGCCATCGAAAACATTAGCAAAACCTGTCGTAAGAACACGACAAAGATGTTAAAACCAGGAGCAGTAAAACATAGAAATATGCTAAGTAAATGTAAAATTAATACATGAAAGAAAAAAAATTATGATTTTTAGGTGTGTTAAACCAATTTTACAAACATCATACATATTTCTTGAGTGGATTAAATATCCATCGTAGATCCTTATCAGTTTTTATATTAACCATTCATTATTGTTACCCTTTAACCTATTTCGTTGGGATTCACTATGATTCTTTCCATGCATCTTGCGGTAGCAGAATCTTCCTCGACCATAGATCTCACCATCCTTAAATCTCAACCCTTGATTATACATGTCATTTAAAACATTTCGTTGATTTCAACATCTCATTAATCTGCACAACTTCTATCATCGAAATGATCCACAACCTTTGATCTCATTCAAGCATCGATCTTCACCATGGATTTGTGCGGGCTATACACTTTTTCATTGATTATCGATTCAACTTCCTCCACGCATGTTCACCTAGCGGTATCTCTATGGGTCATAGATCACATTCCTATTTATATCTCCTTCGTTGATCTATGCAGTGTGTAAGATTTTCTGCTGATTGAAAAAGTTTATTCTTCCGCACTAATTCCACTAGTGGGATCATTTACAATCGTAGATCTGTATTACCATTTTGCATGAATGTAGATCTTGGCCCCCCTTTACACCACTCTGCTGGCTGCCCGAATTTCCTTTCTCATGCATCTCTAGCTAGTGGATTAATTGCAACTATAGATATTTCCATCCACAGATATACACCATTAAAATATGTCACGTGATAGTATATGTGCACATTTTTTATTTAAGGATTATTTCTAAAACTTAATCCATGATTTCTTAGAAAATATAAGTTTTAACTTAATAAATAGCTCTCTTCCATCAATTTAAGCACATTAGGACATACCTTTGGTCATATCATGAAACTGTCCACACCATACCTTATTTCTTCTAAGGCCTACCTCCGTTCCAATTGCTTACCAGACATGGTGCTAATAGTGGTTAAGTAGGATTTTCGTTTAGATGTATACGTGAAGTAGTGTAATATCACACTGCATCATATATAATTGGTGATCTTGTGATTTTTGAAGAACTTTGTAAACCACGCCTTTTGAAAAATATTTGATCCTCCCAACATTATTGTTAGACGATGGCAACAATTCAGTTTTTGCCATAAATTAGGCTTGAATAATTTACAATTTAACTGTAAGAAATATGAACAAATCCATCTAAATTCAATCACATATTCACTTATGATTTTGTATTGTACAATCTCTTCAATTTTTTCCTTTGGTCTCGATCCTTCCATTTATTCAATTTTTTCCTTTAGTCTAGATCCTTTTATTAATACAACACATTAGTATCTACAAGAAACAATTCATTGGCAGAAAATTTTTACAGGAAATATTTATTTACATGGTGCAATGAAAGCCAATAGTTGAAATCTAGCTCATTTCCAAAACCATATACTTTTATAGGAAAGAGTGAGTAATAATTTACCCTTACAGTTCTGTTCTAAGTATCTTCGTCCTATACAAAGTTATAATTTGAAACTATTGTCTCGGTTTGGACTGCATATCATCCAAATGAACAAATTAATACCGAAATATACGTGCAATAGATGTTCAAATTATGTTGTGTATAGTGCTCCAACCAACTGACATTTATTTACATGATTTTACCTTTGGAAGGATCATCCAGAGTAGGAATATTAATCCCCGCTTGTTCAGTTCGTGTGATTAAGATCTTCCAAATCTAAGTAATTAGTTCCAGCGATGCATTAGGTAGGGTGATATGGTTCATAGTCCCTAAATGGGAAGATTTTAGCAACAATGAGTAGTTGTATTTTTATTTTGGTTGTCCAATAAAACCGAGGTTAAAGATGAAAATGAATATAACATATTATGTGTTATATACGATTGGATATATATATATGTGATGATGATGATGATGATGATTAACGTCCATTGAGACCAACTTTGGTCTATCGGAACTTAAGAAGGAAAATACTTGGATTACTTTAAAATCTTGTTCCTATGCTCAAAAAGCTTGACAGGAAGCTTTCCAATCTCACTGTAATTTTGGCAAGTTAGGAGGTTATAAAGGTTTGTATTGTACCAAATACAATGAAACTTATATCTAATGTGGGTGTAAGCAAGGTACTCTAAGAGAAAGTGATTTTCATTCTCAACGCACATAGACTCACACATATGGAAAATCTTTTCCACCCATGGATTTTTAGGAATAGACCAATGCACTATTTTTCTACATCGTTCATGAGAGTTCATTCTAATATTGGCTATATTAACTTTCTTCTGTGAGCTAGTTACTAATAAGAGATACTTATGATCCTCTAAGTTAGGATTAATGACCTCCTTATAGTATCTTAATTTTCTCTTAACCAATAATTTTTCCTCACAACATAATTTATATTTAAACTTAGAAGTAATAATATTTTTGACATTTTCAATGTTGTGCAAAATGTCATTTTCATTAATGCCCCAATGGTTTAACCGAGCCATGCTATCTTTACACCAACATCACTTGAGGCGTAGTTGGTTTTGACTTGAGTTTAATGCAATTTTAGCAACTCTCTTGTTTCCCATGTTGTTTATCTTATTCTGGTACATCAGGTACGTAGTCATAGCAATTATCTTGATGGGGGAAAGACCCACTTCTATGAGGAGAATAGGCTAAGGCGTATTCCTATACAAAGTTATAATTTGAAAGTATTGTCTTGGTTTGGACTTCATGTCATCCAAATGAACAAATTAATATCGAAATATAAGTGCAATAGATGTTCAAATTATGTTGTGAATAGTGCTCCTACCAACTGACATTTATTTGCATGAATTTACCTTTGGAAGGATCATCCAGAGTAGGAATATTAATCCCTGCTTGTTCAGTTCATGTGATTAAGATATTTCAAATCTAAGTAATTAGTTCTAGCGATGCATAAGGTAGGGAGATATGGTTCATAGTCCCCTATATGGGAAGATTTTAGCAACAATGAGTAGCTTTATTTTTAGTTTGGTTGTCCAATAAAACCCAGGTTAAAGATCAAAATGAATATAACATATTATGTGTTATATGCGATTGGTTATATATTATTATTATTATTATTATTATTATTATTATTATTATTAACGTCCATTAAGACCAACTTTGGTCTATCGGAACTTAAGAAGGAAAATACTTGGCTTACTTTAAAATCTTGTTCCTGTTCTCAAGAAGCTTTCCAAGCTCACTATATTTGTGGCAAGTTAGGAGGTTATAAAGGTTTGTATTGTACCAAATACTATGAAAGTCTTATTTAATGTGGGTGTAAGCAAGGTACTCTAAGAGAAAGTGATTTTCATCCTCAACGCACATAGACTCACATAGATGGAAAACCCTTTATGCCCATGGATTTTTAGGAATAGACCAACGCACTATTTTTCTATGGCGTTCATGAGAATTCGTTCTAATATTGGTTATATTAACCTTCTTCTATGAGCTAGTTACTACTGAGAGATACTTATGATCCTCCAAGTTAGGATTAATGACCAAGCTTATAGTATCTTAATTTTCTATTAACCGCTAAATTTTCCTCACAACATAATTTATTTTTAAACTTAGAAGTAATAATATTTTTGACATTGTCAATGTTGTGCAAATTTTCATTTTCATTAATTCCCCAATGGTTTAACCAAGCCATGGTATCTTTACACCAACATTGCTTGAGGCATAATTGGTTTTGACTTGAGTTTAAAGAAATTCTAGCAAGTCTCTTATTTCCCATGTTATTTATCTTATTCTTGTACATCAGGTACCTAGTCATAGTCTATGGGGGAAAGACCCACTTCTATGAGGAGAATAGTCTAAGGCTATTGCTTTTAATTTTGAGGCTATAAGATATAGACCTCTTCGGGATTGCTCAATATTCCTCCAATATTCTCTAGAAATGTTGCACCTCCATAATTCACAACCATACAAGTTAAAAGGGATGACAAGAGTTTCAAATTGGAACTTATTTTTATCCCACATGACCATATTGGTTCATTTACAATTATTTTCAAGACCAAAATAAGCTTTACACCCTCCATTAATTCTTTTCTCGATGTTATAGTTCCAATTGAGCTTGTGATGAATATCAATTCTGAGATACTTGTAAGAAGTCACTTCCCCTAGATTTATATTATCGTAAACAAATTTTGCATAGGTTTCTTTCTTAGATTTTAAATCATGATTTTTGTCTTGTGAGTGTTAAAAGTCATACCCACGTTAGAGAAAAAATATTTAAGAATTCTTAATTTCTTATCGAGATCAAAAGGGCACCTTGGCATAAGAACAATATCATCAACATAAAGTAGGAGGATGATAACTATACCAGCTAAAATTTTACTGGCACAACCTGCTTATTCTAAACACTTAAATTCTAGATTATCAATCATAAATGCCAAAAAGAGTGGGGGAGAGGGGGAAAGCTTGTTTAGCTCAAACATTACACTTTATATCTGTTGTCTACCCCTCATTATTCTTAAACTTGGAAATGACCTTTTCATATAACCTTATCGCGACATCTCTCAACTCAAAAGGAACCTTAAGCTCCTCTAGCCTATTCCACAGGTTATTTCTAGCCACTGTATGACAAGCTTTTCTAAAACCGACAAAGAAACAAAATAGGTCAGACTTATTATTATGACATTCCTCTGCAATTATCCTAAGTGTAAGGAGGTGGTCCATGGTTGAATGATTCCTACTAAAACCTACTTGGCCTTTAGCCCGCTTACCTTCCATTTCTAACCAACCATTGATATTCTTTTTTACGATAATACCATATAACTTAGCTAAGAGAGGGATTTAAATCATAATAGTCCGATAGTTAGAGGGGCCATTTTTATCGCCACTTTTGAAAATAGGAATAATGAGTCTTTGAGTCCAATGTGTAGGAAACCCTTGCTTGACCGCTAGATTAAATACTTTATGGATGTGCAAGATGACGATAGACCCTACAATTATTAATATTTCCTCTTAGTATCCTTCAATGTCTTTGGATTTTCCATTTACTAACCTCTTAACCCTTAAATCTATGTCTTCTAACGAGAAATTTCATTGTAAAAATGGTTTGAATGTTATCTTTGGTATCCGGGGATTCGTAAAGCGTCTTAAGATAGGAATTCCAATCTTTTAAAACAATTTTATTGTCTTATTTTGTTTTGCAAGTTAGAATTTTCCTCCATATTTTATTAGGAGCCACCTTGGAGAGGTGTAGGATATTTTCCTGCCTTTTACTTAGATAATGTCTTTTTTGTCTTTTAATTAAAGCTTTGTAATGATTTATCTTGTCCATTTTTATCGAATCTGTAGTAGTTTGCTTAATTTATTTTCTCTCTTGTTTACACTCATATAATATTAGAATTTTTTGAAATTATGTTCGAATTATTTATTACATATTTTTTAAATATTTAATTAAATTAAATAGTTTTTAATTAATTATTTAATTATAAATATTTAAATAATATTATTTTTAAATTAAATAAAAATATTTTATTATTAGTTTGATTATAATATTTTAATTAAATACCATATTCATATAATATGGTAATATGATGTAATTAATAATATTATAATTAAATACCTCATTCCTAAAATATGGAAATATAATGTAATTAATAATATTATAATTAATTAATTAAAATATGACATTATAAGCAAATGATATTATTTTTAATAAAAATTAAAATATGACATTAGTTTTAATAATATTACTATATTATTAATTAATTTAAAAATAATATCATTTTATTAATAATATTTTATTATTATTATTATTATATTGTATTAAATGATATTATTTTTAATTAATTATTAATTACTATATATTATATTCAATTAAATAATATTATTCTATTAATACATTTATAGAATTAAATTAGGAACACATGTTTAATTTGAATACTTTTCCCTATATTATGTTGTTAATTTAAGTCTATTTCTATATTCAAACACATTAATAATATTAATGTGGTTGTTCATAGTAGTAATAATAATAATAAAATTACATTGGGATATCAAATCGGTGTAGGAGACTCTTATGTTGAATGTGTAATCTCTCGAAGGAGGAAACACACATGTGTTCTTAATAATTTTAAGTTTATGCTATAACTTTGGCTTATATATGGTGACAAATGGCACCTTTATTTGAATTAGAACAACCATTTAACTTGTTTTTCCATCTGTAATCGTAATCACCTATTGTTTATGTCTCAAGTATCTATTATCACTCAATTTCTTCTAGTTAAAGAGGTTGTTTTCCATGAACTTCCAGTGATCCATGCATCGACATCTACCATATAATTTTGATATTATTTGTTTTATAATTGTTTATTTCAAATTTGAAACTATGACCTTAAAATCAACAGAGACAAATACAAGTGTGAGTCCACTACAAATTCTAAAATATAACATTTAAATATATATACTTAAATAATTTATAATTTAATTTAATTTTATATGATTCAAAATGTGTATTCTATTATTTCAAAATTTTTAACACGGTTCATAAAAATAATAACTTTAACTATTACTATTAAATATGAAATTATAAATTTATATTTTAAATATTAATACATCAAATCATTTTTTAATAATAAAAATATGTAATATTAATTAAAAATTCTATATTTTTTCATAGCATATATGTAATCGATCTTCAAATTACACACACACACATATAACCATAAACACGTCTATATGATCCTCACATGCATGAGTTACTATAGAATGAATACATTTTTTTTTTTACTAGCATAGATCCAAATCCTAGGCTCAATCAACTCCCGAGAGGGATCAAATATTTCTAGGTGCAAACCTCTTATTAAGTATTGCACTCAAGGAGCTATAGATTTGCTTCAAACCAAAATACACATCTATTTATTTAAGGTGGGATATGATATTTCTATTATTAATATTTAATATTATTTATGGTCGACATACAATATTTTTATTATTAATATTTAATATTATTTATGACCGACATATAATATTTTTTATTATTTTTTATTTTATTAGGAACGAACATTACAACATCTCCCCCATATATGGTTTTAAAATCATGTGCAAGGCCCTCCTAAAACCATGGGTTGTTTAGGAGGCCTTGCACATGGTCTTAAAACCATTTGCAAGGCCCTCCTGAACCATGTACAATAAGTTTAGGAGGCCTTGCACATGGTTTTAAAACCATTTGCAAGGCCCTCATAAACCATGAACAATAAAACCATGGGTTGTTTAGGACAAGGCCAATATTTTTTTGCGGATGATTCAATTTTTTTTATTTTTTTTATTTGTTAGTTAGGAACATTACAACATCTCCCCCATATTTTTTGTTTTTCTAGTCGACATTTATTTTGCGGGATAATTAAATTATATATTTTTTATTGTTTTCTTAGGTAGGAACATTACAACATCTCCCCCATATTATATTGTTTTTGTGGTCGACATTTATTTTGGCGGATAATTAAAATTTAATTTTTTATTATTTCGTTAGTAACAAACGTTACAACATAAAATCGACAAACGTTACAAGATATTCCACATAATGTTACAATATCTCCCTCATACTGGGCTGTAGAGCTCCTCATACAAGATATTTTGTGTAAGTATCTCAAAAAATACAATTAAGTTGAGGGATGCCTAATTTTTCAGTTTTCTATTGCATCTGACGTGCCAAAAGTGACCCTCATTAGCTTGCTTACACCCTTATAAATGTAATTAATTCTACATGACGGTTTTATAATTCTACAGTTAGTCCTCGCACTACAACAAAACCCTGTGCATTAGAGGAAATTTCAACTCAAAATGGTCCTTTCAACCCTAATTCAAATTCCATGTCATCATGAGTTAGCCAATGAAATTGATTTAAATTTGAAATATTGTATAGGTCTTAAACAAGTTTTTAATATAAATTTGGGGATAGGTATCATTAAAAAAACTACTTTTTTGTTCGTATTTTCGGCATATCTCCCTTTTTTTAACTCAAATTTCGAGTGGTAGAGCTCCTTGGATGCAGAATTAAATTCTGCATACAATGAGAACCCACTATGCTTACTTTTGACGAACCCTGCTACACCAAAAATAAGAAATAGCTGGAAAAATGTGATGATGATGTCATCATCATGTTTTTTCAAGTATTTATTGTTTTTTGGGTAGCGAGGTCCGTAAAAAGTATGTAGTGTGGGTACTTGTTGGTTGCAGAATTTAATTCTGCATCCAACGAGATCTCTCGATCAAAATTTGAGTAAAAACACAGGGAGATATGTTGAAAATACGAACAAAAAAAGTAATTTTTTTCTTTTCTTCCTCCAAAATTAATAAATATTATTTTATTATTTTAACTATTTTTTTATTATTTTCCATAGGAGGCCCATTTTGAGTTGAAATTTCCTCTAGAATGATTAGCATCTCTTTTAGCTACCTTTTTAGCTTCCACTATCACTTTTAGTGTATTTTGCATCATTTTTTGGATAAAGTGGATGCATTTCCATGAGATGGCGCTTTTAATGGCGTTATTTGCGTCCCTATGTGAAAATTGGCGTTATTTTGGATGCTAATTATCATCTCAATTATCCTCCCATTTATCGTCCCATTTAGCATCCTAGTTAACATCCTATTTAGAATGTCATTTAACGTTCCATTTATTGTCCCAATTAGCTTCCATTATAGCATACCAAATAACACCCAGAAGAGCCTCCAATAGCCTCCATAATAACACCATGTATAGAGCTAAATATTTCATCAGGAATTGCGCCATGAATTGCACCAAGAAGAACAACCGAGATAGCGCCAAGTATAGAGACAAGAATTGTGCCTAGAAAACATCCAACATATTGCTAGGTATAGTGCCTAGAATAGTACCAAAAACTTCAAAATAAACTGAGCTATGAATTTCTCTCAAAAAATATCTAACATAGTGTCATATATAGTGCCAGGATTAGCATTGAAATTTGAGCTAGGAAAATAGCCAGGAAATACGTAAGTAATTATGCTAGGAATGGGTCCAAGTATAGAACCAGACATAACACCGGGAATTGTGACAAGAATTTCAGTAGGTATTGTGCCAAGAATTGCCCCAAGAAAAGGGCCACGCGTAGCACCAGGTATAGATCCAAGCATCTCACCAAGTATTGTACCATGAAGTTCAAATGGCCAGAAAATAGTGCTAGGAAAGCTCCAATGTTGTGCGACTGATAGTGCATGAATGTTGACATAAGTAGCACCTAAATGGCCATTTTGGAAACTAAGAGACCCTAATTAATTGTAAATAACCCTAATGAAATCCCCCTATCCCTAATGGCATTAGAGTGTTCCTAACGACATGTTGTTGCTGCAGATGATTCATATTGACAATAATAACTATGACACTGATGATTTCTACAATATTTAATAGGATGTTGATGACAATGATAATGCCAATGTCAATAATGATGATGTAGTTGACTATAACACTATTTGAGATTGATTGGTCCTAATCGAAACATAATTCACCCTAATGCCATCGAATTGACCATAATAGCCCCTATATGACACTAGTGCATCTCATTGTCCCTAACAACATTTGTGTGACCTTAATGGAACTTGAATCACTGTAAAATCATGAGGTGATCATGTTGATGATGGGTGATGGCAAGGATATTGATGATGTTTATTATGATGATAACAATGAGGTTGAGATGAATGACTATGATTATGATGATATATGATGATGCCAATGATGATGATGATGAGGTTGATGTACTTATGAATGTTTCTAATGATCATGGTTATGATGGTGGCGGTATCGATGTCAATGATCATGATTCATGTGACAGTACTTTTGGATCTTGATTTATTGTAGTGGAACCTAAATGACCATAATCATGGAAATTTTGGACCTTGATTGATTCTAATGAGGGGTAAATTAGCTTAATGTCTCCTATCATTTCTCTAATGACAGTTGAGTGTCCCCGACAACATTTGATAGAACCTAATGAATTTTTATTGACCCTAATAACATGATGATGATTCTTTAAAATAATTATGATGACGACAACGATGATGTACTTGATGACGTTGGTGATGGTGATTCATTGTATGGTGATGGTGATTTATTATATGGTGATGATGACAATGTCAATGTCAACTATGATGATTAAATTGGACAATTTGGTGAAAATGGCTCTTGTTTTTTGTGAAGCCTACCTCACTCTTCTAGACTCTAAAATGGGTTTTTAAAAAGTAGTTGCTCTTAACTTGGAAGACCATATAGCACATAAAGCAGGTTGGAGAGGTTATTATTTTAGTACAATAGTTATATCTAGAGCATTGAAATAATTAGATCTCAATGTTTAGTTACATTTGGCATGTTGACGAAGGTGTTCAGCAGCGGGCTAGGTATGGAAACCGGTATCTAGGGAAATATTCCTACTAATGTTGTGGATAGGATCCTTGCCAAGTTGCCAGAAAAATCCTTTATGTTCCTTTGTTGTGTATGCAATAAATGGAATTCTCTTCTATCATCACTAAGATTCCTTTCACTTTGTAGAAAAATATCTAATCATAGGCCCTGGTTAATTAAATTGGAGCGTCAACATAAAAGAAAATTTAGGGCATATCACTCTCCTCCTTATCCAATTGCGGAAGTAAGTAGCTGCACCAGGTTGATTATTGTGCTTCAAAACCCCATTTTATCTTTTGTCTTGTAATCCTCTTACTAAAATTTGGAGATAGTTCCTATTTAATTCATTTGAACACAATTTGTGTGACATTGCAATGATGGTTGTGGAAGAACCCATAGGGTACAATATTCTATTGTTTGTTATTTCTCTAGATAAAAGAACCGATGTCTAGGGAATTCTTGGATCCAACTTAACCTTCTAGGCCATAGATCCAACTTAATCTTGTATCTATTAAGTCTCACCATGATAAAATTATATAGGTGCATATCCATGTTAATTTCATATCTTTTGTTAGTTTGATTGCAGTGTGAAGATGTTCTACCCATTGTATGTGGAGAAGAGATGCTAACCTATCATATTTAAATAATTATAAATAAACTATCATAGGTACATCTTCACATTGGATCTATTAAGTCTAGGATGGATAGAAATAGGTACATGGAGATCCATCTCAGCTCCCAATCTATTTAGTATGAGAGGCTAAACATAGATGGGAGGAGATACATCTTAATTTTTAACCTTGGATCTACTAACGTTTAAATTTGAGAGGGAATTTATTCAGGCACATGCTCCTGGCATAGAACAAGAAAAATTCCCAACAATATTTGCAACAACCAATTAAGCAAACTTTTGGACTATCTTGAGTTTTTTAATCCCTATGGATGTGTAATAGATCCGAGGTTAAGATGAATCTATATTGTTTTAGACTATCAACTTTTTGAATTTCTCCATAGCTATTCTCAATTTTCAAAACTACACAGATCATATCACAATTGCTTGGAAACTATTAGGTAAAGCTTAAGCTCTCAGAGCAAGAGACTCTTAGAAGTTGTGGGTGCTAAAAAAAAGCACCCAACTCCTTAGGGGTATGCACAAGAAAGCACACTTTGAGAGAGAAATTAGTCCCATATTTGCAAATAAGGGTTTGATATTATGTAGGGTGCATCCAACACTCAAAAACACCATGTGAATACTCACAAACAACCACCCTCTTGCAGGCTCTTTTACGAAAATTTGGGCAAGGACCACAACTATAACCAGCATAGATCAAAATCCTAGGCTCTATCAAGCGCCAAGAGGGATCAAATATTTCAAGGTGAAAACCTGTTATTAAGTATTGCACTCAAGGAGCTATATATTTGATTCAAACCAAAAGACACATATTTTTATTTAAGGTTGACAAATAATATTTGTATTATTAATATTTAATATTATTTATGGTCGACATATAATATTTTTATTATTAATATTTAATATTATTTATGGCCGACATATATTATTTTTTATTATTTTTTATTTGTTAGGAACAAACATTACAACATATCCCCCATATATGGTTTTAAAATCATGTGCAAGGCCCTCCTAAAACCATGTGTTGTTTAGGAGGCCTTGCACATGGTCTTAAAACCATTTGCAAGGCCCTCCTAAACCATGTACAATAAAACCATGGGTTGTTTATGAGGCCTTGCACATGGTCTTAAAACCATTTTCAAGGCCCTCCTAAACCATGTACAATAAAACCATGGGTTGTTTAGGAGGCCTTGAGCATGGTTTTAAAACCATTTGCAAGGCCCTCATAAACCATGTACAATAAAACCATGGGCTGTTCAGGACAAGGCCAACATTTTTTTGCGGATAATTCAATTTTTTACTTTTTATTATTTTGGTACATATGAACATTACAACATCTCCCCCATATTGTGTTGTTTTTCTAGACAACATTTGTTTTGGCGGATAGTTAAATTTTTTAATTTTTATTGTTTGTTAGGTAGGAACACTACAACATCTCCCCCATTTTAGGTTGTTTTCGTGGCCCACATTTATTTTGGTGGATAATTAAAATTTTATTTTTTATTATTTTGTTAGTAACACATGTTACAACATAATATCGACAAATGTTACAGTATATTCCACGTAATGTTACAATATTTCCCTCATACTGGGATGTAGACTGCCTCTTGGCACAATAAAATTGCTTACACAATTCTTGAAACTGCTATATGATAGGTGGTACAAAACATGGATGTTTATAGAGTTTACTGTCAAGTTTTAGTCATACCTACATGTGATGTTATTGTTCATTTTATCTTGTTCTAGGTTTACTAAGGCTCGCTTAGTCCTAAGGCTAAGTCTGGGTCATTGTTGCATAGATTCTCTATGTGCATGTGACAATACTTGGGAGACTATGGGTATAGTCTTGATCCCATATTTTTTTAATGTAACAAGGCTTAAGGGACCCAAGGTATAACCTTGGTCCTAACCACAAAGTTAAAACATGTTTGAAAAGACATAAGGTCTAACCTTGGTCCTAGAGCGCAAATGTTAACATGACAAGGATTGTAGTTTTGATTTACAAGTTTATAAAATGTATGTATATGATATGGCTATAAGATAAACCATAGTCGATCCATGCTTGCAAGAAATGATTGGCATGTTTTAAATTCATGCATATGTATGTTATGATGGTTATATAAAGTTTGGTCCTTTGGTTGACTTGTGAATTTAAGGTATTTCCCTAGCTACGAGTTGATAGTGCAACCAGGGTTTTAAGGATGGCTTGAGAATGCATCTCGGTCGTCAACCTGTATAACATGCTTTCCAGGGTTTCATTAGGGTTTAAAGTGTCATTTTGTTTGTATGAACCCTTCATTCGAAGTTATTTTATATATAATCTAAGGGAGCTAAGGATCTGCTCTGTCAATGGTGATTCTATGAGTTTCTTGGTGTAAAGACTTCCACTTAGTTAATGGAATTCTTCATGGTTGGTTTCCAAGGTTTAATAGAGGTATTCTCAGTGTTAATGGTCACCCATAGCTTGTTGGAGTACTACGATATGAACTTGACCATCGTTTTCAGCTTTAAAACTTCCTTTACCACATAATAAAAACTTCTTAAACTATGTTAGGATTTGTTCAAAAAGTGTTTTATGAACTCTCATTTATGAAAACTGATATTGCATTGTTTTTACAGGAAGAGGAGGATAAGGGCATCTTAGAGGAGCTGATCCCTATCCCTCTCAACAATTTTAATAAGTCAAAGTAAGACAACACCACTTTTACACTGTTTAAATTATTTTTTTCATTATGGTTTTGACTATGGTCGGTTGGTTGCGAGTTTCAGAGAACTAGTGAGGATGGAGATAGGGTCACCTCCTCCCAGACCACATCTTATAACTCCAAGGTAAGAAAAAATCATCGAAACCTTACTACGTTATTTAATTGTTGAAGTCATAATTCTTATTAACGGTTATGTATGTCTCCTTATAGGGGGATCTTAGCTAAGCCTTGGAGTCTTAAAGAGGGTTTAGGCCTCTACCTTCCTTGGAATATAATTTAATGGGTTTCTTTTTTGTTCAACCCTAAGTGGTTTATTATTTAATGGATAGAGGGATTCACACTCCTTCCCTAATCCCACATTTATTTTAAACTTGTTTTGTTTCTTGTTATGTGGTTTGAGAACATACCGTGGGTGCCATCGTGGATGGTCTTACCACCACTTGGTTAATCTGTAACTTTGAAAGTTAGGATTTTTACTAGATAGTGGATTCCATCATTGATGTTCTTACAACCACATAGTTAGTTAAATAATTCTTGTTTAAAATTTGATGGTATTAATGTTTAATAGGTTAACACGACCCATAGGGTTTTGCCGAAATATTACATAAACAAATTTTGTGTATTATCGTAGGTTTATTATGAATTGAGTTATCTGAAAATGCTCGCAGGGACCGACCTTGGTATGTGCATGTATCTTTAACTCCTTTTGTTTTATAGATCTAGTTATTACACCAAATTTATTCCAGGGATCTCATCTACGATGGACTTACTGCCATGTATTGGATTTGTAAGCTTGGTTGTAGTTAAGAGTATGTGTGTTTTGTAGATTAGATTTTGGTTAAAAAATAGTAACAATTAAGGCATGGTTTTAGTTGTGCGATCATGATATATGATACCAACAATTCCTCGAAGTATTTAATTTGATACCCTCGACTCAGTCGAGGGCTGCTAGTTAATTAATGAATTTGGATATTTTTGTGATTTTGAAATCTTGATATATATATATATATATATATATATATATATATATATATATATATAGAGAGAGAGAGAGAGAGAGAGACACTATATAATTTGTTTCCTTTATCTCATGCATTTTAATAGGTTATAAATCTAAGGAATCCTTTCGGCTCTTATCGAGATTCGAGTAATTTGATTAATGGTTTATACAATAGAGTATTTTAATGTATTATTCGTTCGTCAATTTTAAATATGTAACATCATTATTACTTGTATTCCTTCAACTTATTATAGAGAACTATTTTAACTCTTGTTGTTTGGTTTAGTTCGATTTGACCAATTCTCGGCGAGTTTAATAAAGGGATTCTTTCTGTCTGTTGCATATATAAAAAATTCCTAAGCTTATGATATGATTAGTCTTTCAGATGGTTTATATAATAAAATAGGTTGTGATCCTAAGAATTTATTATATACCATATAACTAAATATTTTAGTTAATTTTATTTGGATTGTTTAAATCATACATAAGCTATGAAGTCTTGATCCGGCTATGAATTCCCTCATAGAGATTCATAAGAAATTTCTATATTTCTAACTCATATTTATTTTACAAGAATGATTATACTAATAGGAAAGAACATCTAGATGTGCAACATAATAGGAAATATTATTTGAACAAATGTGTAATAATTCCAAAACCGATTTAGATGCATAAGGAATCAATACTTAAATCAGTCACATAATAGATCAATATTTAATTAAGATGCATAATAAATTTATTCTAAAAGAAAATAGTTGTAATTCTAGGTTAAAAATGAAAATCCTACTAGAGCTAGTTATAACTAATAAGAAATAGGAAAAGTAACCTGGAACCACTAATGGTAAAAAATGAATCATATAGTCGTTCCTCCCAACCAACTCCTAGAGCATCCAAAATCACTTACTCTAGAACCCCCGAGCCTGTTCGCTAAACCAAAAGAGAAAAATCCACTTAATGTGCCATCACTTGCATTATCAGATTCAATCCCTGTCTAATGCTAGCCTCCTGCTTGCTAATGGACATACTATTATATAATATTTTTCCTAAGACTGGTCATTTATGAGCCTACTGCTCTTTAGCATTCAACTAGGGGCTATGACCTGATTTTTGGGAAGATGCCTCATGCACTTTGAATTCTCACTTAGCAGCTACATCCACTTGTATTCTCCTCTTGTGGGTCAGTAAACACTCTTCAATAGTTTTTTTATTTATGTCCCCTCCAATATCTTTTGCTAATAAAAGAATAATCCATTACATTTGTTTTATTTTTTACTTCTTGTCAAAAATATTTAAAATAATAAAATAAAATATTCTAAAAGAATTTAATAATAATTTATTAAATCTTGGTGTATTACATACACCTCCCCTTAGAAGATAAAATCCTCCTCAATGTTATTAACTTTCTTCCTTATTCTTCCATTTCTTCATCTTGGAATAGGATTAGATATGCCTCCCACATATCACTTTCCAATTCCCAACTAGAATCTTCTAAACTAAGGTGCTTCCATTGCAACTTAACTTGTATGATGGTACGGTTCTGGAGTAAAAGTTCTCTCCTATTGAGAATACACTTTGGTCCCACCTAGAACTCTCCTTCGGGTCCCACTTGCATAGCATTCCAATCGATCACATGAGTATCATCATGAACATATTTCTTTAAAAAGGAAACGTGAAAAACATTATGTACTTTAACAATAGGTGGTAGGGATAATTGGAATGCAACCGACCCTACTTTAGCTAAAATTTCAAATCTCCCACAATACCTAGGTGCCAATTTTGAATACTTGCCTAATATTAGAGAGTTTTTGTTGGGATTTACCTTTATATACACATGCTCACCTACCTGGAACTCTCTAGGAGTTCTTTTTAAGTTAGCATAACGTTTTTTCCTATCTTGGGAAGCTTTCAAATTTTGTTGTACCTATTTCATGGTTAATTCCTTATCCTTTAACAATTCAGGTCCTAACATTAACCTATCAATTATACTGCTCCAAGAAATTGGAGTATTACATTTGCGTCCACACAGAATTTCAAAAGAACTCATACCAGTTGATCCTTGAAAATTAATATTGTAAGCAAATTCCACCAAGTGTAAGTACTCTTCCCACTTACCCAGTTTGTCCATTACATACATTCTAAGCATGTCTTATAGGAATTGGTTTACGCTTTCAGTCTGTCTATCCATTTGCGGATGATGTGCAGTACTGAAATTCAATTGTGTGCCTAGTCCTTTAAATAAAGCCTTCCAAAATTTTCCTGTAAATTTTACATCTCTATCTAAGATTATTACATTCAGTACACCATGTAACCTGAAAATCACTTTCATAAAAATATATGTGATGTTAACAGCCTTATAAGTAGGTTTTACTGGAATAAAATGAGTTTCTTTACTTACTTTATCAACTACGACCATGATCGAGTTGTGCTGTCTAAAAAATTTCAGTAGACTTGTTATAAAATCCATGCTGATTATTTCCCATTTCCATCACAGAATGTGTAGCGGTTGTACTAACCTTGTTGTATGTTGGTGTTATGCCTTTACTTGTTGGCATTCGATGCACCGAGCTAAGTACTATGCTACCTATTTTTTCATGTTAGGCCAAAAGAAGTTATTTATGGTCATGGTGATCATCTTCTAGTATTTAAGATGTCCTGAATATGTTCGTTTGTGTAATTCATTTATAGCAGTTAATTTTATTTATGTTTTATTTCATATGTACAATACGTTTTTATGCAACAATAATGCACTTCCATTTAGACTATAATCTATTTTTATTTGGTTCTTTTCATTTTCAACAGTATTTTCCTTTAATTTTTTATATTCTTTATCAAAATATTCTGCATTTAACATCTAATTTTCCAAATCTGATTCGTAACTTCTTCTTGCAAATAGTAAATTTGTGTGACAACTTAAACCATCTGCAATTTTGCTTTATTTTCCCTTTATATGTTTTATTTTGAAGTCATATTCACTTAAGAATAACAACCACCTAGATTTTCTTTTTCAAATAAGTATTTTAAGCTTATGATATCCGACATTAGTGAAAAATGTTTTCCTATGAGGTAGTGTCACCACTTTTTTAGTGCATGTATAATTTCAGCAAGTTCTAAGTCCTGTGTAGTGTAGTTCTTTTCATGTTCTTTTAGTTTTCTAGATTCATAAGCCATGAAATAATTCTATTGAATTAACTCCCACTCCCCACCTAATCATTTCTTACATGCATTGGTGCATAGGACGAAATCCTTAAAAGGATCAACAATTTTTAAGATACAGGCGACAGTTCACAGATGTTTTAATTTATTAAAAATTTCCATACACTTTTCCTTCCAATCAAAATTCTTACCCTTATTTTTTAGTGAAGTTATGGGGTAGTCTATCTAGAAAATACTTCTATAAACTTTTGATAATAACTTGTAATCCCCATGAACGACCTTATGTCCCTTACATTTTTAGGAACTAGTCACTCAATGATAGCATTACTATTTTCGGGGTCAACAGATATTCCATCCTTGGACACTACGTGTCCTAGATATTGAATTTTGTCTTTAAAGAAGTCACATTTGCTAAACTTAGCCAACAATTGTTGTTCTCTTAACACTTGTAAAATCATTCTTAGGTGTTCTTCATGTTCTTGTTTATTCTTTGAGTAAATAAGTATGTCATCGATGAAGACGACTACAAATTTATCTATATAGTTACTCAAAATTCTATTCATTAACCACATAAAGGTTGGAGTTGTGTTTTTTAACCCAAAATGCTTTACGAAAAATTTGTAATGACCAAATGGTTTCTAAAGGCAGTTTTAAAGATGTATTCATCTTTGATCAGCACCTGGTGGTATCCGGACCTTAGATCTATTTTAGGAAGATTTTTTCCCCGTGGAACTGATCGAACAGATCATCTATCTAGGGTGAAGGACATTGATTTTTAATATTCATTTTATTTACTTCTCGATAGTCTATGCACAATCTTAAGGTTTCGTCTTTCTTCTTTGTGAATAAGAGTGGTGCTCCCCAAGGGGAAACACTAGGTCGAATATACTTCTTGTCAATTAGCTCTTGCCGTTGTGATTTAAGTTCTGTAAGTTCTATTATATTCATCTGATACAGAGCTTCTGATGTTTGTACCGCTCCTGGTATCAGATCGATTGTAAATTCTATGACTCTTTTTGGAGGTAATTTAGGGACTTCTTTTGGGAAGACGTATTTAAAATCCTTTAAGATAGGTATGTCTTCTATTTTAAGTTTGTTATCAATATATTTATCATCCATTACATAGACAACTAATACTTTACATCCCTTACGTACATATATTTTCATTTGTAATGAAGAGATCTCTTTGATCGTAACCTTTCTAGGAATTCCTTCTACTTTAATGGTGTTTCCAATATTATCTATGCATGTAAAATTTTTATCATAAAAATTCAACATTAATCTATGTTTTTCTAACCAACCCATTCCTATCATCATATCATAGGAACCTAATGGAAAAATATTCAGATCAACATGCATATTAAATTCATTCATATTATTTCACATCTTTTCATGTAACTAGTAACCTTACATTTAATACATGTGGATAACTGTATCATCCAAGATTTTTTAATTTTTTCTGGTACTAATTTACATAATTCAACAATTATAGGTGATACATAACTCAAACTTACACCTAGATCAATTAGTATGGAAATGGGTTGACTTTTTATCATACCTTCGATCTTGACCATTGAAGTTTGATGGCTTGCTTCTTGATGCTCCAATGCAACATTGATTCCGGCCATGATCCTCGCCATATCTCCCACTGTAATAGCTTCCTGAATGGTGTGAACATTATTAAAGTTTTTATTTATTATAGGAAAGTCTTTAAAATAATGTGGCTCGCCACATTCCCAAAATTTTAAGGGTTCCCTCTATGCAGTGTTTTTATTATAAGTAGTGGGAGGTTCTCTCTCTTTTTCTATAGGGTTCTTTGGTTTAAAACTTTTATAGTTACTTCCTTAATACCCTTTATAATTATTTCCAGTATTTTTGTAAAATTTATTATTCATGTTTCTTGGAACGAATTTATCTCGTCTTTTAGTTTTCCAATTTGGTACATTTTCTCTTTTATCTTTATTCTGATCATAACATAAATTTGTTTTTCTTATTACTTATTCCTGCATCTTCAGATTGTCATACGCAATCCTCTCTTTAAACATGATAGGTAAGCAGTTGAGAAGCATTGTATTTTTTGTTTTTCATCTATTATATATGGTACATAACGAATCAGACTCAGAAATTTACTATAGAGTTCTTTCATGGTCATAGATCCTAAGCTTAACTTGTAGAATTCCTTAGATGTTTCTTCATAGTACTATTCTGAAAGGTACTTTTGCTTAAAATGTTTCTTGAAGGTTTTCCAGGTTATGTATCGTTCTTTTATTCCTTCTATTTTTTCTGTATCCTACCACCATATATCTGTTTTTTCAGTTAAGCTATAGATGACCATTTTTTCCTTTAGTTTGTCGTAGTAATTATAGATTTGGAAGTATTTCTTCATTCCCAATAATCAAGTTTTTTCCTATTCTCCTTTCTCGATCTCACCATTAAACATAGGTGGTTTAATTTTTTTAAATTCCATAGAAATATCTTCATAAGGTTTGTACTTCTTTTTCTTTTTATTATCATCACTACTTTCACTCGAATCCTGTTGTTATCCTTTGTGGTGTTTAGTTGATTCCTCACTGGAAGTTTCAACCACATGATTGGAAAATTCCAGTTTTCTTCTGTTACATTTGTAAGGTGTAGTTTTTTGGCATATTATGTTCATGTTTTTTGTGCTTCTCTTTTTCATCATTGTGTATTTTAGCCAGCAAAATGTTAGATAGTTCTTCTTTAGATTTCAAAATTAGTTCATTGTCCTCCCTATCTCTTTTTAATTCTGATCTTACTTCTTTAAGAGTTATTTGTAAATCAGAGGGGTTATCCTTTTGAATCTCATTAAGGTTTACCCAGATATCACCCTCCTCATTGTTCACAGGGTTTCTAGGGTGAGATTCTTATTCTACATATATTCCTACATATACCATAGTTTTCCTGCAAAAATAAAGTTATCCTTATCTTCTTGTTTCATAAGAGAATCAAACCCAAAATAAAATAAAATTAATTTTTGGTTTAACAGCTTCAGTGTTGGGTCGGTTCAGGCCAAGTGTTGTAACCATGCTCTGATAGCATTCTGTCATGGACCATAAACACATCTATATGCTCCTAACATATATGAGTTACTATTGCATGGATACAATTGTTTGGGCTTAAATAATCATGTCTTGCACCTTTTCACCAGAGGGCATGACTATAATAAGAAATTAATCTTAATTATATTTAATAATAACTTATTATTAATTTATTTTTACATTTCCTTCCCTTTAAGGGAAGCTTTGTCCTCAAATCTTATTTGATGACAATGATTATGCGAACTGTCACATCACCTCTAATCTAGATATCTGTATGGTTTTCTACTGGCAAGTATTCTCCCTAGTTCTATTTCGATTATGTGTTTGATTTTTTTGTTTGGTGGGAGCTCCATAGGTATCTCTTGAAACACCTTACAATGCTTTTGAATCATCTCTTGTATCTCTGGCTGTTTTTCCATATCTCCTTCTCCTATTAGAAGCTCCATTTCTTGACATTGAAGTATGTACGTTGGTGTGTCTTTCCGAAGTAGCTTTTCCATCTAATGTGATGTAACCAGTTGTGTCGAAGGTGGGTTGAACCCATATCATTTTTGTGTTTTATCGAACACAAGGAATTCAATAAAATGTTCTTGGTGATTTGCGAAGTATGTACCCAAGGTTTGTAACCATTTTATTCCTAATACTATGTCGAATCCTCCCAGCAATATGGCAAAGAAATATGATTATAAGTTATACTCTTGTATTTGTAACTTGACTTGGTTACATTTTCCTACGTTGTCAATCTTCTTGCCATCTTCTACCATATCTTTCATGTTAGGTACTGGAAAAACAAATAGGTTAAATACCTTAGCAAGGTTTACACTAATGAAGTTATGGGTGCTTCCAGAGTCGATGAGAACTGTGACATTATTCTTTTTGAAATTTCCTTTAAACTTCAATGTTTGTGGTTGGGAGATTCCAGTAATAGCAGCTAATGAGATTTGTGGGGTGTCTTCCTTGATTTTTGTGGTAATATTTTTTACTCTTCGTATAGTTCTAAATTGGTTCTTTGACTTCCAACCACTAGTACAAAATGAGGAATTAGCTACTAGGTGACTAAAAATTCTAGTCACCACAGGTTTTTCAAGTGATTTACTACTAAATATGGGCAATTTTGATTGACCCAATAATAAACAACTAAAATTAATGACTAATTTAGTCACCAGTTAACAAATATGACTAGATAATAAGTGACAGAGTTAAAAATGACTAACATAAACGACCAATTTAGTCACGAAATAAAAAATGACTAGCTAGAAGAATATGAATTAGTCATTTATGCTAGTCATTTTTAATTATGTCATGGAAAATTGCAATTGTGACAATGAAGTGTTACAATTTAGTATCATATTGATACCTAGAAGCATCATAGCTAATTGTTAATGTAATCATTTCTTCTTTGTCATTGTGTTCTGGGTGGGTGAAATGCATGACATGTCCATATCTAGTTTCGTCATTTTTCCTCCATATGACCCGTATGACTCACTCTCCAAGTTGTGTCTTATACATTGTCGTGTTGTGGTCAAGTCAATTCTTAGCATGTTGCTATTCATTTTCTAGTCCATCGTAATTCTGAGGAGTCAGTGTCATGTCATTTGGTTTATCGCAGTCATTGGGTCCATATCTCGCTTCTCCAAACCCATCTCTGTGTGATCATTTGAGCAATTAGTCGAAGTTTCGACAAGTAAAGGCATATTGCATCATTTAAATTTAAATTTTTCAATTTCACATCCATTGATAAAATTTGTGGCAATTGAATGTAATATATTGAACAATTACACTCACAAAATTGCTAATCAAACATGCAAAATTAACATCAAAGGAGAATGAAATTGGAGCATAACACTAATCTGTATTGAATAAGTGTACAATAGCCAACCTTGTGAATTAATAGGCTACTACAATATATAATTACATGAGATATTTGAATGCATAAGGATACCATTCGAAATGGTAAAAAAGTAGGCTTACTAAATCTAGTCAAATCCCCCATAGGTGCATAAAGTAGTTTCCAAATCCACCAAGATTCTCACAAATTGGCTAAGTCAAGTAGGAAAGCTAATGAAAGATGGAAATAAAACTCATACATGTTTTTATTATGAGAAAAGGAAGGAGGATGATGTGGGAAAAAAACAAGTCAACTACACCTAGTCTAGCTTTTCCTTTTTACTTAATTCTCAATAAAACAGGAAGCTTTTCAGAAAAAGCAGATATGCACTTTGGAGGATCTGGAATAAAGCACACATGCTAAATATGGTTTCTAGGAGGTTTCCCAAGTACTCCATGACTCATTTTTAGCAAGTGTTGAATTCTAAGTCATGTAGAAGGCAACTAGCATAGAGTGGAATCTAGGAGACTAGGTAATAAGACAAAAATGATTTAATTAATGTCTAAGGTAGGTAACTTAGTCACCCTTTATATACTGCTTGTCCATACAACCAAGGAAAGAGGCAAAAACCCAGTGGAAAAATCCTCGCTTAAACATGGACAGTAAAACAAAATTTGAAAATCTTGTTATCAATCATGCTCCACAGCATGATCAACAATCCCCAACAGTGATTTGAGATTGTTGAATGTATTCTCACAAAAAAAATTGGTGAAGATGTCTGCTACTTGTTCTAAATATGTACAGAAGAGTAGATGAATGATGCCATCATGCACAAGCTGTCTGATGTAGTGCATATGGATCTCAATGTGTTTGGTTTGATGTCTCTAAACTGGATCATTGCAGATTCGAATGGTGCTCTGATTATCACAATAGATAATAGTTCAAAACTCTGATTCGAAGCCACATTCTCCAAGTATTCCCTGCAACCACAAAAATTGAGTTGCTGCATTTACAACTCCTCTATACTCTGCTTCTGTAGATGAGAGTGCTATGGCACTCTGCTTCTTGCTTGACCAGCTGATTGGTCCTTCTATAAGCATGAACACATATCCTGATGTTGAATTTCGATCTGTGTTGTCACTTTCCCAATCACTATCAATAAACCCAATCAAATCAAGATCATATTTTGCTTTGTAGAAGATCCCATGAGTTCTTGTTCCTTGAACAAAGTTTAGGATCCTTTCGGCTTCCCTCCAGTGGATCTCATGAGGATGATCCATGTATCTTGAAGCCACACTAACTGCATAAGATATATCAGTTCGAGTGTGTGCAATATAAATCAAACACCCAATCAACTGCCTATACAGTGTATTATTTACCATAGGAGAAGAGCCTGCTTCTTCAAGCTTAACTCCTGAAAGGAAGGGAGTCTTGCTTGGCTTGCAATATTTCATGTTGAACTTGTTCAAAAAATCTAAGGCATACTTGGACTGATTTACTTTGATTCCATGTTGGGATTGAGCAATTTTGAGACCCAAAAATTGGCTCAACAATCCCAAATCTATCATAGAAAATGCATGGTTCATTGCATCCTTCAAGGAGGCAATCTCTTTCTTTAAACATACTGTAATCAGAAAGTCATCCACATACAAGAAAATAATCATCAAAGAACCATGAATCAACTTCAAATAAACATTAGGATCATAATTGCATTGAACAAAACTCAATGACAACAGAAAACCATCAATCTTGGCATACCAAGCCCTGGGGGCTTTCTTGAGCCCATACAATGATTTATTTAACCTGCACACTAAAGATGGATTAGAAACAAACCCTTTAGGTTTCTGCATGTAAATATATTCACTAATATATCCATTTAAGAAATGACACTTCACATCCATGTGATGTACCTCCCACTGCTTCGAATCTGCAATGGTTAAATCTAGCCTTATGGAGTCCATCTTTGCAACTGGTGCAAAGGTTTCATTGTAGTCAATATCATGTACTTGTGAGTAGCCCTTGGCTACCAATATTTCCTTATATTTCAAAGGTGAACCATCAACAGCAAACTTAGTCTTGAAAACCCACTTACATTGAACTAGCTTCCTCCTTAGGGGAAGATCAACCAGTTCCCAAGTGTTGTTCTTCTGGAGCGAGCTGAATTCTTCTTTCATGGCTGTTTGCCATCTTGGATCATGTGCTACATATTCATATGTATGTGGATCTGATTCAACCATCAGATACCACTTCTCAACAAATAAAGGATCTTTCATACAAAGGGCACTCTCAAACTGAGACCTAGTCCTCCTAGTGTCATTAGGATTTCCAGCTAGTTCCCCAGCTGCATGAATGGTCTTTGCTACCCATTTTGGTCCTATAGGACTATCAATATCTACAATCAAATCATCATTATCAGACATATCAAAATCAGAAAAATCATCAGTCTCTCCACTTACAATCAATGGATCTGGTGGTCAAGAAGACTCTCCAACTTCAACTGCTACTAAAGGATCTTCTTGGAACTGAACACTTATTTCAATGAAAACTTTGTTAGTTCTCAAGTTGATGAAATTGTACCCTTTTGAATATTTAAAATACCCAAAAAAATAGGCACTCTTGGCTTTGGGGCTGCAAAGCATTTCTCTTTTCAGTTGGAATTCTAGCCCGAGCCTTTTAGCCAAAAATCCTGAAATGGGTCACATCTGGCTTGTGCCCACTCCAAGCTTCGAAAGGAGTCATACCATCAAGATGCTTATGAGGCACCCTATTCTGGATATAGGATGCATAGTTTATAGCCTTGGCCCAAAACATTGGTGGCAAATTCTTAGCCTCCATCATGTAGGTTGCCATCTTCAGTGACCTGTTCTTTCTCTTAGCAACACCATTTTGTTGTGGTGTGTAAGCGATCGAATGCTGCATCTGAATACCTGCATCTTTACAATACTGAATGACCTCATACTTGACATGCTGTTGTAAAGGAAAGTATCCTATGGCTAGGGTTTAAGAGGCCATAAACATACTGGGGTTAAAAGAGAGATATACAATGTTCAGCAAGCATATATAAGCAAGATCACAGATGAGAAAGGTCCACAACTGACTAACTGAAGGCTGGTCCAAGATTTCTCTTCAATCCTCTTCTTGCTCCTCTCACTCCAAGAGACCTGCAAAATGAATTATACCTTCTTCAAACCATTATGACCACATATAAAACAATAATAATCAAATAAACATGAACTAATGATTTGAATAACATCATCATATGATCATAAACAGAGATTCAATCACACATTGAACAATGATTTGGGAAGAAGAAGGACATCACATCTTTATTAATCTTGAAAACAAGTACAAGTATACCTTCTCTTCAAGTTTGGCACCTCACGAAACCTTGATCCGATTTTGCTGCTTCTCTTCTCCAAGGAACTCAGCCTCCAAGCTCTGCAACACAAGGAGAATGCTTCTAGGGCAAAGGTGTGGGAAAAGAGAGCTCCAAATCCTCCAGCATAACAATGCAAAAATTCAAGTCCACTCTCATGGACCTCCCTACCTCTATTTATATGCTTAAGGAAGATTTAGGGGCGAGGACAAAGTGGTTACAACTGAAGTAGTCAGTTGCATAACTACCCAAACTACCCGAATTTCAAAAGACGTGTTTTTTGACATTTTTAAGAGGCATACACGGGTTGCATAACTGGACAGTCGCGTACATGAGAAATGGGTTTCTAATACAGAAATTCATGTATATAAGAAACTCACGTACGTACACGGGTATGATAGAGAGCAACTCGCATATCAGACACGGGTTTTCCTTAAGGTAAGTCACGTATAGACAAAAAACTCATTTTAGGGTACTTTGGGGAATTTTCATACTTTGGTGTCTTCTGGAAAGTTTTAGCTAACTGAAATACCTTTCCAAGGGTGTAGAGATGAGGTCAAATGGAGTTATAAAACTCAATATAAAAGTCCTCCAATTTGGGTGTTTTTTCAGTGACTTTTAATGACTTTTCATGAAGTGTCGACATGCCACGGAATCATGGGAAAGTGGTCACAGGAAGAGATGTGTCATTTTGAGCTATAAAAGATTCCCCCTAATGTGTGAGGTTAGAGGGGAATACGATAGCCGAAATACATTATAAAGGAAACAGCTGAGTATGGAGAGAGCAGAGAATCTAAGATCGAAAGGCTCGAACAAAGGTACCTGAAAGAGAGATAAATGTCAAAAAAACTGATCTCTGGGACATACAAGTCGATATACAAAACATCACCATAAAGATATAGGCAGATCCAACATATGTATAACTGATGAAACTATCATGGTCACTCAATATGCAAAAAGGCGCCATATCAAATCTAAAGGAGCCATGGCCACAAATGAACAAGGTGGATCCATGCTCAACAATCGATCATAGCCACAAAAATACAAGGTGGATCTATGTCTCAACAAAATGTCATATAAAATGTAACAAGGTCTTGCACAACTCGGGCAATAGCAAAAAATGATGATTCTACTGTCGGCCCAAGGTCTTCAATCCAAACCGCCCAAAAAAGGGTACGAATCCTAACCATGCGAATAAAGGAGTTGAAGTCGAACATGGAGGAAACTGTTTGATTACCGGTCAATGATGAGAACCATTAAAAAACGTGAGGGAAACCACCATTAATGAAAATGGTCCCCAAGGTACCTAGTACATTCTAACAAGTGTGATTACAAGGACTTGAAGGATCCATTGAGTAGAAGAAATTAAGGTATTCCCACTACCCAATAGCGAGGGAAATTTCCATTGATGACAACAATCCCCAAGGTACTGTCATAAAACTCTAAATCTCATTCCCAGAGCAAGATGTGTTGCAGTCGATAGGAAGAGATCCATTGGAAGGAAGGCATTAAGGCATCCTTCATCATCCAACATGAGGTAAGTCAAAGACTAATTGGATCTGGAATTGGTACTGAATTTCACGACAAGGAACGCTGAAGACATACTGTAATGAACTGATACCAGGGAATGGCCGACACAAAAGGTCAAGGAAACTACAGAATGACCGACAAAGGTTTAATCCTTGAAAAGTGAGCACGACACAAAAGTGACTTAGGCAGATTTTGACACAAAAAGGACCAACAAAAAAAATCTGCAATGTAGGAGACATTGACAGATTCCCCATATAATTGGAAAAGAAACCAAGTGGAGGAGTAAAAACTCTGAATCAGGATAAGTTAAAAAAACTAGGACCCAACTATTGATAGACTCAAAACTGGTGCTTTGTTCAAGGAAACAAGACTTGCTACCATGATGTAAAAAACATGTGAATGAACTTCCCCTTCCCTCTTTCTTGTAAAGGTTTAACGAGTCCAAGAAAGCAAACTCGGGACCATCTTCATTTTTGGCAAGCTTGAAGAAAAGAAAGAAGAATGCTTGATAAAGCACTGATTCGTGGATTTTACAAGCCCGAACTAGTACATGCTCGATGGTGTTTTCATAGTTTAGAGAGTCTGAAAACTCCAAAGAAGACTCCAGGGGGGTGCTTTTTCGTACAATTTAATCTCCTGATGCCGAAAAAGTATAAAACATACCAAATAAGAACTCTCTTAACTTCCAAAGAAGAAAAGGCGCACCTTTTTCGTACTTAGTCAGGAAGGTCCAAAAAAGGTTAAATTACCACCTACCCAACACTCCTTCAAAAGCAGCATCTAGCCTGATTTTTACGAGTGTGAAGGAAGGCAAGATCACTCGGAAAGATCCATTTGATTACGAGAAATGGGGCTTACAATAATAAACTCGATTCTTTTTTCTTTAGGGTTTAACGAGCATGACAAAGACATAAAGTACACTCGGAATATTTTTCATGTTTTGGTCCAAAGCATGAAAAAGAGAAAACTAAGCTCATACCAGGGGTTCCTTTTCCGTAAGTTTAGTCCCTCAAGTCCAGAAAAGCGATAAACCTCTGCCTGAGAATACTCTTCTCAATTCCAAAGAAAAGAGAGTGTTCCTTTCTCGTATTATTCCACATGGTCCAAGAAAGAGATAACCTACCACCAATGTGGATGCCCATTCACATATTCTTAACGAGCCTGAATGGACAAGTTTACTCGGTAGTCAAGTCTATTTTGAGGAGTCAGACTTGGGCCTAAATAAACTCAATATCTTTCCTGTGAAGTTTTAACGAGTCCAGAAAAGTCAACTCGCAGCCTCCTTACTGTTTTTAACGAGCTCGAAGGAGAGCAGAAAGAATGCTCTAATTGCAAGGAGACGAGTGTCATAGACAGGAGAAACTAGTTCCAAGTGCAAGGAACAGACCTATGCATAATGCAAGGAAAGTGAGCAAGATAAGGACACTTGGGGAACGTCTCCTCAAGGTAAAGGGTGTCAAGTTGCAAAGGCAAAATGATACAAGGCTTAGTGATGATGAGAACAAAGATGAGGGATTATACAACGAGCTAAAAGCATAGAAGTCGGCATTAGGCTCAAAATCACGAGTAGGATACATGCAAATGCAATTACGACTTGAACAACAAGGTGAGGCCAGTAAACAGTTGTGAATCCAACTACAAATCCTGTCTCCAAGAAACAACAACATCATAATCATATTCAGAAGAAACGATCTGATGCGGGTCACTTTGGCAGAAACACATGTGACTTTGCTAGCTTCTATAAAAGGTAAAGTCAAGGTAGAATCAACTGAATAATATTCTATAAAACCAAGGCTCGAGGGTTTATAATCAGTAAGATCAACCTTAGAAGGAGAGAAAAAACCAACAAGGGAGATAGAGTCTATAGGAACAAACTCAGTATCACAGGAGTTGAAAAATTCATAAGAAAAACCAAACTCATCAGGATCACTGACTTGATGTTCGAAGGAAGAGTCAAAAGACTCAACAAGACCAACATAAGAAGAAAGGTCAGGCTTACTAGGAAAATCAGGGTTAGACTTAGTCACAACTGAACCAATAGCCAAAAGAAGGTCAGGCTGTATCAAAGACTCTAAGAAGACTTCATCCGAAGGAAGGAGATCATCTGAGATAGGACACATGTATAAAATTTCAAATGGATTAACAGAGTGGAGAGCATGCTCCATATTATATATAGGATGACTGACCTAGTCAACTGCTGGGACCAAGTCCCGAGAAGGTAAGCATGAAAACAGAGGCTGCTTCTCAGTAGAAATTGAACACAAAGGACATGAGGCCACATAGTTCACCTCTGGTGGGGTGGTGTCTATAGAAACACTGGGAATCAATAAAGGAAAGACCTGGTCTCTAGTTGGATCAGGAGAAGGATCAAGAAAATCCAATTGATCGATAGTGACAATTTATTCGCCATGATTAAAGTACATCACATGAAATAATGTTGACACTACAGCTTGCATGGCATAGACATAATCATGTCCAAGGAGCATATTAAAGTCCAAGGGGTCTTCTATCACCATGAATTCAACTAAGACAGTCTTCCCACCCAAAGTAACAGGTGTTTGAGCAAGAATTCCCAAGTCTATACAAGTTCTTCTATCAAACGCCAGTAACTAACTAGCAGTCGACACAAAGCTGGGAGATCCCATGCCTTACCAAGCACGAGCAGAAAAAATACTAACAGAGGCTCCTTCATCAACAATACAACGAGCAATCGTATATTGTTCAACTTTGACCTTTATCTAGAAAGGTGCATCAGAAGGAAGGCACAGCTCAAATAGGCTATCCCAATCAAAGGAAGCAATCCGAGAGCTTGGTGGGGGTTGATCTGAAGCAAGTTCAGTGCCCCCTTGTTCAGTAAGTTCTGAACTGGCAGTGAATAAAATGTGACTAGTAGACACTTCACTCTCCAATGTAAGAGTGGGATTGATCGATAATGAACTTGATTCAACCACTTCATGAAAGTCACTCTCTGAAGGGAGAGTGGGATTGACCAAAGATGACATTGGTTCAATCACATCAGGATCACTCTCTGAAAGAAGAGTGGGATCGACCAAAGCTGAGCTTGGTTCGACCACTTGATCAACCAAAGGTTGAGTAGGTTGTTGAGGAAATATAGGTTGTTCAGGAGAAGGAAATTCTTGAGTCTCGGGCCACACTCTTCCCACTTCTGCGATAGTAGGGAACTAGTGAGTAAGATGATCTCCCTTGCATAGCTTACAAGGGAACTTAAGTTTGCACTTCGAACGACTAGTTTTCTTAACGGTGTCAACATGAATAGCAGTGGATGATTGTTTGCTCTCAACATGACTTGCAGAGGATGAGAGTTTTCCACCAGCATGAACACCAGAGGCCGGGTGACTGGGTCCAACCTGACTAAGAGAGGTTGGTTGTTGAAAAGCTTCAGAATGTTCAAAAACGGGATGACCATGAATCCAAAATCTTCGCACCTCTTCAATAGAAGGGAATTTATAAGTAAGGTGGTCTCCCTCACAAAGCTTACAAGGGAAATTAAGTTTGTGTTTTGAATGGGTAGTCTTTTCAACAGTGTCAACATGACTCACAGTGGCTGACGGATTGTCTTCAGCATGAACTACAGAGGCTGAGAGTCTGCCCCTAGCATGACTTGCAGAGGTTGAGAGACTGCGTCCAACATGACTCGTAGAGGTTGGATGGGAACCACCAACATGAAAAACAAAGGTTGAATGGTTAGGATCAACATGCTTTGCAGCAGTTGAGTGTGTGCCCCCAGCATGAACAACAGAGGCTGGGTGGATGGATCCAACATGACTTACAGAGGTTAGATGGGGAGATTCAAATTGAACAACAGAGGTTGAATGGGTGCCCTCAGCATGAACCACAGAGGCTAAGTGACTAGATCCGAGATGACCTGAAAAGGTTGGAAGGATCCCACCAACATGATCAATAGAGGTTGGATGGTGAAGATCAACTTGACTTGCAGAGGTTGAGTGCTTATATCCAACATGACTTGCAGAGGTTGGATAGGTGCCCCCAACATGAAAAACAGAGGCTGGGTGGTGAGGTTCAACTTGACTTGCAGAGGTTGAATGGGTGCCCCCCTGCTTATGTACCTTATTCCTATTCCTCCTTCTTTTACTCCTTTTAGACTGCCGGTTACTAGTATCAGTACTTTCACCACATGAAGTAGAAGGAGGAGAATCAACTACAGGTGAAGGGGAAGCATTGTTTTGATGCCTTGATATAAGGAGCTTACTTGATAAGCATCAGGAGCATTCAGGACAGTTGGAGTGGAAAACAACCACACCGGTAGCCCTAGGGTGAATCTAGGTAGATTCAGGGTGGCCATTAAGGGAACACCAACATTCCCTGTGAGAGGAATAGTACAAGGAGTTCCTAGCATGGGGATCTCTTGGTTGGTGTTCAAAGGGGTGTTAGCCATAGTTCCAAACCAGGAAACAAAGTCTGAGGTTGATAGGAAACCAAAATTACAAAGCACACACCTAAAGGCACACTAAGTATAGACAAACCACACAGCACTCACTACAAATTCCTAAATCCAAACAGACAAACATGTATAAGATATACTTTCCAAAAGAAATCTGATAGATAGTTACTTGGCATCCCTATAGATGTTCTTAGGCACAAGTGGAGGAATCACCCATCGCCCTCCCACACTTTCTACTGGGGTTACCTTCCAAGTCCGTCCAAGGTCAACCAGAAATAACCTTCCGGTGTACCTGTGTATGAACCCTAGATGTCAAAGAGACTAAAGGCTACCTTAACTATATTGACAGTCTGGGGGGACAGTCGCAAGCCTGATTTGTACGCATGGGTAGGGTAGCTGAGCTCGAAACCCTGTCTAAGACAAAATCCCTAGATGCGTAAAAACCTTGGTCTACGCTTTGACAAGGAATCAGAGGGTTATCTCCTCAGTCCAAGTCTCCATGCGGCCTCGTGCTTAACTCCCGTTTGAGAGAAGCTTCCCAGATACAATCAACATAAAAAAGGATTTACCTAGTGATTGGCCAACTACGTTTGAAATTTTAACACTTGTGGAGAGTTGAAACTCCCTAATCCACAAGCCTAGCCTGAGCTAGTTGGTGTATGACCCTATAAAATAAAACTTACTAATAAATTTTAAATTATATCGTTTATTTTAAGGGTTGTTTTTAGTCAGAGGGTAAATGGCATGAAACTTATGTGGTGTTTTGACTCAAAGTTGAAACAAAATGACTAAGCAAAGAGAAATGAAATGCAAAAAGCAAAAACTATTCTCTTTATTTTTCAAATAGAAAATTTGAAAGCCACAAAAGAACAATTTTTTTATTTTTTATTTTTTCAAAAACAATGATATGCCATGCAATCTAGACTAAAAACCTAATCTACGTGCATATAAAGTGAACATGTGTTTTTGTCTTTTTCTTTTATAAATGCAAAATAAAAATCAGCCTATCAACTAATGCAAGCAAGTACTGTACGCAAAGCAAATAGACAACTACTCTACACCCCACAAACAAACCTTAGGTTTCCCTAAAGTTGGATATCAACCTCTCTTGAAAGGAAGGCTCACAAAAGTAAACAAGCCAACAACTTTGGAATGAAGAGACTGAGCAATAAGACTGACATAAACAAAGGTCAAGAAGTCCCAAGTATCAATCTAAACCTACAAACAAAGGTTTCCCAGTACCTTGTCCAACAAGGTCAAGCCAAAGAAGGAGGTAGGGGGGGGAAAGTAGCAAAAACAAGTATACATTATTTTTAATTTTATTTTATAAATTCAAAAGAAAAAGTACCTACAAAGCAAAGTATGTAGATAATAAGAACAAAGCAAAAGGAACTTTGCTATACAACCACCAAACAAACTCTAGAATGCCCTAAAGTCAGTATAAACCCTACTTTGAAGGAAGGCTTGCATAAAAGACAAGTCAACTATTTTGGCATGGTGAAGTTAACCAACCGAAGAAGAAGGAAACCAACACAAACAAGATTTTGAACTCAAACAAAGATCACTAATAGAGGCTAACCAAAAACATGAGCCAAAAATCATACCAAGCAAAGGAGGTGGGGGAAAGAGCAAAGAGCAAACCTTAATGCTAGAAAAGGGCTTACCACATAGATAAAGAACAACCAAAAGGGATGACACTAACTCCCTGGAGTCATGCACCTGCAGAGGACACCAAAAGACCTACCAAATAGCCCACAACAGTAGAAAGAACCACAAAAAATTAGGAAAAACACTGTTTTAGGGGCACACGCGGGTTGCACTACTGACAGGTAGCGTGTCATACACGGGTTGCTAATACATCAAGTCACGTGTATAATCACACACGGGTTGTATAACTGAAAAGTCACCTATCATACGCGGGTTGGTAGTATAGACAGTCGCGTGTACCAAACCAGACACGTGACTATTCAGTCTGCAAGTCGCATATGGGTGGAAAAACTCCTAAAAAGGTCAAAAACTGCCTTAGGAAGGCAGGGGAAGTGTTCTATCAGACTTATAAGGTGTTCCTAAGTGGAAAGAAGGACCTAAAACAATGCAAAAGGCTGAAAGAAATAAAAATAAACCCCAAACAGACTAGGCCATCCCCAGCAGAGTCACCAGTTTTGTTGTAAAGGAAAGTATCCTATGGCTAGGGTTTAAGAGGCCATCAACATACTGGGGTAAAAAGAGAGATGCACAATGTTCAGCAAGCATATATAAGCAAGATCAGAGAAGAGAAAGGTCCACACTTGACTAACTGAAGGCTGGTCCAAGCTTTCTCTTCAATTCTCTTCTTGCTCCTCTCGCTCCAAGAGACCTGCAAAACGAATTATACCTTCCTCAAACCATTATGACCACATATAAAACAATGATAATCAAATAAACATGAACTAATGATTTGAATAACATCATCATATGATCATAAATAGAGATTCAATCACACATTGAACAATGATTTGGGAAGAAGAAGGACATTGCATCTTTATTAATCTTGAAAACAAGTACAAGTGTACCTTCTCTTCAAGTTTGGCACGTCACGAAACCTTGATCCGGTTCTGCTGCTTCTCTTCTCCAAGGAACTCAGCCTCCAAGATCTGCAACACAAGGAGAATGCTTCTAGGGAAAAGGTGTGGGAAAAGAGAGCTCCAAATCCTCCAGCATAACAATGCAAAAATTCAAGTCCCCTCTCATGGACCTCCCTACCTCTATTTATATGCTTAAGGAAGAGTTAGGGGCGAAGACAAAGTGGTTACAACTAAAGGAGTCAATTGCATAACTACCCAAACTACCTGAATTTCAAAAGATGTGTTTTTTGACATTTTTAAGAGGCATACGCAGGTTGCATAACTAGAAAGTTGCATACATGAGAAATACACACGGGTTTCTAATACAGAAAGTCACGTATAGAAGCAACTCGCGTACATATGCGGGTATAATAGAGAGCAACTCGCGTATCATATGCGGGTTTGCCTTAAGGCAAGTCACGTATAGACAAAAAAAACTCATTTTTAAGGTATTTCTGGGCATTTTCAGACTTTAGTGTCTTCTAGAAATTTTTAGCTAACTAAAATACCTTTCCAACAGTGTAGAGATGAGGTCAAACAGTGTTACAGAACTCAAGCTATAGGTCCTCCAAGTTGGGTTTTTTTTTTCAGTGACTTTTCATGAAGTGTTGTCATGGAAGTATCGACATGCGACAGAATCATGGGAAAGTGGTCATAAGTAGAGATGTGTCATTTTGAGCTATAACACATGCTCACCACCATTTTCAGATTTGAGGATCTTGATTTTCCTCCTAGACTGGTTTTCAACCAAGGCTTTAAAGACTTTGAAAAGGTAAAAAACTTCAGACTTATTCTTTAGGAAGTAAACCCGACAATACCTGGAAAAATCATCTATGAAGGCCAATTCATATTTGGATTGACTCATGAACATATGAGGAAATGGACCAGCAATGTCACTATTGATCAACTCAAGAGGTGTAGAGGTTCTATCATGACTAGCTCTGTCAAATTTTTGCTCTGGGTGTTTTCCCAGGATACAACCTTGACAGACTCCAATGGAAAACTTGATCTTTGGTAACCCTATGACCATATATTTTTCACTCAAATCAGAAAGATGCTTGTAGTTAAGATGGCCAAATATTGCTTGGCTCATTAGCATGATTCAGAAGAGAAGAGGGGTTTGAGTAGGGTAGAAAATGGGAAAACATGTATACCTTCGAAGTGTGATCAACAACACCTTTTGCTATGACTTTACCATTCAAAATCTCAGTGATTTCAACATCATCGGGGGAGAAGATGACATTTTTTGGAGACCCAATGTGAGTCATAAGATACACTAACAAGAGATTAGAGGCAAGACTTGGAACATACAACAAATTATTGAACTTACCATGGTCAAGATCAATCCTTCCTTTCCCCAAACTATCAGTGAGAGATTCATCTCCCAAAACTATTGGTGGACCTTTCGACATGTCAAGAGAGGAGAATGCCTCTTTTGTCAAAACCATATGTCTAGAAGCTCCAGAGTCTATGATGAAGCTAGGTGAGCTTGATGTGCCAGAAACCAAGGCATGAACTCTCTCTCTGTCCTCTGAATTTGATCCTCCTTCTCTCTTCTTTGAGCAATCAGGAAGAGAGATGTTATTCTTATCCAGGAGTTGGGTCAACATGTCGATTCACTTCTTCATACAAGAGCTCTCAAGATGATAACCCTTACTACAGTATGCACACTTTCTCATTTCTCCTTTGTTCTTCTTCTGCTAGAATTTCTTCTTGGAGCCTTGGGGCTCCTCTTGAGACTTGTTCTTATCTCTCTTTTTCTCAGGTGGATTTTTAGATTTTTTCTTGCTTTTTGAATCCACCCTTGAATCTCCAGCAGCCAAAGCTTGGTCTTTGGAAGTTTTGATGGTGCCCATCATCACCAACTTATCTTCTTCTTGTGTGAGGGATTCCATGAACTCTGCAAGCTTAGGCATCTTCCAGGCTCGAGCTGTCAACTTTGTGGCATGGAAGGTTGAAAAAAATACTAAATAATCAGGGCCAAGCTTTGAAAGTATGGCCAAAACTAGTTGCTCTTCCTCCTTTTCAATCCCACACTGTTTTAGCTGCAAAACAAGGGCTTTAAACTTGGAAAAATAGAGTTGCAAGGATTCAAAGCTACTGGGATTCAAGGAGATCAGCTCATTCTCGATTTTATTTCCTCTCATCTCATATGTCTTACCAAAAATCTATACAAGATTCTCCCACACTTGATTTGATGATGTCAATCCATCAAGATGGAAGAGGAGGTCTCTTGAAATAGTCCTCTATTCATTTTCCCTAAGTCTAATATTCCCTTATATCCCAAGTGAAAACATTAATAAAAAAATTTTAAATATTATTTAGTGTTAATACCCACTCTCCCACTTTGGTGAAAGAAATTTAAGGGGGAGGTATTGGAAAAAAAAAATGGGAGAAAATTTTGGAGGAAAAGAAATTGGGGAAGTTTTGGGTAATGTTAATCTAGATTCCAATGAAGCTGAGGGTTTTTCATTTCCAGCGTCCTCTCTGAACACAATCCATAATTATACTAATATTATATTACCTCCATTGTCATCTCTCTGAGCTCAACAACTAGTATGCGTTCAATATTGACCAGGTAAATTCCAATTCTCACTATTCTTTTTATATGTAATCTTTAATGATCTTGAAACTACTTGATATTTAGTTTATCTGTGATATTTTCTTGTAGGGTTTCTCACAAGCGAAAAGACAATAATAGGTTTAAAAGGGGTTACCTATCCTATGTTATGAGTAAGGTAATAATGTTTCCCTTCTATTCATATTTGTAAGATAATATTTCGGTTTATGTTCATGACAGGGTTCGACGTTCGGTTTATGATTTGTAAGAAAATATTTCAGTTTTTGTTCATGACAAGGTTCGATTTGTAAGAAAATATTTCTGTTTATGTTCTCCCAACAAGTTTATTTTTTCTGATCTTCTTAGTTTGAGTGATAAACTAAGTGGTTTTGTTAATAATATCTATTGGATTCTTTTGTTGGTTAACTCCCTAGCATTGGATTAGGAGGGATGAACAGGGTACCTAGATGCATTTTGGTACTTATACAATGCTATAGTCTGGGCAGGGAGTCGCCTTGGTCAAAGTAAAAAGATTGTTTGTTTGCATATGTGATTCATGCTTTCAATTGTTCTATTTTGAATAATCTCGATCCTTTCTCATTCATCCAATAGACTTTAAGGTAAGATATGTGGTTCTATGGATTGATTGTAAGAGTTGAGCTTGGAAGTAGGCCAGTTCAGTTGGAAAAGGTAAGGTCAATTTATTAATATACTCTGCTAGTTGATCGAATACCAACTTATGATGAACACTATTAAAACATTTCCTAAAATCCCCTCTAATAAAAAATCTCACCCCTGTCAAATTCTGTATTTATGGAACAACATATGGGTTTTCACCACTTCCTAAAACCGAATGAAACAGGGAGAAATATTGGATCGTATATTTGTTCTAGGACTGAGTCCATTGATTTGTGCACTATTCGTCCTATCGGAGATGGAATAGTAAGTGGTCATTTAGAAGACTTTATTTTATATACAAGAATGTGGTTCATACTTGCGAAGTGGAAGGATCCATCTAACAAAGAATGAGTAATCTTAACCAACCGTTGGTGGGATAGGTTAGAGTGAGTATCCCTGGTAGAGATTTTAGCTCCTCATACGATACAATTAGATTGGTTTTATCGGTGAATTAGGGAATGAGATTGGTATATTTACCTTCTGAATTACAACTGCATAGTACCCAAGATTGTCACTATAAATAATATGAATTGCCACAAAATGCTATAACTCTGTTGCCGTGTTCCAATGGCATGAAGCCTGATTTTTCTCCTTCAAAACCTTGTTCTCTTGGTCCAGCTACATAGAATACTATAACATTGACAAATTCTAAGAAGAAGAAAACCAGTTTGGATAATGGTGATGCTACTGAAAATCACCATTGTCCACCATTGAAAATCGGTGTGGACAATTTATTCACCTTTCGAATGGTTAACTTGAATAGATTGTAAATTTATAGCCAGGAATTAGTAGAAGTTATTATGTTATATTTATTCCTAAAAGTATGTTTCCAAAATGATGGTTTTGAGAGTGTCCTGATGCTCTCCTATTACAAGAAGTGACACTCAAGTTGAATTCTAGAACCAACACTAGAAAATGCAGGTTTCATATTCAGGCAATTGCAAATCCAAGAAAGTTAGGGAAGAGGCTAGTCCACTCTTAGTAGAGAACTAATATGCTTGTGTGCAAGCTAAAAGGATAGAAATCTATGTTTATCAACTCTAATTATACCCTGGGTCCCCAAACCTCCAGAACATAGATAAGATAATATTATTAATGTCCCTGGAAGAGTAATTGGCACCTGGGACTAAAGGAAGTGATCCTAACGTATTGCCAATGGTATTCATGTTTCAGGGCCTGATGCACATTGCTTCTGTAAACAAATGAGAATTACAGGAACATAAACTGATAGTAACAGGGATGTTGGAGCATCATGTAATGTTGGAGAAACACTCCAATTCTTTCTTAGGCTCGGGAGTGGCAATCCGGTGAAACGTTTATGTGTGATAAGGTAAAATGGATTATGGGAGGAGCAAATCCCTAGACTAGTTATTTCATTGATATGCATGCTTTTGTGGTAAGGAGAGAGAATATAATGGTCTTGAATCCATTTATTTTCCTTTATCCTATACCCTAGGAGTCGTGCCACATAGGAAGAAAAATAAATATTAGAACCGTAATGAGAAGTATAATGAACACCATATATGATAGGTAAGATGAAACGATAAGCTTAACTTGGAGCTATATAAATCTTCGTAATATGTAAGGTAATCAATCACAGTAGTTATGCATAATCAATAACTAATGACCACTGTGGTTCTAATGAGAAGATAGTAATTAAACGAAAGGTCAAATTAAAGAAGTTGAGTAAGAAGAAGATATTGAAGTTTGGAAGTGATTGTAATCTAGGAGATTATTTGCTAGGGTGTTTTGATGTTTATGGTTACACTGACAATTCTTATTCAAGCAGTTGGGATATCATCAATAGTGGGAAACTTAGATATTGTGAAACTGTAGGTTCTCTAGAAGAAAGTCTCCTTCTGGTATATACTGTATGATTATGGGCTTTGTAAATTTCAATATCTTTTGGTTGTAATATTAATTGGGTTATACAATTGTATTGGAAGACCAGCTTAGGAGATGATTATGTTACATTCCTTTACATTTGTAATGGTCTATACTCTATACTACTAAACTCCTTTCAATTAAAAAAATTGAAAGAGAAGAAGACCAACACAAATATTTTCCCATGAAATCAACTGATACCCAATTGGACTTTGGATAGAATTTTAAAGGAGCTGCTCAAATTCTTGTATCTTCCATTATTAATGCATTGAGCCTTGCACTGCTTACTTATAGTAAATGCTTGGGGACAGTACTAGAGAAATTCAAGAAGGAATTTCTGTATTTTGGGCACAGTTTTTGAGATGGAGAAATTTTATCAGAGCTTGAGAGAAGTCGGTTTTTTATGCTGAGTTTAATTCTGTTGATGTACTGTCAATGACGTTTGAAGAAAAAATAATAAAATCACTCTCTCTCATAGGTTTTCCCCTTAGAAGGTTTTTCCTAAATCAATCAGAGTCTGAAACTTTCAAATGTGTGATTGATTTTTTAATTATGCTCTCAGTAATTTGGTCGAGTTCTCATGCGCTTATTATTCAAAACTGTTTATGAGATAAATTTAATTTGTAGTTATTAATTGTTGAATGAGATTGTGTATTAAACAATAATAATCTGAGTTTAACTTGAATCTTGTTTGAGAAGTGAAATTCTACGTCTCTTTCATTTTGTAAGTTGAGTTTTGGTTTGTGGCTAATTAATCCATGACTCTTAGTTACTAACTCAGATTTTGGTTTGCAAGTTAACAGGAACCAAGGGCTTCAAATGAGCCCTAGCTTATGGAGGAATTTTTCCAAATAAACGTTCAAACCCAATTGCTAAAGAGAATGGGACGACTTCATCCACTCTTCAAGAACACAGGTAAGTGTCCAAAACGCTCTGTATTTCACTGCTTGTTCACTAGTTACTCTTTTTAGTGCTTCTTTCAATTGTTTGTGTTTGCATGCATGCGAATTTCATAGCTTCTTAATGGCTGGAAGTTTTTTTTTTCCGTAGTTTTCTTTGTCATTAAAAATATTTATTTAAAGACTCCAAAATCACCTTTAGATAGGCACTAGAACCTCTAATTGTCAAAGTTAGCCACTTGGGGATTATTAAAAACCCATGAATGTGTTGTTTGCTTGCTGGTTGGTTTAGTTTCAGATCTGATTTTTATACCAGCAAATAGTTTAGTGCTAGAGTGCCTTTAAACTCATCCCAACTTCCAAATATTATTAATAAACTTCATATCTAAGTTTAGTAACGATAAATATCTCTCAAATTCACTCATTAGGAGCTGTTATCTTTTTCTTGGTACTTACTTAGCAAGACACTTGTTTCTTTTAAACCCCTACACTTGATTATCAAATTGTCCCATTTCTTTGCATTGTTTAACTTTCAGGGCAGCCATCAATAACTGAGTCTAGTTATTATTGGGTGCCTTGTTCTTACCCGACTAACCTGTGCATCCATTTCTATTGTCCATTGTTGCTTGTGTAACATTTGGATTCTTTATGTCCATTAATTAAATCATAAGTTATACCTTGAAGCGAACCCCCCTAGGGTGCCACATTTTCCAACTTGCTAAGATTCAAGGTGCCATGTGCCTCTAGAAATCAGTCTTACTAGTACTGTGAGAAAGATGGTTCCACTGACAAGTATTTGGAAAAGTTTGATAGGGTACACCTCCCATGGTTAGTATGGGTCTGATTTCAGCGGATCTAGAAAACCTAAAGAGATGGTATCACCAGTTTGGTTACCGTTCGTCTCTACCAATGTTGAGGCCGCTACATTCTGTGACGAGAGAAATATTTTAACCATGATGAACAATTCAAATGCTTCAAGGATATTCCACTTTTTCTATCATTGTGGTACTACAATATATGAATGAACAGATTCCCAATAAAAATGGTCAGTTAATTGAGTAGGATATTTCCTATTCAGAAAGCTAACTAATTGTACCTTTAGCTTATAATGTCCACTAGAAATTTGATCTTCATGGAATGCTATAAATAATCAACCACAATTCAAAAGTTTGAAAAATAGGAGAGACTCTGCAATTGTAAAATGATAGTAAGGTATTCTAATTTTTTGATTCCATGTCTAAAATAGTCTATCTGAAGGGTTTTGGTTTGTATAAATCACATAAAGGTCTATATCATTGTGCTTTGCAAGTTTAGATTTTATATGAAATTGTGTAGATTTGAACATTGAACAATTATGGTAATTGCAAAAATACAGTCTCTAGGAGCTCAAGTTTGGCTTAAACATGGTAATAATTTTGTGTGTGCTATAACGTCTCTTCAAAATGACAAGACGTATTCTTTCTTAGCATCAACAGACAGTTCTGAACACATTGAGTAATCAGTATATGGAGAAAACGAGAAATCTAAAGTACCAAGTAGAGATCTGTCGTGTAACATTTAGGCACTCTTCCTCGGGATTTCAAAATTTGACAATATTTTGAATTAAATAGATAGAAATCCTAATGGATATAATATTAACCTATGTAATTTCCCCTTGGATACTTCATAGTCTCATTTCTAAGATAGAAGTTATTTTTGAAAAGATGAAAATAAAAGAATATTCCCTATCAATATCGTAATATACCTTTGTTTTCCAAATTTTAGATCACAGAAGCGTTTCTTGACATGATGCACCCTCTCCCTTGGGCCAAAAGTGAATGAAATGGACCTCCAAGTGCAAGAAAAAAATCCCTACTTCAAATGAGGGAATGGTCTAGCATATTCACGAGAATACCATTTTGGAAATACACCTCATGGAAAAAATGTAGTCACCACCCACTTAAGGTTTTTAAACAAGACTGGTATGAGTGGAAAAGAGCAAGTAGACTGCAATGATTGAAATATCATAATAATATGGTGTGGGCTTCCAAGTCACAGTGATAGTTTGGGTGCTTATAGTTTCACCCACTTAAAATCAAAATCAAATCATTGACTATTCTCATAGGGTTTGGAGGGGAGAATCGACATTACAATAATTGCAGATGTAATTGATAGTTTCCTGCCACGTTAGCAGATATAAATTCATTCTGTTAATATTCCACATCATGCAACATAAACATTGCATCAACCATAAAATTCTTGTTAGGAACATTCACTACTTCTTTCATCTTTTTTTGTGTTTCTGGCTTTGAACTATCCCCTACGACAAAAGCATACACCTTGTTATTGATCTCAACCCAATTGCATCCTGGCCGTATTTTTATTCTCCTCTCTTTCATCATTTTTCTCACCTTTTCTACATCAGACCACCTACCAGCCGCAACAGATATATTTGACAGAGCCACATAATGTGCAGCATTTTCAGGTTCTTGTTAGATTTTTAACATTTAAGCTAGCATTATATTAGGATATTTAAATGAGAGAATAACAAGCATAGTAATCAAACACAAGAGACAATGAACACAGTGTTTTCCTCAGGGAAACCATAAATGGAGAAAACCCCACAACTTCCTCAGAGATAGAATCAGCACCAAAAGTAAAACCCCAAAAAAGTAAGATGATCTCCCGACAGCAGTAGCCTCTTTCTTTCTAGCCCCAACAAATTCTTCTACATCAGTTATGCAATACAACTGAGTGTGAGTGAGTGTGTGATAAATAAAGAGGTTCACTATCTATTTATACTAAGTCTCGACTTGACAATAACTCACTAGGGACAACTTCACTGGGAGAGTCTAATAACCCTAGGGCCCTGTAACTGCGGGGGATTTAACCCTTGATCAATAGGAGGGTTACCCACAATGACTTGACATGACTTGTTTACATTATAGAAACTCCTGATCGGAACATCGGGGCATGACATGACTCTATTACATTACAAACACTTCCTGGAATAAACATCGGGGTACAATACATAAGATATACAAGTGAATACATTGTGAAGTTACAATTACATCAACACTTCCTCTTAAAATAGGAAGGTGTTCTCTCGACACAATTTAGCAACACAAGTCTTCTTCTCTATATCATCTAGATCATCATTCAGTCCTCGTCATCTTCAAGTCATCTTCATCTGAATCTGGATCATCACTCGATCTGGATCATCATCATTGGATCTGGATCATCACTTGATCTAGATCATCATCACTCAATCTGTATCATCTCTGGTTCTCGAACATCTATGCGGGATCATCATCACAGGTGATATCTCTTGATTCTTCTTGTCATAAGAAGTTCTATAGAGCCAGCCCTTTTTCATGCTGGTTGTAGGCCTAGCCTCCATGTAGGTATTTTCCAGCACTTATATCTAACCCTAAGTCAGAATGGCCTGCCCAACACTTATATCTGATCATGTAGGAACCAATCCTATAATCACATAAAAAAGGAATTCCCAACACTCACATATTACCATGTGGGAACACATCCCATAACCCTGTCAGAAAGGCCCAACACTCACATCTGATAATGAGAGGAACCAATCCAGTCATCTATGTCAGAAAGGACCAACACATACATTTGACCATGTGAGGAACCAATCCTACCTACATGTCAAAAGGGATCTACACTTACATCTGATCATGTAGGAACCAATCCTACAATCGCCTCAGAATGGCTCTGCACTTACATCTGATCATGTAGGAACCAATCCTACAATCGCCTCAAAATCACTCTGCACTTACATCTGATCATGTAGGAACCAATCCTACAGTCACATCAGAATAGCCCTCAGTCCCAGACTTACTGTCCTTGGTAACTGACCAGGTGCCTCCATTCCAAGAATGGCATTCAACACTTATATCTGATCATGTAGGAACCAATCCTACAGTCACATCAGAATGGCTCAACACTCATATCTGACATGCGAGGAAACAATATATACAAGTAGCATGGAACATTGGGTTCTTCGACAACTTCACACAACTCTGGTAGTCTCAATATATACAAGTAGCATCCAACTAGAGATCAAATAAATTAGACAGTGGCTTCCTCACCCATACTGCCTCACAACTAGCTGAACAAGTTGCGACATACTCTACTTCAGCTGTACTCAGTGCCACACAGGATTGCTTCCTGCTAAACCAAGGGATCACACCTAATCCCATACTGAAGCAACACCCTGAAGTGTTCTTCCTATCGATGGAACTGCCTGCCCAATCTAAATCAACATAACCCTCCAAGTTAATATTCTGATTTTCCTCATACTTGATCCCATAATCAACTGTACCCCTTAGGTACCTCAGAATATGCTTTGCAGCAATCAAGTGAACATGTCTTGGATCTGTCAGGAACTGGCTCAAGGTGTTCACAGCAAAGAAAATATCTGGTCTCGTGTTCATCAGGTACATCAAGGACCCAATCATCTGACGATACATCGTAGCATCAACTACTTCTAATGAAGCATCACTCAATAGCTTCAGGTTCAATTCCATAGGTGTGGTCATGGCCTTGCAGTCCATCATCCTGAACCTCTTCAGGATCTCTACTACATACTTCCCTTGTCCGAGGGAATTCCATCCGCATTCTACCACACCTCCATGCCTAGAAAATAGTGCATCATACCCAAGTCCTTCATTTCGAACTCGGCAGCAAGCTTCCTCTTTGTATCAGCAATCAACCCATCCATACCTGTTACAAACAGATCATCTTCATACAGTAGGAGTATCACTGGGTTACCATATTAACCCTTGTAGTAAAGGTTGGAATATGCTTTTTTTTTTGTAAAGCCCAAACTGGATAGAAAGCCATCAATTCTGCCATACCATGTCCTGGGTGCCTGTTTTAAACCATACAAGGATTTCTTCAATCTACACACATGAGACTCCATGTCATGTTTCTCAAAACCGAGTGCCTACTCTACATATACTTCCTCTTCCACTACACCATTCAAGAAAGCAGTCTTGACATCCAGTTGGTGTATATTTCATTTCATTACTACAGCTAGAGCAAGTACTGATCTGATCAAAGTGTATCTAGCTATAGGTGCAAATTTTTCTTCACAATCTATTCCTTATTTATATGAGAAGCCACAGGTCATGAATATTGCTTTATATTTCTCTATGCTTCCATCTGCAGCATGCTTGATCTTGTAGATCCATTTGGAAGTTACAACAGACTTCCCTTCTAGTCTTGGGACAACATCCCAAACATCATTCTTCATGATTGATTGATACTCTTTGATCATAGCATCCTTTCATTCTTTTCTTTCTGTTGCTTCTTCATAGTTGGAAGGTTCTTTATCGAAGAAGTCACATAATAAAGCTACATACCCGGAGCAAGACCTGGTCCTCTTTCTTTCTCTGTGATTCTCTTCTGGAGCCCCATATCTTTCTGCACCTTGGATAGCTTCACGCACCCAAGAAGGTTTCCTCTTGTGAGGATTCTTCTCTTGAGGTGGATCTACATGTTCTTGTAGTTCTCAGTCTTCTTCTTGAATTTCTTCATTCATGGTTGTGTCATGAATTCTAGGTGCTTCTATTTGTTCAGGATCTTCAATAGATCTCTTTCTGGATTTGTTGTAAGTTGAGTCTTCGTCAAATGTTATGTCCCTGCTGATGTCGATCTTCTTAAATCCTGGGAAGTATGTTCTGTAAGCCTTTGATATTTCAATGTATCCCACAAATAATACCCTTCTTTCCTGAAGGATCTAACTTTGTCCTCTTTTCTTTTGGAATGTGTATGTACACTGGAAAGCTGAATATTATGAGATGGATGAATTCTAGTTTCTTGCCAGAAAATACTCCTTTTGGTGTCTTGTTCTCAAGTACTCTGTGTGGAGTATGGTTATGTACATACACCGCTGTTCTGGCATATTTTTCCCATAGATGCATGGGAAGATATTGACCATGAAGAATTTCTCTTACAAGTTCCATGATAGTTCTATTCTTCCTTTCTGCAACCCCATTTTGTTGTGGATTATATGGAGTGGATAACTCCCTCTTAATCCCTGAATATTTGCATAACTCTTTGAACTCATTTGATGTGAATTCTCCGCCATTATCTGATCGAAAGGTCTTGATCTTATTTTCAATGTGGTTCTCAATCAAGGATTTGAATTCCTTGAGTTTGCTGAATACTTCATCTTTGTTCTTCATAAAGTATATCCATCTCTTCCTAGAGAAATCATCAATAAAAGAAACATAGTATACATACCCTCTTAAAGAACTGGATGACATTGGACTGCATACATCAGAGTGAATGATTTCCAAGATTCCTTCTACTTTGATTTCACTACTTGGAAATGTCTTCTTTGTCTTCTTTCCTTTCTCACATCCTTTGTAGACTCCTTCATGTTTTGCCTGAATTTTTGGAAGACCTTCAACGGCTTTTCTTGCAAGTGGTAGTGCTCTGTAATGAACATGTGCAAGCCTTCTATACCAAAGTTCATTTGGCTCTACTGTGTCATGGACCAAATCTTGTTCTGGATGGCCCTTCAATTTGTATAATCCTCCTTGTTCTCCAATTACTATCGCATTGTCAATAGTATTTCCTCTTGGCCACATGAGGACTTTGCCATCTACAAATGCAACCCTCATGCCTTTTACATCTAGTGCTGATATGGACAGAAGCTTCTTCTTTAGTCCTGGTACAAACAAGACATCCTTCATTTTCATAGACTTTCCAAAGTCTAGCTTGTAGGAGGATTCACCACTACCTTTTATGGAATATTGGTAGTCATCCCCAAGTTTGACCTTATGGGGTGAATTATGTTCAGATAGTTTCTCAAAAGATTCCTTGAATCATGTCATGTGTTTGGAATCCCCACTGTCAATAAGCCAATCTTTGCTTCCATGTGTGACAGTTCCCATGAGAGTGGAGATCAGAACATATTCTTCATTAGTTGAGGAGTCATTCACTTTCTTGTTTTACTCTCTTTCTGGGAGGATCATCATCCTCAGCAGTGTGAGCATGATGTCTTCTTTTGGATTTCTTCTTATTCTTAGATCCACTCTTATTCATGGGACAATTTCTAGCAAAGTGTCCTCTTTCATCACATGTATAGCATCTAAGTTTGGATGGATCCTTCTTCACAAAATTGTTTTTCTAATGAGAATGCTTACCGTGGTGATGATGATTTTCCCTTCTGCCTTTCTTGGAGTGTACTATGAGAGATTGATCTTCATTTCCCATATTTTCTTCTCGAGCTACTATTCAAGCTTCTTCTTATGAGCATTCTTCCCACATTCTACTGAACTTGATTAGCTTCTTTCTAGCACAGATTCCTTGGATGAAAGAATCCCATGATCTAGGGAGACCATTCAAGGTTGTCATCACAATTTATGCATTCTCCACTTCTTCATCTACTGCTTCAAGTTTTTCTTTTATTTGGGAGACCCTTTTAAAGTATGGTTGGATGGTCTCCCCATTCTGTATCTTTACATTCTTTAACTGGTTCCTCAAAGTCATCTTCTGGTTTATGTTCTTCCCTTCAAACAGTTTGGTTAGGGAATCAAACATGGCTTTAGGTGTCTTTAGGGAGGACACCTGTGGTATGAGGTGATCCTTGATTGAGTCAGCAATAATACTCTTAGCCATAACCAACTTATTCTTATGTAAGTCCTTAGCCTCATCTTCCTCTGGAACTGGAACCTCCTCATTGATATAGGAGTCCAACTAATTTTCTTCCAGGACTAGGGAGATCGTATACTTCCAGGCTCAGAAGTTATCATCTCCTGCAATATTTTCATCAATCTTGGTATGATGAGACATCTTAACTGAGAACCTCAAATGGAAATGCAAAATATTTAGATCTTACCAGGTCAAGATGTCGGATCTAGATTTGGAGCTAAATTTCTATAGTGTTGGTTCAGGAGCAGGTTAGGGTTTGAATTTCTCAGAGTTGTATCCACCCAAATGCTTTGATATTGATCTCTAAACTTCAATTTTGAGGAGGAGATAAATCCAGGCCTGGGCTCACTCAAAAATTCCACTTCGGTGGAAAGCCCTGATTTTTGGCAGCAATGTCGGGTCAAAAATTGAAAATGCTCAGAATCAGATTCTGCTTCGACAGAAAGATGGGCCCTAGGGAGGAGAGTTAGCCCAACCTTCTTTTGCTTAAAATATGTGGAGAGAGATCCAAAAAGTAGGAATCCCTAGTTCCAGCAACTGCACAGTGTCTTCTTCTCAGGTTAGCTCTGATACCATGTTAGATTTTTAACGTTTAAGCTAGCATTATATTCATATCTTTAACCGAGAGAATAACAAGCACATCAATCAAACACAAGATACAATGAACACAGTGTTTTTCCTTGGGGAAACCATAAATGGATAAAACCCTTCAACTTCCTCAGAGATAGAATCAACACCCAAAGTAAAACCCCAAAATAGTAAGATGATCTCCCGACAACAGTAGCCTCTTTCTTTCTAGCCCCAGACACTTCTTCTCCCTCAGCTATGTGCTACAACTGAGTGTGAGTGAGTGTGTGATAAATAGAGAGGCTCACTCTCCATTTATACTAATTCCCGACTTGACAATAACTCACTAGGCCGACTTCATTAGGAGAGTCTAATAACCCTAGTGCCCCGCAACTGTGGGGACCCTGTCCCTTAATCAATAGGAGGGTTACCCACAATGACTTGACATGACTTATTTACATTATAGAAAATCCCGATCGGAACATCGGGGCATGACATGACTCAATTACATTACAAACACTTCCCAGAATAAACATGGGGGTACAATATATAAGATATACAAGTGAATACATTATGAAGTTACAATTACATCAACATATCCAAATTGAGAACGTGTTTTGGAACACATTCTCCCAGTTCTATATTCATATGCATTATACAAGCATCGCACAAAGATCCCCACACTGCAGCATTAGGTTTGACTGGCATTTTGTGGATAAAATTTTCCGCCTTGTCCAGGAGCCTAGCACAGCAAAGAATGTCAACCATACACGAATAGTGCTCCAATCTAGGTCTAATGTGATAATCATGACTCATGGAATCAAAGTATTGTTGACACTATGTCACCAGCCCTGCATCGCAGCGTGCAGAGAGAACACCAAGAAAAGTGGCATGGTCATGTTTTGTGCCAAACTGTTGCATTTGTTGAAAGATTTCAAGGGATTCCTTACCATACCCATGAGTAGCATATCCTACAATCATAGCAGTCCATGATACCACATCTCATGTTAGCATTTTGTCAAACACTCTGCAAGAATCTTCTATGCTTCCACATTTGGCATACATGTTTATAAGAGAATTCCCAACAAACATATTAGAATGAAATCCACCTCTGATTATATCTTCATGGACCTCCTTTCCTGCATGGAGAGTCACCAAGTTGGCACAAGCTGGAAGTACACAGCAGAAAACATCTGAGTCAGGCTTCACACCTGTCAGTTTCATCTGTCCAAATAATTCCAGGGCCTTATTGTACTGTCCATCCTGTGTATAACCTGAAATCATTGCATTCCTTGAGACCACATTTCAAGTATCCATTTTTTGAAGAGTTGCAGGGCTTCATCAACATGTCCATTCTCCACATATCCAACAACCAGTGTATTCCATGAAACTAAGCTCTGTTCAGACATTTCTGTAAATACTTTATGTGCTTCTTTTTTACTCCCACATTTGGCATACATGTCCATTTAGGCACTCCCCACAAAAAGGTTGAATTGAAACTCACTTCTAATTACATTTGCATGGATCTCCCTACCCAAGTTCAGAATTACCAAGTTGGCGCATGCTGGAAAAATGCTTGTATAAGTATCTGAGCTTATCTTAACATGAGCCATTTGCATTTCCCTAAAGAACTTCAAGGCCTCATTAAAATCCCCGCTCTGTGTGTATCCCGCAATCATGGCAGTCCAGGAGACTACATCTAGTTCAAGCATTAGTTGAAGAGCTCAAGGGCCTCGCTAACCTGCCCACTCTGTGCATATCCATTCTCACTAAATCACTTGGTACTGTCCCCAAGAATTTACTGTAAGTAAGCAGTGCAAGGCTCAATGCCTTAATCATGGAAGATACTGTGCACTTGATCCAGAACAAGATTTCAGTCAGGGGTATGATGGTAAAGATGTTGTACTTGAAAATACCAGGCAATTGTGTGTCTTCAAAGTTGCAAATGAAAGTAATAGACCTTGGTTTTTTTGGTATTACGTCATTGATTTCCATATTAGGTGTCCGATGAAGGAGAAAAAGTACAACAAGGAATGTGTAGAAAATGTCATCTAGTATTTAGGTGTGTGTCTTTCTATTATTCATAGTAATTTTAAAGCAGTTCAAGACTTACAAGTTATAAATACTCTGCCTTTAGTTAGTATTAGTTTGTACTATTGTAGAATATACCTAAAGGTGCAAGTGATCATTATTAGCTTATTGGTTCAACAGAAGCACATTTTTTGGCCAGGTTTGGATTTCAAGAAGATAGAAAAATGCATGGGGGGTCCAACTACAGATGTAGAGAACCCTGTCTTGAAACAAGAGCAAGATGCATAGGTTAGAATAGAATCTAGATGTATTCCATTTGTTATTTTCCATTTTATCTGAGAGTTGTGATCATAGAATATTTTTCTATCATTTGTTCCATATTTGTTAAATCTTGTTGGTATCGTTTATGTGGTAAACATTATGATTTGGCCATGCTGTCATTCATTCCCTTAGTATTATAGAGAATGTATGTTATTGAAAGTTCACGGTGCTATGATTTTCATAGGTTGGACATGGATATCGAGGTGATGTCACTATTTTTTCCACACTTATTATTAACAACATACAATATATAGGTTGGCATCCTTTCTTCTTATACATTCTATCTTTTACAAATGCAAGAATAAAATGTGGCAAACTAACATCCTTCTAAATCTAATTGCAATAAAATTGGACAAGGGGGTTGTCTTCAAGGAAATTTGTGCACGCTTTTAGGAAACTACTGAGCCAACTGTTTGCTTGAGTGAAGGTGATTTGATTTATGGGTGGATGAATTCTAGTTGCATAGCTATATACCTTGAATTTTCAGGAATAAGGCATTTTAAAATCCATTGTTAAATGCATGGAAGTAACTTTTTTTGCTTCCCAAACAAGATATGGAAACAAATGAATGTTTGAAAAATAATGGTGGTTGCTGGAAAGATAAGAAGGAAAACATAACTGCCTGGAGGGTATACTCGATGCTTGAACCAAAGGATATAAATATGGTGTGATTATGTGGCAGGACTCACCTGAACCATTAAATTGTAGCATTATGAATATGAATTGTTTGCTATTTTATTCACTAGTTAACCATCCCATTCTATCACCCTCTGGAAACTTGAGACCTCCATCAGTCTCACCATCAATTGGGTTCCGTTCCCCTCCACATCATCGAAATACAAAAGGTATACTCGTTTCTTTTTGTTCTATTTTGATATTCAAAATTTATACTCGGTGAAGGTTACACTCTTAAGTTATTGGATTCTTGATTTTTTTTAAAGGGCCTGTTTATTCAGCAACTAACTGTACCCTTGTATTACCCTCAGGAAACTTGAGTCCTCCAGTAGTCTCACCTTCAATGATGTTTCCTTCCCCTCCAAATCATCGACATGTGAAAGGTATACTTCCTTTATTTTACCAGATCTTTGAGTATAATAGTAGTAAAATTTACTAAGCACGATCTGTTTATTGCATTGTTAGGACCCTCTGCTTCTCCTACAAACATTGCCTCCTCCGAATCACCTCCGATGGAACAAAGGATACCTTTGGTGCCACCTCCATTGGTATTTTCTCCCCCTCCACCTTCTCAAGGTATGGAAAGTATAAAATAAATTTTGTTTTTCTTTGAACATTCATTCTATTATTACGAGTTGAATTTCTCTGTAATTGTCGTCATTTTAAATTTGCAAATAAATTTACTCCATGCATATAAGATCAGTCTAATTAGATTTCCCCTTATTCCTATGTATAAAGAATCAAGATACATTATGTGTGACTAACTTGATGCATTCTTTATACAGACTGCAGCTCAATATCTTTCACTCAACCATTGACTTCTACTCCCCCTAGGCCACCATGTGGTTGTGTAATTCCAATGCAAGTGGAGCTTGAGCTTGGGGTGGCACTTTATGTTTTTTTCCTATTGGTTTCAAAGCTGGCTGCAGAGATAGCAACAGGAAATTTCTTGAAACAAAGCCAAGTGAGGATAATGGGAGCAAATGTAGATACCCAAGATCAAGAAAAGACAATTGTAAATCTTGATTTGGTACCAATCGAAGAAAAATTTGACAATACAACTGCATTCTTGATTTTTGAGAGAATTTGGTGAAAGAAGGCTATCATTAATAGGACCCTTTTTGGTGACTATTAGGTAATCCTTGTCTCTTACCTAGGTACATAACCCTTTTCCATAATTTGGCAAGATGATGTTAACTATTGGAAATTTTATTCTCATATCAATGCATACATTCTTTATGATGAGATTATTATTTATATCTATTTTGATTTTTAGGGCTTCCCCCACCACCACCTTCTGTATTTTCAAATCAAAATATCAATGGCGAGACTATAAATAGCAGTGGCCTTAGAAAACATGATCCGCCATTGGTATTTCCTCCCCCTCCACCTTCTCAAGGTATGGAAAGTACATAATATATTTTGTTTTTCTTTGAAAATTCATTCTATTATTACGAGTTGAATTTCTCTATAATTGTCATGATTTTAAATTTGCAAATAAATTTACTCCATGCATATAAGATCAGTCTAATTAGATTTCCCCTTATTCCTGTGTATAAATAATCAAGATACATTATGTGTGACTAACTTGATGCATTCTTTTTACAGATTGCAGCTCAATATCTTGCACTAAACCATTGACTTCTACTCCCCCTGGTGGACCATGTGGCTGTGTAATTCCAATGCAAGTGGAGCTTGAGCTTCGGGTGGCAGCTTATGATTTTTTCCCATTGATTTCAGAGCTCGCCGTAGACATAGCAACAAGAACTTTCTTGAAACAAAGCCAAGTGAGGATAATGAGAGCAAATGCAGATACCCAAGATTAGGAAAAGACAATTCTGATTCTTGATTTGGTACCACTCAGAGAAAAATTTGACAATACAACTGCATTCTTGATTTTTGAGAGATTTTGGTGAAAGAAGGTTATCATTAACAAGACCCTTTTTGGAGACTATTGGGTAATCCTTGTCTCTTACCCAGGTACATAACCCTTTTCCAGAATTTGGCAAGATGATGTTAACTCTTGGAAATTTTATTCTCATATCAATGCATACATTCTTTATGATGGGATTATTATTTATATCTATTTTTATTTTAAGGGCTTCCCCCACCACCGCCTTCCACATTTTCAAATGCAAATATCAATGGAGAGCCTATAAATAGCAGTGGCCATAGAAAACATGAGCCGCCATTGGTATTTCGTCCCCCTCCACCTTCTCAAGGTATGGAAAGTACAAAATATAGTTTTTTTTTTTTAACATTCATTCTATTGTTACGAGTTGAATTTCTCTGTAATTGTCATCATTTCAAATTTGCAAATAAATTTACTCCATGTATATAAGATCATTCTAATTAGATTTCCCCTTATTCCTGTGTATAAAGAATCAAGATACATTATGTGTGACTAAATTGATGCATTCTTTGTAAATATTGCAGCTCAATATCTTGCACTCAACCATTGACTTCTACTCCCCCTGGTGCACCATGTGGCTGTGTAATTCCAATGCAAGTGGAGCTTGAGCTTGGGGTGGCACTTTATGTTTTTTTCCCATTGGTTTCAAAGCTGGTTGCAAAAATAGCATCATGAAGTTTCTTGAAACAAAGACAAGTGATGATAATGGGAGCAAATGGAGATACCCAAGATCAGGAAAAGACAATTGTGATTCTTGATTTGGTACCACTCAGAGAAAAATTTGACAATACAACTACATTATTTATTTTTGAGATATTTTGGCGAAAGAAGGTTATCATTCACAGGACCCTTTTTGGTGACTATTGGGTAATCCTTGTCTCTTACCTAGGTACATAACCCTTTTCCAGAATTTAGCAAGATGATGTTAACTGTTGGAAATTTTATTCTCATATCAATGCATACATTCTTTGTGATGGAATTATAATTTATATCTATTTTGATTTTGAGGGATTCCCCCACCACCTCCTTCTGCAATTTCAAATGCAAGTATCAATGGTGAGCCTATAAATAGCAATGGCCCTAGAAAACATGAGCCTCTTGGAGTAGATATCAATAAACGGAGCAAGAAAATGGGAGCTGGGATCATTGATGTTGTTGCCTTGTCATCATATATTGGTGCAATTATCTGTGTTAAAGCAATTTGTATAACTCTTCTGAAATGAAAGAACGGGAGCAAGAACCTTAGTTGTGGTCGATCCCACCCTTGGATCATTTTTCATGAAAAGATTAGGTATATATTCGACCAAACTTTGTTCTCACTACTTAGTTGTTGTTGAAAGGGAATAGAATGCTTTTCATCAATCTTAGCTTCTAAGATCATTGTTACATGGGGACATATCCCCAAGGGTAGGAAATGTGCTTCAATGCCCCCACACATCCTCGAAACTTGAAAAATTCATTGGAAACACCCCACCACGTTCCCATTTGAAGGAAACTCAAGGAAACACAAAAGAGGACATTTCTTGGAAAAATGAAATGTTTCCCTCTTATAAATGGCGTCCCCATGTTTCCTTTGACTGTTTTTTTCCCAAAAAATAAAAAATTAAATGATAAAGGGCCACACCTAATACCATTTCCCTTCTGTCTCTCCTCAATTTCATTTTTTCTTCAATATTGTTGCATTTCTGATTTTGTTTTATTAGTTAAAGGTTTATAGATCTTGTATGGTTGTATTTCATTTTATTTCATTTGATGTATGTTGTAAAATTGTAATAATCTTTAGATTATAAAATAAAAGACTTTCATGACTTATGCTCCAACTTTCAATTTTTATGTATTCTAATATAAATTTGGTAGTAATTTTGGTGAGGTCCCCTATGTTGAATACCTTGACGTCCCCTTTGATGTTTCCTAAAATTTGAGAGAAACTTCTATATGGGACACTCTTTCGTTTCCTCGCTCCCATGTCCCCGCATCCCGGAAACTTGGTGGAACATTGTTTGAGAGTCATTAAAATAAGATGTCAGCAGCTGTTGTCTTTATATGTGGGATCACATGTTTCTTATGATTTTTTTTTCAGCAATTGTCTTTATATGTGGGGTCACATGTTTCTTATTATTTTTTTCTTTATGCTTGTGGGAAGGAGGATGTGGTGGTTCTATCCTATCAGGCATCATGGCAAGATCAACGTCAATGTCATTTGCTTCCAACATGGATCCCTATACAGGATCTGCTAAAAAATCACAATAGTTGAGCTTGAAAGGGATACAGATAGATTTAGCTCTCAAAACATACTTGGAGAGGGGGGATTTTGATGTGTTTATCGTGGTGTTTTGGAAGATGGGAAAAAAGCGCCCGTGAAGGTTCTTACCAAATATGACCAACAAGGAGGCTATGAGTTTATTCCTAGCATAACCATTTCTTGGTATATGAGCTTATTCCTAAGGGAAGTGTGGAATCTCATCTCCATGGTATGGAATTTTCTGAGGAACTATTTCTTTACAGATCTGTCAAATGTTTGAATATTCCATGTCTGAGAGAAAGTGTTCAAGTTATACCAATATATCTCTAGGCATATATTTTCTCTTAGTTCTTTATGCCAATTATATACCTAGTGTTTCACTGATGACATATTGTAGTACAATTTTTCTGGATAACTTGTGCTTCAATATTTCAGGTCTGGATAAAGAAAGAGCTCCACTTGACTGGGATGCCCATATAAAAATTGCACTTGGTGCAACTAGAGGGATTGCATATCTCCATGAGGATTCCAGTCCTTGTATTATAAATCATGACTTTAAGGCAAGAAATATTTTGCTGGAGGATGATTTTACCCCTAAAGTTTCTGATTTCAGGCTGGCAACATTAGCCTCTGAGCAAGTGAGTGGATCTATCTCAACCAGAGTGATGAGAAAATTTGGGTATGTACTTTGATACTTGAACTATCATGAATTTAATCCAAGCTATTTCTTGATGTTTTTACATTTCAACAGTAATACGTGTACTTCTCTTTCTTTAACAATTATGGTACATTTATTTTTGGTATATGGTTGCATTGAGAGCTGTTTACCATCTCTAGAGGGGAAACGTTTTTTAGGGAAAATGATACTCATAATAAAATATGAGAAAACATAACACAGTGAGAAACGGTTGGCAACAGGGGCTTGGTTGGTTGGTAAAGCAAGGGAGTTGTTGTTTTCCCCATCAAGGTTCAATTACCATGATTACATGTCTGACTCTCATGGGAAGGTGTGCCCACACAAGCAGGCAGTTTATTCTGGTTGTTGCACTGGGTTATTTATTGTGGCTAATGTTTTAATACTTGGACTCAGTCTCAGAATTAGATGAGGGTATACTCAGACTCAACTTGGACTTGGATTGAAATTAGACCAGCTTGAATTTTATGACTTGGTTTACTAAAAAATACATAAAATATTAAAATTTTACTGAAAAAATATTTTTAAAGATTTGAAACTCCAAATGCTCACAAATTCTCAATGAGAGAGGTGTGAGGAAAACATGTCATGTCCCCATCCAAATATCAGTGAATATATTTATGCAGGTACTATTGAGTTTTCAGTAGGAAACTCATTTCTTCTGGTTTCAAATTTTAACCTGTTACTACAAACTACATTTTCCAGGAAGGATTCATTTAGATTATAGAAAGATCTCATCATTAATCTTACAACCCTATTAGAATCTAGCAACAATTACACGAGAAGCAGTATGCATATCCTTTGATCAACTATATGAAGTCATGGGTCTTCAATACATGGTTTCTTCGACTATACCTCTTTGATGCAGAGTGGTATGGATAAGCTTCATTTTTTTTGTCTCTCCAAAGGGATCCACATTTTATGCATTCTAAATAATAAGTGAAAACTATTCCAATGTTTTTTTAAATAGTAATGGGTATTTAATAAATAAATACTATCTATATTAATAGAATCCTTACATAAAGTAACTTTGTTAGCCCCACTTTATTGTGTTACCACTCTAATATAAGTCTCTGAGTAGGTGGTCAGTCTTTTATTTGTAACCAGGGTTCAAATGCCGGACATCTTTAATTTTGAATTTGTCTAAATTTGACATCCATTTTTCCACATTTTATAAGCTATCTTTAGCCACTCCAATAGAGCTAATATTGTTGTACTCAAGTATACTGTGCTCTTATGGAAATGATTCTATCTTAAATTGGATGGAATCATTTGCATTATGAATCATCCTTAATAACTTGATGTTTGTTTATGTGTTCTTGACCAATTTTGATCTAACAAGGGCCACTTTTATTGTTATTTCAATATAAAAGTCAATACATGAAAACTTTTGTCTTTATTGATATTTCAATATAAGAGTCAATACATGAAAACTTATTTTATTTGTTGATTCAATGTTGTATCCTTTTTGAGTTCATGAGCTTTCTCTTATCATATATTTGTAATTTTCATGTCCCTATCACAATTCTTAGAAATGTCTTAACTCTTTACAGAATAGTTAAAGTCATAAGAGGACCTTGTCCATTATTTTGTTGTTGTTTTAGATCTTAATAAAAAAATGATCAACAGAGTCAATTTCTTGCAGTAGACCTCATATGTGAGTAGTCAAAAAAAAATTATTGTCCATTCATGAAAGTAGACATGGCATAGATATCTAAATACATAATACCAAAATGTGGTTTCTTCTGATTCTGATAAACCTATTTCATAAACTTGTCTCTAAAGTTGTTTTCTTGTAAACTGCAGAAGCATCTTTATCATGTGTAGATCCCATGATGCAAAAGATCCGAAGTGAGATTCAACATGTGGATGCACAAATATTGGGAGCAGTTCGCCAACAGGTTTGTATGGTCTTTTAAGCATTTAGTAGATTTTGAGTGACTTCCTGTTCTTAAATGATATTGCTCTCTTTGCACTTCATATGAACCTGCAGCATGTAGCCAGAACCTTATTTTTTTGTTCAAGTACGAATCCATATAGATTTTCTTATATGGAATCTGTAAAAAATTTCTAACTCATGGTAAACAGATTCTGCACTATATTACAATTCCTACAGAAAACCAAAAAAACAGAAGAACTAAGAACATATAAAAATAGCTCTCTAATAAATGCTAGCATCTATAAACACATGTTGTAGAAAACAATAAACATAATTCAATAGACGACTGCCAAAAATTATCACTGCTTTTATTAATTTTGAACATGAAAAAATCTGCTACAAGGAAATACCCCTAAACTGCTAGCTGCTAGAGTCAAGACTCAATGAATGAATCCATACCCCCACCCTCTCTCTTATAGATCTGAGAAGGGAATAACAGGGTTTACAGAAGTATATTTTCATGTGACACAAACTCATAAAAATAATTTACTTGATCCTAAGTCAATCTCAGAAAAATAATTTTCTTTATCCTAAGTCAAACTCAGAAATAGAATTTCCTAAAAATAAAACCAAACTAAATTTTAATTTATGGTGATTCTTGTCTATGTTCCATTGGTGGCACTAGCACATGCCTCTAAGACTATTTGATGGTGGTACATGCCTCATCTAAGGCTTGCTAGAAGGTGAATGCATGTGCCCTCTCCCTCTATAACTGAGTGATGTGCCTCCTCCTTGAGAACTGTTATCCACCCTTTCTATCTTCTACGGTGCTGTTGAACAGGTGCCCAGATTTGCTGTTGCGGTTGTCAGTGATACACTCACTAAAAATATGGACCAATGGTAATATTTATTCCCTATCACTTTGTAAGCCTTCCACTGTCTGCATGGAACTCGAAAAGCATCTACTAGAGAAAGTAGAAATGCAAGAACTGTTTCATAGTTCTTAAAAAAGAGGAGGAAATAATAAAGCGATTCCAAACCTAAACACATTAAAGAAGTAGTTCAAGGAAAATCAAACAGCACTATTCTCATATATAAGGACATTGGGAGTAGAGATTCATGGTTTTGATGTCACATACATAGAGATGTTTCAACGAAACATATGCCTCACATCATATGAATTTGCAGCATTTAGCTAAAACATTATTTTTGTAGTCCTATATAGATTTTCTTATATGAACTAGTGGAAATATTTGTTCCTTGTAAGAATTCAATTCTATACATGGAGATAGCATTTACAAAAGAAATTAGAAATACAAGAAGTGTCCAACGCTTCTTAAAAATGGGGAGAAAAAAACGAAACAATTCCAAAATTAGACACAGTAAATAAATAGTTCAAGACAAATCAAACATCATTTTTCATTAATATATGGACATTGAGAGGATTAAAGCTTCAGATTCTGATGTCACAATGAATTCTACAATAATTATATGCAAGAAAGTCATTGATCCCATGCTTTGATAAAAATGGGTTGTTGGTAGTTACTGCTGGACATCTTTTGCCAAGGATTGGAGGAAATACACTGGTGCTAGAAAAATTTTGTATTAGAGTTTGCAAGAAAATGCATACATGCAAAATAGGCAATCTAGCAAAAATATGCCTCTTAAATATGTGTTACTGACACATCATGCAATATGCAGGTTTCAATTCGACTTTACGATAGGGAAACATCACTCACCATGATTACATTTAGGTATCTTTTTATCTGTAATATTTTATTGTTTTCCTTTCCATTTATGCACATTTTCCTTTGTTAAGAATGAACCTGTAAATTTGACATTGCAACAGGTTGGAAAGGGATGAGATGTTGGACTAAACTAGATTGATTTGTTTGAGGGTAAAGTAGCCCGATGGAAATGGAGAACATGTTCTCAACAGAGATATGTATAGACTTGGACAACTCCCTGACTTTTTCAGAATGTTGTCCTTCTACTTCACTATCGTTGGCTTTTATGTTTGTACGATGGTTAGTAATGAGTTATTTTGTGTAGCACATTACTTTTGCAAGTGTTTATGGTTTCATAAGGAAGGTCTATGAAGAAGGACTTCCAATTAGTAAACCAATTGGTAATGGAACATATTAAGTGTTTGTTGTACCACTTTGAAAATTTGATTTGATTTTTACAAAAGAATATGATAATTGTTGTTTCATTACTTTGTAAAATTGTTTCATAACAATTTTTGGGTTCATATTAGGCCAGGAATATGCCAAGTTCATGGATTTTCTTGCTTGAAGAAATTCATTCATCAGTTTTGTTGTTGGGCATTAATGACCATGTGTTTTCTTGTACGATAAAGATATTTTCATGGGGTAAAATCATTGCCATAATTTCTGCAAGTAAACCATTAAGAAATTGATTTCATGGGGAGAAATCATAGCGCATAATTCCTACAATACAACCCAACAAGCAAGTGATCTCATGGAGGAAGAAACTTTTCTTGTATTTATTAAGAATGTAGCCTCCCATGCAACCAGTCAATGTGTTTGAAGAAATACTTCAAACAACCAACACATTATTGCAAAATGTTTTAGGCATAAAATACAATCCTGTGTTTTCCTTGTGAATGGTTGTGGGGTTAATTCAAGACATTTTTGGGCATGGAATCTCTTGACCTTGGATGTACTTACCTTTCTTCCTATAGATAATTGTGACATCAATCCCTTTATATGGGAAAATCACTCCCGATAAACACTTCATAACATTGATGGTTATGATCTTATGAAAACATTTTTGGTTGTGAGATGAAATCAATCTTATTCATATCCTTTCATTGCAAGAAATCTTGCTTATAGTGGCACTGAAATAGTACAAGCATTCCAATATCTTCCCCTTGTCTTCTTTGAAGTATTTCTTCTACATTTTTTTGTTATATATGTTGGATTTGAAAATAGTTATGTTAGTATCATTTGATTTTAAGAAATCTTTCTTAGAGTGGCACTTAAATAACAAAAGCATGCCAATATTTTATGTGAGTATTCTTATATAATTTTGTATATGTTGGATTTTGGTTGAAATACATTGTTGGGGACAACTTGGAAGTTTAAAAACTTGATCATTGCATGGAGAGTAGCTATAAAATTGCAATTAAATTGTTTACTAAAGGGGGAGATTGGATTGTCGAACACACTAATTCTTGGATTGGTTATCATTGAAAATATTTGTTTGTGTAGAATGTGATGAATTAACATACAAAATAATGATTATCAAGTTCCTATAGATACATAATGTATTACCTTGTAGTAGTCCTTCAAGTATTTCAAATGCATTTATTAAGTGCACAAATGACTTCAAGGACTAGTACATGGTAAGCTATTATGAATCTATAGTAACTTGATAATCATTACTTTATATGCTTGAATGATACAAAATTTGTTTGAATATCATCATTATGAAGCAATAAAAACTTCTTAAAGCATTCTAGCTCAATGGTAGAGAACCTTCCTAATTATAGGCAGGTTCGATTCCTCAGTACCCTATCTTTAATTTGTGACTATGAAAACGATTAAATTCACATAAATATGACTATTAGTAGCTAATTTCTCATATATTATAGAGAGACTAATGTTTAGTTGTATTTAGCTTAGTCATTAATATGTTATCATCTAGTAGTTTATTTAGTCGTATATTTGGTCATTAATTGCTGCAATCAATTACTAAATCAATGAATAAATTCGTGACTAAATAAATGACTAAATATTTGACTATCAATGACTAAATCATTGACTATCAATGACTAAATAAATGACTAATAAGTCAAGCTATTAATGACTAAGTGAAATACGACTAGCTATAAGATAGTGGAAATTAGCTACTATTAGTCGCCGACTCAAAAGTAGTTGTTTATAGCCTGATTTTAGTCATTTTTTTAGTCATTAATTTCTCATTTTGTACTAGTGGAATCTGCTTCACAGGAATACAATTTATTTTATAAGCATATGTTCTTAGGATCCCATTTTTCTCTATAGAACTTACATTTCCATATTTTTATTCTCTGAGCGTCTAAACTAGGCTTCGTTCCTTCCCTAAGTTGAGGCAGTGTATATCTTGGATTTCATGTGTATGCTTATTGGAGGGGGTTCTTTTTGGAGTCACCTTGGTCTAAATTTGTATGAACGAAGTTGCTTTCAATAATATTGGCTTCACGTCATGCTTCCTCCATGGTAGAGATGTTATGTAACTCTTTTTCATCACGAATGTGTTGTTTTAGACCGTGTATGTAGGTCTCTAAAAATTGGTCATAGGTTAACTCTGGAACTCAAGTTGACAACGCTTCCCATTTACAGGTGTACTCATTGACACTATTTTTTGGTTGTAACCTTGTGATTTTGGAAAAACTTCCTTTTTTTCAATGCCTTGGAATTTTTCGATGAGGTCGTTCCTGAAACTAAACCAGTTGTGAGAACATATTCTTGCAGTATTCTTCCACCATAAGTACGAGTTGTAAGTGTTTCCTTCTAGATGCATGGAGGCATATTTATTTTTCTATCCTTCGTAATGGATTTTATGGATGTCTAGGTATTCCTCGACTTTGTTAATCCATGCTATGCACTAACGTGCATCCCCTTTGTGTTTGGATAACTCAACTTTCACATGTATTTGGCATCCTTGTGTATATGAGGTTGAGGACGACATGTTTAAGAGAGGATCCGATTGCTCTGGTGTTTTGGGAGAGTTTGGTTGCAGGTCATTCAATATTTGTAATCTGTCGAAGATGGCAGTTAAAACTGCCTGATTTTTCGTTTGGTCTTCCTGTAGAGTGAGGAAGTTATTCTCTATTTGTGATGTGATTTGTGTCCAATTTGATGTCAAATTTTCATTGGTTTGTTTTCTTTCTGCATGGAGTTCCTCATAGTTCTTGTTAATTTTCTAATTGATTTGATAAAATTGGGCATTTATGTCAGCCATTGATCTGGTGATTGCTGGAATCTTCTCACTGCAGAGTGTGGATTTATTTGTATTCATTGTATGATGCCAGCTCACCATAACTTTTTTTTTTAAGGTAATTATAATAAAAATAATTGTTATTATAATATATATTTTTAATTAATAATAATATTAATAAACAATAATATTAATAAATATTATTAATATTAAAGTATTAATATAAAAAAATCTTAAACATCCGACTGTGGAGTGATTGAGGTGGCATTAGGGAGGATAAATGGCGGCAAGAGGGAGCGAGGTGGGAGAACGGTGTGTGAAAAAATGATGGAAGGGAGCGAAGAAGTGATGGTGTTGCAGTGAGGAAGGGATGATGGAGCAGTGAAGGAAATGATGGAGGTGGTGAAGGAGTTGGTAGCAACGATGAAGGAAGGGAAGATGGCATTGTAGAGAGGAAGGGAAGTGCGATAGAGGAGGGAGGAGTGAGTGCATCAAAATATATGCTGAGCTCATGGAGGTGGTTTGAGAGAATACGGGGGAGAAGATGGAATGTGGTTTGAGAGTGCACTGAGGTGGAGAAGGAAGGGCGTGAGATAGGGAGAATATGGGATGTGGGAGAGGAGCAGAGGTATCATATTGGACATGGGATGGAGTGATGGAGTGGTAGGAAGCGTGGGAGAATGAAGTGTGTGATGGAGTGGATTGAGCATGGAAGGGAAAGAGGGATGTTGGAGAAGGTAGAGGAGCACATAGGAGGTAAGGGTGTATGATAGTGGTGGGAAGAGGAAAGTATGGGAGTGGTGGGTAGCGAAATTTGGAGTGTAAGGTGGTGGTCTAGTGCCAAGATACGAGAGGCTCTGATACCAATGGAAGAGAAATGTAGGTGTAGAGCAACGAAATGTAGAAAAATGTATAAAATGTAATGTAGGAGAAAAAAATGAATACAATTGTTAGGGATTAAATAAGCCTCTCTTGCACCTTTTCACCAAAAGGCATGAATAAAATAATAAATTAATATTAATTTATTAGTATCTTAATCTTACAGAGGAGATGTTATTGTTACTTTTATCTTGTTATGGGTTTAATAAGGCTTAGTTAGTCCTAAGGCTAAGTCTGGGTATTCATTGCATATATGCTCTATGTGCATGTGACAGTACTTGGGACACTATGGGTATAGTCTTGATCACATATTTTTTTAATGCAACAACCTGATTAAGGGACCCAAGGTATAGCCTTGGTCCTAACCGCAAAGTTAAAACGTCTTTGAAAATACCCAAGTTCTAACCTTGGTCCTAGAGCGCAAAGTTAACATGACAAGGATTGTAGTTTTGATTTACAAGTTTATAAAATACATGTATACGATATGCATATGGGTTAAACCATAGTTTTAAATCCATACATCTTTGTGTTATGATTGTTATATAGTTTGGTACTTTGGTTGAGCTGTGAATTTAAGGTGTTGCCCTGGCTGCGAGTTCACAACACAACCAAGATTTTAAGGCTCGCTCAAGAATGCATCTTGGTTGTCCACTTGTACAACTCACTTTCTAGGGTTTCATTAGGGTTTAATGTGTCATTTTGTTTGTACAAACCCTTCATTCAAAGTTATTTGGTCTGTAAGCTAACGTTGTCGAGGCTCTTGTCTATGAATGGAGATTCTATGAGTTTCTTGGTGTAAATGCTTTCCTGTGGTTAATGGAATTCTTCCTAGTTTGTTTCCAATTTGTAAGAGAGGTATTCTTGGAATTAATGGCCTCCAATAGCTTGTTGACTTACTGTCAATTGAACCCAACCATCATCTTCATCTTCGAAACTACCTTTACCAAGTAAGAAAAACTTCTTAAAATCTGCAATGTTTTGTTCAAAAAATGTTTTATGAACTCTCGAATATGAAAACTGATATTGCATTGCTTTTATAGGTAGAGGAGGGATAAGGTATTCCTAGAGGAGGCGACCCTTGGCCCTCTCTGCAATTTTAATAAGGTAAAGTAAGACTACAATTATTTTACAATGTTTAAATTCTTTTTATCATTATGGTTTTTACGGTGGTCGGTTGGTTGTAGGGTTAAGATCACTGGTGAGGATGGCGATAGGGTCACATCCTCCTAGGATGGCGCCTTAGAATGCCAAGGTAAGTAAAAATCATTGAAACCTTACTCTATTATTTAAATGATTAAGTCATAATGCTTATTAATGGTTTTGTATGTCTCTCTTGCAGGTGGCTCTTGGGTGAGTCTTGGATCCATGAAGAGGGTTCAGGCCTCTACCTTCCTTGTAAGATAAGTTAATCCAACCCTGTGAGGTTTGTTATTTAATGCACAGAGGGCTTCATATCCCTTCATTTCTCCTGCATTTGTTTTAAACTTGTTTTTTGCTTGTTTCCTAATGATTGAGAAAGTATCATGCATGACATCCTAGATGGTATTACCACCACTTGGTTATTTTGTAACTTTAAGAGTAAGGGTTTTTACTAGATAGTGGATGCCATCATTGACGATCTTACATCCACATAGTAAGTGAAATCATTCTTGTTTAAAATTTGATGGTATTAATTTCTAATAGATTAACGTGACCCATAGGGTTTTACCGAAACATTACATAAATGGGTTATGTGTATTACTCTAGGTTTATTATGAATTAAGTTCTCTGAAAAGGCTGGCAGTGACTGCCCTTGGTCTGTTCATTTAGTTTTAACTCCTTTTGTTTTATAGATCTGGTTATTATACCAAATTTGTTCCACAGTTCCCATCTATGATGGACTTACTGCCATGTATTGGATTTGTTAATATTTGTTGTAGTTAAGAGTATGTGCGGTTTGTAGATTAGATTTTGCTCAAAAAATAGTAACAATTAAGCGATGAGTTTAGTTGTGTGATAATGATCGATGCTAATAGAAATTCATGGAAGCCTTTAATTTGATACCCTCGACTCAATCGGGGATTGCTAGTTAATTAATGAATTTGGATATTTTTGTGATTTTGAAAGCTTGATATAGTTTCATATATTACACATTTATATATATTTAATTATTTAAAGAGTATCTATAATTGTTTTCCTTAAATTACGATTGATCCCGATCTCGCATTCTTGATATGTAATATTCGACTTGTAACAGAGGTTTATGAAATGGGATGCATTTTAATAGTTTATAAATCTAAGGAAGGCTTTTGACTCTTATCCAGATTCGAGTAATTTTATTAATAGTTTATACAGTAGAGTATTTGATTGTATTATTCCTTTGTAAGTTTTAAGGATGTAGCATCGTCGTTGCTCATATTCCTTCAACTTATTACAGATAATTATTTTAACTGTTGTTTGGTTTAGTTCGATTTGACCATTTATATGTGAGTTTAATAAAGGGATTCTTTCTATGTGTCGTATATAAAAAATGTCTAAGCTTATAATATGATTCTATCCTTGAGATGGCTTATATAATAAACTAGTTTATGATCCTAAGCAACTAGTATATACCATATCATTAAATCCTTTCGTTAATTTATTTTGGTTTTTTAAATCGTACATAAAGTATGAAGTCTTCGTCTGGGTATGAATGCCCGCACAAATATTCATAAGAAAACTCTAAATTTCTAACTCATGTTTATATTACAAGTATGATTATACACATAGGAAAGAACATCTAGATGTGAAACATAATAGGGAAGATTATTTGAACAGATGTGTAATAAGTCCATAATTGATTTAGATGCATAAGGGATCAATACTTAAATCAGTTACATAATAGATCAATATTTAATTCAGATGCATAATAAATTTCTGCTAAAAGAAAATAGTTGTGATTCCAAGTTAAAAATGGAAATCCTAACGTAACTAGTTATAACAAATAAGCAATAGGAAAAAAACCTTGCACTACTGCAAGGAAAACATATGTAATATAGTCGTTCCTCCCAACCAACTCCTAAAACAACCAAAATCACCTGCTTGAGAACTCCCGATCCTGTTTGTTGAATCAAAAGAGCAAAATCCACTTCATGCACTATCTCTTACATTATCAGATTCAATCCCCATCCAATGCTAGTTTCCTTCTTGCTAACGGAAATACTTCTATATATTATTTTTCGTAGGACTTGGTCATTTATGAGCCTCCTTCTCTTTAGCACTGAACTAGGAGTTGTGACCTAATTTTGGCGAAGATGCTTCATACACCTTGAGTTCTAATTCACTAGCTACAACAACCACTTGTATTTTCCTCTTGTGGATCATCAAACACTCTTTAACATCTATTTCAGTTATGTCCCACCCAGTATCATTTATTAATAAAAGAATAATCAATTTTATTTTCGACTTTTTATAAAAAAATATTTAAAATAATAAAATAAAATATTCTAAAAAAATTTAAAAAAAATTAATTAAATATTAGTATATTACAATATCTATTATATCTTTCACTTCCAAAATATCTTTATAAATCTTTAAAAATTATTTATAAATCTACATTAATTAAAGTGAATTTCAAAAAAATTAAAAAATTATATGACTCTGAATGAAAATGAGAATGGATATGATAAGGTCAATAAGTTCATGGGCTAACAACTTTATGTTATGAAGCATATCTACTTATTCATTTTTCATCAATGCGACATGTACGTGTATCAAATATATTGAATCAAATTTTATTTTATTTATATAATTTTTATTAATATATATTTAAATATAAATTGTTTTTATTAAAATAAAATATTAATATCTAATCTAGAATTAATCAAAATAAATTTTTCAAATTCATAATATAAATACATTTTTTTAATTTTATTTTAATAATTTTAATAATATACTAATAATTTACAAAATTCCCAAACAATTAATAAGTAACGATACACTCAGAGCTGTTACTAACATTGCCAATAGAAGCAATGTAATACCCTCTCATTTAATAATTTTTAATTCTTCTCGAAAATACTTTGATTATTATTATTCTTTGACATGGGGTTAAGAATAAAACATTTTGTAATAAAACATTTTCGTATTTTGTAAAATACGCTGAAGGAGAACAAAAGTGGATATAGTTGTTTAAAGAGTGTTTGGTGACCCATAAGAAGAAAATGACAAGTGGCAAAGACCACTGAGTGAGAACTCAAGATGCGGTAGGAATCATCCCCAAAAATCAGGTCTGCACTCCTAGTTGAGTTGCTAAAGAGCAGGAGGCTCATAAATGACCAAGTCCTAGGAAAAATACTATCTGACAGTATTCCCATGAACAACAGGAGGCTAGCATTGGATGGGGATTAACATCTGTGTAATGCAAGAGATGGCGTATTAAGATATTTTGCTCTTGTGGTTCAGCGAACATGATCGGGAGTTCTGGAGCAAGTAATTTGGCTGCTCTGGGAGTTGGTTGGGAGGAACAGCTTCTCCACTTTTGTTTTCCCACCGTTAGTGCCAGGTTCCTACTCTGTTTACTATGAATAATTTTAGATGCAGTAGGATGTTCATGTGAAATGTTTATGTACAGTTACATCTCTAGGTAGTAGGACTATGCATTTCTGTAGAACAAATATCCCTTCTTCTCTAAAGTATTTTAGAGTCTGTATAATGTTATTACTATAATGATTAATATTTTGTTTTGAGTAAAATTTCCTAGTTCTCACTGTGTTAAATCTGCCAATGGTTTCAGAATCGGTTTTTGAACGATTTGGGATTAAGGTGTATGTGTCAAATGAATCGAATCCTTTGTTGTTGTAACTGACCGGATATCCTACTATGTTTTGCCGGAATGTGTCAATTTCTGTAATTCTTCTTTAACTCTACTTTACGATTTCAGGTTGTCGATTGAAACTAATTGGTTGTTTATAAGCTTAGATATTAGTTGTTCAGTTGTGGTTGAAAATTGTTTTACACAGAGAAACCATATCCAAAACCTGCAAAAATATTAAGTAACTTAGCACAGTTGGTTAAATGTTACCAAATCATGCTCAGATGGTGAAATCTAGGGCATGGCTGCAAGCACAAATATAGTTTCCAAATACAATTATGTATAGTGAATTAAACCCCCAAATCAACCAGAACTCCGTTGAATCTACATTTAAACGTTGATCCACAATTTTAGAAGATCAATGATCCTAATATAATATGCATCTAGATTGACAGTTCACAAAAGTGACCGAAGTCCGATTTCCGCATCAAATCAGATCCACAAGTAGTATTTAAGTCACAGGGATCAACGGTGGGAAAGGCAGATGCAGAATGCGGAAGGGGAAAGTCAAGAATTAAGTTAACGGAGTTTGAAGTTTTCAAAGTCTGATTTCAGCATCAAAAGAATCGATGGTCAAGATGGTATCCACAAATAAGATCAAAGGTAATCCATAAAAAAAATCAGATTAACGGTAAGGATTAAATTCGTAAAAGAGATCGACGGTTAATAGAAGCTGCGTAAAGCGGAAGGAGGAAAACCGAAAGATCAAGTGATCATTTTGATGAAGTTTTCGACTCCCGAGGTCCGTCGTGGAAGGTGGAAAGCCAAAAGACCAAGTGATCACTTTATGAAGTTTCTGACTTCCTACGTCTGTAGTGGAAGGAAAAAAGAGGAACCCAAAAAGGCAAAAGTTGGAAGGTGGAAATGTGAGAGGCCAAGTGATCGTTTGATGAAGTTTTCGATTTCTGAGGTCCACAGTGGAAGGCAAAAAGTCGAGAGACCAAGTGATTGTTTTATGAAGTTTCTGACTTTTGAGGTCCTGCAGAAGGCAGAAAGGAAGAAGTCAGAAGGCAGAAATTGGAGAGACCAAGTGATCATTTTATGAAGTTTTCGACTTTCGAGGTCCACAGCGGAAGGCGAAAAGGCAAAAGTAGAAAGGCGAAAAACCAAAATACAAGGTGGTTGTTTTATTGAGTTTCGATTTCTATATTCCGTAGTGGAAGGGGAAAGGAGGAAAAGTCAATTAGTGCGGAAATATTGTGCGGAATGCAAAAGGCAGAAAGTGGTCAAATGAAGGAATCGATATGTTGTTTTCTGATTTCCGCAATGGAAGGAGAAAGGCGAAAAATTCAGTTTAATGCGGAAGTGACTATTGTGGTTGCAAAATAGATCTTTCAATGGTAGGATGACTGTTACAATGGTCCTTACGCCTGAGAATGAATGTACAATGATGATTTTGACCTTTAAATATGGTAGGGTGTCCTTTTAATTGTATTTTATTAATATGTCTGAATATATATGGATATAGAATTTTTTTTATGTTTGAAATTTGAGGTGTGTTATGTATGGTATTAGAGCATGGTTTCAGCACTAGGCCTGAATAGACTCAGCACAAAACGGCTATAGAAAATCACAAACTAACTCATGTTTATTTTGTCTTGAAAATTATCTTACAAAGAAAAGAGAAGTACAAATATATTTTGCATGGGATATGGTAGATGCGAGAATGTTTGCAGAAGAGGAATGTCTCCCGGAACAACCTTTAAATGAAGAGGGTAATCTAAGGCATGGAGAGTTTTGGGTAGGTCTAAATGAAATTTAGGACAATAAATTTGAATTAAAAAGGACTATGAATGAATTAAGATATGAATTAATAAATTTTAAGAAAGATAATGAGCGAATTTTGAAGGATCAAGAAGAACTAAACACTATCTTATTAGAAAAAATCCATAATGAAGAAAAGTTAAAAGTAAGGATTTCGATCAAGAACTGCCTAAAACTTACCCATACAATAAACGTAAGGGTAACGAACTATAGTTTTCCATCCATAAATATGACATCTCAAGTGAAGAGTCAGTTAAACACCACAGAAAAACTCAAGAGTCAAGTGAAAGCAGTGATGAAAATAAAAATAAGAAAAAATACAGGCCTATGAGGAAATCCCTGGGAGCTCAAAAACATTAAACCACCCATGTTTAATGGGGAAATTGAGAAGAGAGAGGAGACAGAGGCCTAGCTGTCTGGCATGAAAAAGTACTTTCAAATATATAATTACTCAGATGAGTTAAAAGAGAAAATGACCATTTATAATCTGATTGAAATAGCGGATATATGGTGGCAAGATATAAAGAAAGTTAAGGGTATAAAAGAAATATATGTATTGTGGAAAAAATTTAAGAAACTATTTAAAAGAAGATATTTATCTCAACAGTATTATGAAGAAAAATACAAGGAGTTTTATGGACTAAGGTTAGGGTCCATGACAATGAAATAATTTTGTAGTAATTTCTTAAGCTTACTTCGCTATGTCCCCTACATAATTCAGAATCCCAAGATACAATGTTTCCTTAGCTATCTTCCCCTCATGTTCAAAGAACAGATTGAATATGTCAATCCAAACACATTGAAGGAAGCGATGAGGAAGGTGAACTTCTGTTTTGATCAAAACAAAAATAAAAAGGAAAGTATACCGACTTGGAGAAATCAAAGACCAAATAATTTTGATTCTAAAAAAAACAAAATAAATTCCACAAAACACATGAAATAATCAGAGAGGGTATCAAGCTAATAATTTCAAAGGTTTTAAACCTCAAGATTATGCATTACCCTCAACTGTTCCTAATAAAAACATTGTCCAATAAGAACCCTTAAAATGTTGGGAGTGTGGAGAGAAACACTATTTTAAAGACTGTCCAACAAGGAAATAAAGGTTTAATGTTCATTCTATCCAAGAATCAGTTACAGTGGGAGATATGGCCAGAAGCATGACCAGAATAGGTGTTGCACTTGAAAATCGGCAGGCGAACCACTAGGCTTCCATGGTCAAAATTGAAGGTATGATAAACAATCAACCTATCTGTGTCTTAATTGGTTAAGAGGAAAGCCTGAGTTATATTTCACCTAGAGTAGTTGATTTATGCAATTTGGTACTTGAAATTTTTTATAAGTCATGGCTATTATAGTTAGCCAAAGGAACAAAAAAGAAATGTTACTAATATTGTTAGAAATTGCAAGATAATGTTGAATGATTTCCTTACACATGTGGATGTAAATATATTGCCTTTAGGATGTTATGATCTGTTGATATGAATGGATTGGCTTGAAGAGCATAAATTTTTGTTAAACTTTTTTGATAAAACATTTACATGTATTGATAGTAATGGAAATAATATAAAAGTGAAAGGAATTCCTCAGAAGGTAACCATCAAAGAAATATTTGCTCTACAAATGAAAAAATTAGTAATTAAAGGATATAAGGTATTCGTAGTATATATAATGAATGATAAGGAAAACGATATCAAACCCAAACTGAAAGACATACTTGTGTTAAAGAAGTTCGAAGATATATTTCCGGAAGAAGTACCTGGACTTCCTCCAGAAATAGATATAGACTTCACAATTGATTTGATACTTGGAGCAGTACCAGCATTGAAAGAACCATATCAAATGAACATAATCGAACTCACAGAACTAAAATCACAATTACAAGAACTAATTAATAAAAAATATATTTGACAAGTGTGTCTCCATGGGGAGCACTAGTCTTGTTTGTGAAAAGGAAAGAGGTACACTAAGATTATGCATAGATTACAAGTAACTAAATAAAAGGACTATCAAAAATTGATATCCACTTCCCCAGATAGATGATCTATTCAATCAGTTCTGTGGAGAAACTATATTTTCAATAATAGATTTAAGGTCAACTTATCATTACGGTCACTATGAGTTCGTCGTAATGCCCTTTGGGTTGAAAAACGCATTTTCTGCATTCATGTGTTTAATGAACAACATATTCAGTAACTATCTACATAAATTTGTGGTTGTCTTCATTGATGATATTAATCTACTTTAAGAATGAACAAAAACATGAAGAACATCTTAAAATAGTTTTTCAAGTGTTAAGAGAACAACAAATTTTTGCAAACTTCAGTAAGTGTGACTTTTTCAAAGACAATATTCAGTACCTCGGACACATAGTGTCTAAGGATGTAATCTTGGTTGACCCAGATAAGGTAGAATCCATCATGGAATGGTCAGTTCCTAAAAATGTATCTGACATCAGATCATTCATGGGAATCACCGGATACTAAAGGAATTTTATCGAATGTTTTTCTAAGATTTCCTACCCCATAACTTCTTTACAAAAGAAAGGAAAAAAGTTTGAGTAAACTGAAAAGTGCGAGGAAATTTTTAACAAATTAAAACACCTATTAACGACTGCCCCGATCTAAAAAATTGTTGATCCATTCAAGGATTTGGTTGTATGTACCGATGCTTACAATGAAGGGTTAGGTGGAGTTTTCCTACAAGACAATTATGTTGTAGCTTATGAATCTAGAAAAGTAAAAGATCATGAAAAGAATTATGTGGCACATGATCTAGAACTTGCTGCTATAATTCATGCATTAAAAATGTGGTGACATTACTTAATTGGAAAAAAGTTTTTACTTATGCCAGACAACATAAGTCTTAAATATCTATTTAATCAACAGAATTTAAATGCAAGACAAGCCAGATGATTTTCCTTTCTAAGCAAGTATGACTTTGAAAGAAAGCATATAAAGGGAAAAGAAAATAAAGTAGCATACACTCAAAGTCGTCATGCAAATTTACTGTGTGCAAGCAACAACTACGAATCTGATTTGGGACATCATATTTTAAGTACTAGATATTCGAATGGGGAATATTAGAGGTTAAAAGAAAACAATGTTAAAATGAACAAGAACAAGTAAAAAAAGACTTTAGCCAAAACCAACAAGGACTATTGTTGTATAAAACAGGATTTTTATACCTAACATAAGAGAAATTAAATTGACATTCATGGATGAACTACAAAAAGGACCATACTCATGGAATCTAGGGTATCAGAAAATGATTACCGTGATCCAACAGGACTTCTTTTGGCCAAACAAAAAAATGAAGTGGATGAATACTTAGCTCGCTTCCTGGAATGTTAGCAATTTAAAGTAGAGCATCAACATCCCGTAGGATTGTTGCAGCCACTATCCATTCTAGAATGGAAGTGGGAGATCATCAGTATGGATTTCATCAGTGGATTGCCTAAGAATTTCAAACAATGGGATTCCATCATGGTTGTCGTTGAGAAATTAAGCAAATCGGCTCATTTTATACATGTCAAATATACCTACAAACCTGTTAATATTGCATACATTTTCATGAAAGAAATATTCAAGTTACATGGCATACCGAAGGTGATAGTCTCAGATAGAGAGGCAAAGTTTACAGGTAACTTTTCAAAATCCTTATTTAAAGGCTTGGGTACCCAGTTAAATTTGAGTACTGCATATCATCCACAAACGAATGGGAAGGATGAAAGTTTAAACAGGTTCTAGAGAACATGCTAAGAATGTATTTTATGGACAAACCAGGTAAGTGGGAAGACTACCTACACTTGGTTGAATTTTCTTATAACAATAATTTCCAAGTTTTTGCAGGTATGAGTCCATTTGAAATTTTATATGGACGTAACTATGATACTCCAATCTCATGGAACAGTCCTATTGATACATTAATGTTAGGACCTAATTCATTAGAAGATATGGAACTAACTGTGAAACAGGTACAATAAAACTTGAAGGATGCCCAGGACAGGAAGAAAAGTTATGCCAACTTAAAAACAACTCCTAGAGTGTTTAAGGTGGGTGATCATGTATACATAAGGTAAAACCCAAGAAAAGTACCTTGATATTGGGAAAGTATAAGAAATTGGCACCCAGGTATTACGGGTCATTTGAAATTCTAGTTAAAGTAGGGTCGGTCGCATACCAGTTATCCCTACCACCCAATATTAAAGTACATAATCTGTTTCATGTTTTTATATTGAAAATATATGTTCATGATGTTTCTCATGTGATTGATTGAAATATAATCCAAGTGGAACAAGACGGAGAGTTCCAAGTGGGATCGGAGTGCATTCTCGACATGAGAGAACTTTTAATCCAGACCTATACCATCAGACAGGTAAAGGTGCAATGGAAGCACCTTAGTCCGGAAGAAGCTACTTGAGAACTTGAAAGTAATATGAAGGAGGCATATCCAGGCTTATTCCAAGAGGTTGACATGGAAGAATAAAAAGAAAAGGTTATAACACCGTGGACGGTATTACCTTTTAAGGATAGGTGTATGTAATACCCCCTCATTTAATATTTTTTTATTTTGCTGAAAAATACTTTGATTATTATTATTCTTTGACACAAGATAAAAAAACATTCTCCTATTTAATAAAATATGTTTAAGGAGAACAAAAGTGGATATAGTTGTTGAAATTTAGTGTTTGCTGACCCATACGAGGAAAATGACAAGTGGCAAATATCACTGAGTGAGAACTCAAGATGAAGGAGGCATCATCCCCAAAAACAAGGTGTACACTCCTAGTTGAGTTACTAAAGAGAAAGAGGTTCATAAAGGACCAAGTCCTAGGAAAAATACTATTTAAAAGTATATCCATGAGCAACACGACCCTAGCATTGGACGAGGATTAACATCTGTCTAATCCAAGAGATGGAGCATTAAGATATTTTTCTCTTGTGGTTCACCAAACATGCTCGGGGGTTCTGGAGCAAGTAATTTGGCTTCTTTAGGAGTTGGTTTGGAGGAATAGCTTCTCCACTTTTGTTTTCCCAGCGTTGGTGTTAGGTTTCTACTATGTTTCTTATGAATAATTTTAGATGCGGTAGGATGTATATGTGAAATGTTTATGTACAGTTACATCTCCAGGTTGTAGGACTATGCATTTTTGTAGAACAAATATCCATGTTTCTCAAAAGTATTTTAGATCTCTATAATGTTATTACTGTAATGATTAATATTTTGTTCTGAGTAAAATTTCCTAGTTTTGAATGTGGTAAATCTACCAATAGTTTTGGGATCGATTTTTTAACGATTTGGAATTAAGGTGTATGTATCAAATGAATTGAATCCTCTGTTGTTGTAATTGATCGGATATCCTACTATGTTTTGCTGGAATGTGTCAATTTCTGTAATTCTTCTCTAACACTTCTTTACGATTTTAGGTTACCGAATGAAACTAATTGGTTGTTTATAGCTTAGATCTTAGTTATTTAGTTGTGGTTGAAAATTGTTTTACATAGAAATACCGTATCCAAAACTCGCAAAACTCTTAAGTAACTTAGCGCAGCTGGTTAAATGTTACAAAATCATGTTCAGACGGTGAAATCTAGGGAATAGCTGCAAGCACAAAGATAGTTTCCAAATGGAATTAATGTATAGTGAATTAAACCCCCAAATCAACCAGAAGCCCGTTGAATCCACAATTAAACATTGATCCACAATTTTAGAAGCTCAACCATCCTGATCTAGTTCACATCTAGATCGACGGTTCACAGAAGTTATTGAAGTCCGATTTTCGCATCAAATGAGATCGATGGGTAGGATTTAAGCCGCAAGGATCAACGATGCAGAAGGCAGATGAAGAATGTGGAAGCAAAAAGTCAATAATTATGTTAATAGAGTTTGAATTTTTTGAAGTATGATTTCCACATCAAAAGAATCGACGGTTGAGATTGTATCTGTAAAAAAGATGAAAGGCTAATGATAGTTGTGTTGTTTTCTTTAGGAATCCATAAAACAAAATTAGATCAATGGTCACGATTAAAACCATAAAAGAGATCGACGGTTAATAGAAGCTATGAAAAGCGAAAAGCAAAAATTCCAAGTGATCATTTTGATGAAGTTTTTGACTCCTGAGGTCCGCAGCGAAAGGTGGAAAGTGGAATGTGGAAATATGAAATACCAAGTGATCGTTTTATGAAGTTTCCAACTTTCAAGGTCCGCAGCGGAAGGCGGAAAGAGGAATGAGAAAATACGAAAAGTTGAGAGACCAAGTGATCGTTTTATGAAGTTTCAAACTTCCGAGGTCCGCACTAGAAGGTGGAAAGTGGAAGGAGGAAAGGAGAAAATCGGAAGGTGGAAAGTCGAGAGACCAAGTGATAGTTTTATGAAGTTTTCAACTTCTGAGGTCCGCAATGGAAGGCAGAAAGGGGGAAGTCAGAAGGACGAAAGTCGAGATACCAAGTGATCGTTTTATGAAGTTTCTGACTTTCGAAGTCCGCAATAGAAGGTGGAGGTAGGAGGCCGGAAAGTCGAAAGACAAGGTTGTCATTTCGTTGAGTTTCGATTTCCTTATTTTGCGACAGAAGGTGAAATATTGAAAACTCAATTAGTGTGGAAAGCTTGTGCAGAATGCGGAAGCCAGAAAGTGGTCAAATAAAGGAATCAATGTGTTGTTTTCCGATTTCGGGAGCAAAAGGTGGAAAACCTACTTCAGTGCGAAGTGAATTGTGGTTGCAAATGGTCTTTACACCTTAGAATGAATGTACAAATATGATTTTGACTTTTAAATATGGTAAGGGTGTCTTTTTTTAATTGTATTTTATAAATATGTCTATATGGATATAGAATTGGTTTTTATGTTTGAAATTTGAAATGTGTTACAACCAAGTTCACCACAAAACCTAAAAACAATAGCTATAAATAGAATAAAGAGCAATGCAATAAGTTCACTGTTATATCTGCAGCTGACGGATGAAAGTGAAAATAAATAATCTAGTACATGGCAGGTGGCACATAAGCCGTGGTGCTTTTAATTTGATTAAGAGTGCCACATAACACAACGGTGAAGATAACCCTGACTGATAGCCACAGGACATGAGGGTGCAAAATGATTAAAGTGATGATAAAGACTGCAGACAGTGCAGCCTTAGTCCATTCGAGGAATTCTAACAGGAATGGCGGAAAAAAATATCAATGAATATTTATCACGGATGACAGAAAATATTTGACAAATGTAAAAAGTAACCTGTTATGGTATACAAGTGTTTAAGGTTTGAATTTATGACAGAAAAGTTGAGGGAAAAATAAACAGACCTGGATAAGTCAAAATATTAAATGGCTGAGTAAATTGGATATTTTTTTTAAAATGTGTTTTGAATATTTTTTGAACATGTATCTTACCAATAGCAAAGAGATAAAATTTTGTTATCTATCAGCTGTACAAATAAGTTTGAGATAAACTGTTAGGTAAAAAAGAATATGTTATATTGAAGAGTTTAACCACATTTACAATCAACATCAAAAAGTTTACAAATAAGTTAATAGGAGATTGTGACACTGGAAAAAACAAAATAAATTCGAAAAAAACACTTAATTTTTGCACTTCCAGAAAATAGAAACAGAATAAACATTCATTTCATTTTAACGTGTGAAGCCATCAAATACACTAAAAAGAATTATGCAAATATCTTGACATTTTGCTTTTAGAATAATTTATTCACCTAAAAGACCGTGGAAAATTTGAGAAAGCTTAAGCATAAAGTTAACCAAAAAAAAATTTAAATACATAAATCAGTTTGTGAAGCCATATTCCCATTAACTATTTCTAGTTTAATAGAGGTTAAAATAATTACGTCGTTAGGCGTTTTTCTCCGAAGAAGTTCAGAAGAAAACTGTAGCTTTCGTTGTCTATGTGCCCAACCCTGCTCCTCTGCGTGTCCTGTTGGCGATCCGCTGGTCCTCCGCGTGTTTTAAAGTTCACTGGTCCTCCCGACATACGAAACCCTCAACAGTATACACAGGGCAGGGCGTCGAGGAACCCTCAATAGTATACACAGGGCAGGCTGTCGAGGGTTTTTCCTCGAAGCTCATATCTTCCATCTTTGGATTTTATCTCATTTTCTCCATTTTTGAAGGATTTCGGCAGTTGCATAGCAGACATGCCGCACCGAACAGTGAAGAATGCTGCGGAATGGCAACTTCGGGATATCATTAATGGTGCACTTATCTGGCTATTTGCTTCAGCGCGGTTTGCTCTGTTCAGAGGTTCCAAGAATTTCGGTCACCATGGCTCGCATCCTAGCCATAGTTATGAGTACTTTGTTGGCATCTGCTATTAGCTTATATTAGCTTATTCTGTTTATCTAAGTTGCTTTGTTTTTGTATCCCAATAAAATTTTCAAAGATTTAAACTTTAACATTTCCAAAATATTGTATCAAACAGGTCAATCCTCACAATCATCAGCTAAAGCTATGTGATTTTAGAAGTGCAAAAGCTCTGGTGAGTTGTTTGTGAAGTATAACTAGTATATTCCTGAATTGTTTTGGATTATTCGATGGTAGTGTTTAATGTGCCGTGGAATTTGTAACTATTAGAAACTTAAATTTTGTTCAAAGAACTTGGGATGCTAAGATTTGAGGTATTTGTGATATGTATCTATTTAATGTAGAACTTCATTAATCTGTATATAGATGCTATACTAATATGCTTATTCTCTTCTTATCAGGTAAAAGGTGAGCCAAACATATCGTGCATTTTCTCCCGTTACTATAGAGCCCCTGAGCTTATATTTGGTGCCACTGAGTATACTTCTGCTATTGATATCTGGTCCATGGGTTGTGTATTGGCTGAGCTGCTTCTTGGTCAGGTAAGTGGATTGTTTCCAATTTGAGAATAAAGGATTTCTTTCCAGAGGAGGCAGCAATACTGAGTTTTCAGTTTGCAGTCTTCTCTAGGACACCATACTTACATGTTATGATCTGTAATTTTGTCCAGCCATTATTTCCTGGTGAGACTACAATAGATCAGTTAGGGGAGATTGTTAAGGTAAGAAAATGTTACTATCGTGGGTTAATATTAGACTTTGCTACATGACAGGAAATTGGAGAATATTGAGGTTTATAATATTGTATAATGTTTTGGTCTACGTGTGTTTATGGCTGTAGATCCTTGGAACTCCAACACGAGAGGAAGTCAAATGTATGAATCCAAATTATAACGAGTTTGGGTTTCCACAGATTAAGGCTCACCCTTGGCACAAGGTTCATATACTTATCTTCATTTTCATTTAATATTTGATAACTTCTCCTTTCACAGTAAGTTTTAAAATTAACAGACTTGTTTTCTCAGATTTTTCACAAGCGCACACCTCCAGAAGCTGTAGATCTGGTTTCTAGATTTCTTCAGTACTCGCCAAACCTTCGTTGCACTACTGTAAGTAATTAAATGAATAACATGGATTTAAGTTTTTCTTTTATACCAGTCTTTCACATGATTCCTTTTTCCATGTTTTTTGATTGGGACATGGCAATGCAATTACTCTGGTACATCTTGAATCTTGTGTACATCCTTTCTTTGATGAGCTTCGAGATCCCAATGCTCGCTTGCCCAATGGGCGCCCTCTAACCCTGCTTTTCAAATTCAAACAACAGGGTAAGACTATAACGCTGCTGTTGTTTTTTGCCTGATGTTAAGTTTTCTGTGATTATCTCATAAATAGTATTCTCTTTTATTAAATTATGCTAGAACTTTCTCGCATAAATTAAGGGAGCTATTCCTGAGCTTCTTCAGAAGCTGATTCCTGAGCATGCAAGAAAGCAATGTTCGCATCTCAACCCTTATTTGGATAATTTGGCATGAGTGGATGGTTGCATGCCATTTTCTGATTTTACTAACAGTGCTTTCTTGTTTGGAATATAAAAGATAAGGAATATATATACTTGGGGAAATTTTGGGTCCCTCTAATGAGCATTTTGCCAAGTTTGCACCAAAAGACTGTAGCATGTTGATCATTCTCACTATGTAGAAATCCTGCGAGCATGTTTCTGTATAATATCAAGTAAGGTATTCTCTAGGCACACAGTTTTGTGATTTTCTTGCTCTTCACAAGCTCCCATTGGGATCAAATTTCATCACCAAATATTACTACTCAGTCCAGGGGGGTGGGCCAAAAGGTCTTCTAATCATTAGTGTGAAAGCTACAGACAGTCTGACATCGATATGTAAATTACTATTATCAAACTCTTTGGAAATCTGGGATTTTATTTTTTATGCACTTGGAAAAGATACAAAGGCTAAACAGTAAGGTTGCTTTGTGTAAGTTAAGTAATTTGGTTAAAATGCTAATAATCATGCTTCATGAGATCACTTTTGAACAGTCCAAGTACTGTCCTAAGTCAAGAATACAAGGCCCAATTCAGTTTAACCTCAACATCCATGCTTGAATAACTAGGATGTTGCAGTAAGTTATGTAAGACCAATTGTTTTGAATAGTGGTGTTGGTCATGATATTCTTGTGCTGCTCTATCTTAATGTATTACATGAATCCTGTCAAATATGGTCACTGATAACATCCAGGACCTGGAGTCAAATCTCTTTAAGGTCTTGGGAACCAATCCCAAGTATCTACAGTTTGCGGAGTTTTCCCTCAGGTCTCTGCCTGCTGTTATTGATTCAAATGGTTTTGATGGCTAAATCAGATTCATGGCCGCCTTGTCAATCAATTAAAATGGCATCCAGTTAGAGTTTAATGTTTTTTATTTCAATATTGTGCAGGTTTGGGAAGAGGTACGATTTAGTCCACGAGCTTGTGCACAGATTCGATGCTTTCGTGAAGAACGTGGAGTTGATCAAGTCATGAAACAGCATGAAGCTTCCTTAATAAATGGTAAATGAAATCATCTTCTCAACTAATGTCAGAAACTTTTGTTGTGTATTCAACATCTGGATCATAGCCTAAAATGGTGGCAATTAATCACATAGTGGTGCTTATCCGCTAGGGAGTAGGATAGTTTTTCTACAAAGAAGGAAAAGCTTATTTTTTCAAAAACCCAGTGGATAGGAAAGAAGGGTCTTTATGTGGTGTCTAATTAAATGAATCGTCAGGAGTATAATTTTTTTGCTATAATGCTCCAAAGATTTCTCTTGAGCATTTCTTTATCCCCGGTGGCTAGGGAAGAATGGTCTATGAATTCTCACAGCTGCCTAGATGTACCGGCTGACACTTGGATAACTAATTTTGGTTGTATCTGAATGAATGGTTTCTTTTTTGCTTTCTTACAACTCAGCTAAGCCCTTCCTTTTTTAGGCAAGAGACAACCTTTGCCTACCAGAAAACAAAGGGCATAAAAGGGGAGAATTTATTTTGAACAGCGTGGCTTTGGCTTCAGATCAAACCAAGCCTGCTAGCACTCACAAGATCTAGTAGTAGAAACTCTACCTTCACGTAAATCCACGCAGAAAGACAAACCGTGCTTTTGGGCGAGGCGGTTGATAAGCACACATCCCCGTGTAGAATTGAGCTTGCAAGGCAGAGACACGCCAGAGGCCCTACGGAATCGAACTAAACCTAGGTGTGACCTTGCAAGAGTGGACAGACCAGAGGAACCATATAGATTCAACCTTATCTCTGCACTTCAAACATAAATTGACACCAAAAAATCAAAATAGTCTTTAATAAGGCACTTAAGTTCCATTGAATAAGCATATGGGGAATGGATATGTGAGTTTGCGAGGATTTAGTAAAATAGTAATAGAACGGGCATCTGTCCTCATGGCGAAGTGAAGCTGCAAGGCTTTAGAAAAAGAGTAGCGTTGAGGGACCTTGGTACGCTCAATGACATTTTATTTTGATTTTTTTGCAAGTGATTATAAACTTTGTTTGATTTTGATTTGACAATTTTTTTAATTTTTTTACAAGTGATTATGAACTTTGTTTGATTTTGATTGTGTTTGAAGATTGATTATAAATTTCATTTGATTTTGAGTTTGAGCTAACCGATTCTAAGATCTGTTCATATTTATTCTACCAGTCAAGTCTTAGCAACTCTCATTTAGGTTTTTTTAATCCAGCTTTAAATCTTGTAATTGACTTGCAGAATTCAACGCTTATTACAATTATCTCAACTTTTCAAAATATTTTCAAATTCTTTTGGGTGCTCAGGCAAAAATATGGGAAATTGATCAGAACTGTAAATAGTATTCAATATATCATCGTCTGGGTTGTGGTGCTATTAAATGGGGAATTATAAGTTTGACTTGGCTATGGTGCTATTGAATGAGCAATTATAACTATTTTTGGAAAAGGGAAATTAAAAAAAATTATTGACCGTTTTTATATACTATTTGATTTTTATTTTCCCTAAAAGCCCTTCATTTAACTCAAAAAAAAATATTAGCAATAAAATCCTTTCATTTAACCCAAGAGGAGTATCTGGAAAAAGATATTAGCATTCTAAACAGTTCAAGTTCATGGCCATAAACTTGGTCGTGGTGCTATTGATTGAGGGCATATAACTATTTCCTGAAGCTTGAAAATTTACAGAATTTTTTTACTCTGTGTAATATTTTTCTTTGGATTGTGGGTATAGTGCATTTGTTTTAATTTTTCTAAAAAGGTCTTTTCTTTAAACTTGTGAAAAGCATTGCAAGTAGTTGGACACATAAGTGGTTTGCTTTCATGGGTGACATGGCCTATGAGGGGTGAACCACTGAATGTAAACATTTTTGTTTAAACTTGTGAAAAGCATTGGAAGTAGTTGGACACATAAGTGGTTTGCTTTCATGGGTGACATGGCCTATGAGGGGTGAACCACTGAATGTAAACATTTTTGTTTAAACTTGTGAAAAGCATTGCAAGTAGTTGGGCAGTGGTTGGCTTTCATGGGTGAAATGGATTTGTTCAGTTAAGTTTATGTGATAGGGACTATTTCTTTCATCATAATGACCCAGGATTTGCACCAGGCCTTGGTGCTTAATTCATGTTTCCAAAAGAATTGAATATTGATGAGTGACTTGGCATGTTATTGTTTTTATATTTTTGAATTAGACCAGGAAATGTTTAAGGATCTATATTAAATGTAGAAATCTGGTTAATCTTATTAATTCTTTAAATGCTAATTATAAAATATTTAACTATATTTTTATAGAAATATTAAATTTCTAAATATTTATATATATTATAAAAATATTTAAACTATATTTTTTTTTAAATATTAAATTTTTAAATATTTATATATTTTCTAAAAATTTTTAGTTATTTTTAAAGTAACATAATCATATTCTACAGAATTTGGATGAATCATTTAGCTACAAGATTCATCACAGGAAAGGTAAATTTCAGAAAACAAAAAGAACGTTGCTTTGAAATTGATTTAACTAGAGAACAATTTACAGAGTTTTAGTTGCAGAAACCTTTTCGCTAGAACAAGGTTTGACCACATATCCGTACTACTGAAGTCTGGAAAATGAAAATTTCTAATTATTTGAAGGCCTTAGCAAGTGAAGTATACTTCTAGTTTCCTTAACCAGTCATCAAATCTCTTAGCATCCATAGCACCGTCAAAGTGTAAGATATCAATCTTAGCTTCTACGGTTCTACCTTACATGCTCTTCTTCAGTAAAGGGTTCTCCTTCCTCATGCTTTGGCTTCTCTCCTGCAGACCTTTCTTCAGAAAGGTCAGCCAATGGTCCATGGCACATTGTATCCTGGCATGGATTCAATGTTTATCTCTATATTGGAGGACGTTTCTTCATAGTGATGTTCCATTTTCCAAGACCGGCTTCATTATAACCATCTACACCTCTTCTTCACTAGGATTAGTGACAGCTTATTGGAGATACTATCCACACGCTTAATTTGGGACCTGTGGGACATGGATTTCTTATTTGGGCTTGTACTTCTAGGATGCAAATTCTCTGATACCAAAGCTGATCTGTTTTATTGACCACCTTTCAATTTCTCAAGACATTGACTGTAACATGGATTCCAAATTGCTAACCACACACTTGCCAATGGAGTTTCCAACTAGAAATCTCACTGCTATTACTCTGTTTGCAACAAAGCACGGAACCGCCCGACTGAACAGAGAGGTAAAAAGATTCTAAAAAACAGAACATTTTTTTGTGTGTTGAACATGAATGAAGATTCTTTCTATAAACACAGATTATGCGAGAGAAACCAGGAAAACTGAGTAAATCATAAGTCTCAGCAGCAAGATTCATCACACGGAAGGTAAATTTTAGAAAACTTAAAAAACGTTGCTTTATTCACCAAGAGAACAATTGACGGAGTTTTTAGGTATAGAGAAATACCGTCATCTTGCAAAGTTGCACCCTAGTGTTGGCAGCAAGGATTTTCATATTCGGTTATGGACCACATCATGTTGTGACAGCAGTATTCCCTTCCTTTTACTTATTCTGTCACTATTTTCCCTCCTTGTTGCTGGAGAAAATGATAGGCTAATACATTGACAATGACGACTGAAGGGTTTGACAGTTACATTCATGCGGCTTCATCTTTTTCTTCCAATCATTAATAATTACGTCGTTAGGCATTTTTCTCCGAAGAAGTTCGGAAGACAATTGTAGCTTTCATCGTCTATGCGCCCAACCCTGCTCCTCCACATGTCCTGTTGGCGATCCAATGGTCCTCCGCGTGTGGTCTTCTTGATCCACTAGTCCTCCACGTGTTTTAAAGTTCCGCCGGTCCTCCGAACATAGGCACCTCTCCTGACTTATGAAACCCTCAATAGTATACACAGGGTAGGGCATCGAGGAACCCTCAACAGTATACGGCAGGGCGTCAAGGGTTTTGCCTAGAAGCTCATATCTTCCATCTTTGGATTTTATCTCATTTATTCCATTTTTGAAGGATTTCGGCAGTTGCAGAGCAGACATGTTGCACCGAACAATGAAAAATGCTGCGGAACGGCAACTTCGGGATATTGTTAATGGTGACCCGGCCGAGGAAATGGGAAAATTGAAGGCAGAAGACATAAAATCTAATGGAACTCAAGTTCAAGGAGAGAAACCTAAGAGATTTGGGATGAAGAAATGGAGGAGGAAGCGGTGAGGTCCGAATAAGGATGCTGGAGGTGTGCATGAATCTCAGAGAATCCTCAAGAGAGGGTTATCAGGCCAATTGAAGGCACCCAGCGAAAGCAAGGTGAAATCCGATGCAATTCGGTCTGATTCCTCTGTTGGTAATGTTGAGTTACCTTCTACGCCCAGAATTGTTTACCAGGACCACATGTCGGATTCAGAGTCTTGGAATGCAGTAAATATGCTTCCTACTGGAGGGAGCTGTGAGTACGGTGAAGATCAGGGCAGCAAGTCTTCTGCAGGTGCCAGCTTTTCGAAAGGTATGCCTAAGAATTCAGTTAGGGAAGAGCTTTCTAATGAAGTCGATTTTAAATTTGCTAAAGATAGGGAGGAAATAAAATTCCCCACAATGCACGAATGTGGATTTCCGACTGTGGATTTTGGTGACAGTAAATCGGATTTGAGGGGGTTTGGGCACAGGGATGAAAGAAGATCCGTGGGATTGACCAAAAAGGCAAGGGCAGAGAAGAACAAGGAGAATAATACCGAAACTGAAGATCCAATTCATGAGCACGAGGATAGCAGCACCAGTACAGGGAGAGCAGTGCATGAGTTTGAAGGAATTTCCGGGAATCATACTGAAGAGGTACGTGAAGATGTACTTGTTGCTGGTGTCAGATGCCGAAACAAACAAGAGTATGTAGATGATCTTGGGGAGAGCTCTTGGAGCACAGGAAACAATGTAGGGATCTCAGCAATTAGTGATTCCAGTCTGAGCAAGGCCATGGCTAAGAGTGGAATTTTTGTTAGTGTCAGTAATGGAAGGTGGATAAGTGAAGAACTTAGTCTCTGGTCTAAGAATTTTGATCCTGAAAATATCACATCCCAGAGAGAAAATAGTGAAGAAGCTAGGACTTTTGATTTTGACGAAAGAGGAAGTGTTAGCCATGATAAATTTAGAGAAGGTGAAGAAGTTAGGGAGAACTCAGTGTTCAGGTGTGAAGATGTTGTGCATAGCGAAGAGAGTTTTGCCTCTGTAGTTAATGTTGCTGGAAAGAAAAGGGAGGAGACAGCTGATTCTGGACAGCAGGTGGATAGGACGCACCAAAAACCTGTGGATTCAGATTTTTTGCTTCAAGCGTTGACAGAACTTCAGACTGCTGAAGAATCTTTACACAAAGGTAAGATTCTAAATTTGGCATCAAACTGTCAATTCAACAAAACTAGCACAATTGCAATGCTACTTGCAATAGTTGTTTCGTTCTCATTCTTTATGTATGTTTTTTTGGCCTGGATTATTCCATGGTGCCCAAATCTGGTATTTCTTGCTACAGTCAATAGCAAAGTATGACTAGCATCATTTACCTTACTAGATGTTTGACATTGTTATGTATCTCCACGTCTTTTTCCTGAAAGGTTTTTATCATAATTGTGAATTCCCTTCTCTATGTATGCATGGTGTTCATCATATCAGTCTGCTTTCTTATTGAATTTAGATCCAACAAGTTTATACACTATGATTGTATTTGAAAAAGATTCACTTTGGATGGGGTGAATATGAATCCTCTTCTATAGTAGGTATCCATGATGTTCATCATCCACGATGCTCATCATCCACGATGTTCATCATAGCATTATAGTTTTAAAAAAAAATCAAACTTTGGATAGTGCAAATAATTTACTACATATATGTTTTGCTATGTTTAAACAATAAATACCAAGGAATTAAAACATGTTTGTTGCCCAATAAAAAATAGCTAGAAAGTTCTTAACCTCTTCACCTACATATTTTTAATCCATCATCATGTATATACATGAAGGGTCTATGATTATCAATTATCAGGATTATTGCTATAAATGTATTACTGTAAAGAATGATTCTTGGATTTTGGATGTCAACTGTCGATTACAGGCTTGTGATAATTTAATGTAGTCCATCAGCTTCCTGAGAAAGCGTTTGCAAATCCTAAAGGCTTTGGAATTGGTCTAGAAGGTGTATACATATGTGAAGAGCTAGGTTGTATTCTAGGCATAGCAAAAGTTTAGATCAGTCATAACTGATCATTCCTTCACTAGCTTCCTGAGAAAGCGTTTGCAAATCCTAAAGGCTTTCAAATTGGTCAAGATGGTAGATATAGATGTGAAGAGAGAGATTTTATTGCATGCATAGCAAAAGTTTAGATCAGTCATAACTGATCATTCCTTCGCTTAATTATAGTCCCATGTTATGATGGAGAGGTTGAGAATACAAAGATCTAGAATGTTAATGATATCATTATAATGCGATATAAATTGTCTGCTTCTATGGCTGCTTTAGTTTAATTGGGGAAAATCTATTAATATGGATTGCTCTTTACCTTTTTAAATGCTACGTTTGTTAGTTTGTACTTCCTGTTGATTAATTCTTAGTGATTTGTGGGGGAGAGTTCTATACAAAATCATTGTTGTGGGATCTTTTTCCATGTAGTTAGGTTGGACTTCAAGTGCCTTTGCTACAAGAATGGTGTTCTGTAAAGTTTGCTGGTTTATCTCATTTCTTAGTATGTTTTTTCCATCATTGGAATTCCAAAAGTTAATGCTCTTCAAAGGTTAATGCTTGCAACCAAACAACCCTTTCCAGCAAATTCTATGACTAACAGTTTTTGAGAATTCTATATCTAATTGGATACTAGCCATTTACATTTTCTCTTATCTTTTGTATTGCACAATGAGTTATTTGTATGATTTATGCCCGAGATAACATTTTCTAGTAAACTATGCAATCAAAAGAACTGAATATTGCATATCATTTTGCACATCAGATTGTCAACATGATTGTGGGATACAAAGTGGCATGTACAAGTCCTCATATATAACAGTTAATAAATGTAATTGATTGGGGATTTCTATGAACATTATGCCATGCAACTTATTCATCTTTGGTTGGGACTTCATGAGTCATATAATACAACAAGAATTCTTATATTCACCTTTCTTATTTCAAGATTAACGGTCTCTTTCAATATTGACTTGGCCATTGTCTCTTTCAGTATTGACTTGGACATTGTGTAAAATGGAGAGTTTTTATGCTTGCAACAACTGAGGGATTACCTGAATTGAGACTGATTTTATTTTTGTGAGATACTTTGGTTGGTGAGATGCATATTATCATATACTAGACTAGAATATCCATCTAATTAACTTATTAGTACTCATATAAGTCAAGTATTTGAATAGATTTTTAGGAAATTTTAATCTAATGGACCTCGCGTTCAAGGAGAGAAACCTAAGGGATTTGGGCTGAAGAAATGGAGGAGGAAGTGACAAGGTCTGATTAAGGATGCTGGAGGTGTGCATGAATCTCAGAGAACCCTCAAGAGAGGGTTATCAGGCCAATTGAAGGCACCCAACGGAGCACCCAGCGAAAGCAAGGTGAAATCCGATGCAATTCGGTCTGATTCCTCTGTTGGTAATGTTGAGTTACCTTCTGTGCCCGGAATTGTTTACCAGGACCGGATGTCAGATTCAGAGTCCTGGAATGCAGTAAATATGCTTCCTGCTGGAGGGAGCTGTGAGTACGGTGAAGATCAGGGCAGCAAGTCTTCTATAGGTGCCAGCTTTTCGAAAGGTATGCCTGAAAATTCAGTTAGGGAAGAGCTTTCTAATGAATTCGAGTTTAAATTTTCTAAATATAGAGAGGAAATAAAATTCCCCACAATGCACGAATGTGGATTTTCGACTGTGAATTTTGGTGGCAATAAGCCAGATTTGAGGGGGTTTGGGTAGAAGGATGAAAGAAGATCAGGACTGTGAATTTTGGTGGCAGTAATCATCCCTGGATACATAGGACTTTCTAGTTGGATACATAGGACTTTCTGTTTATTAGTAGGTGCCGGGAGTTCTTTAACATGGGTGATTAAGAGCAGTTGAAAATGGAGTTCTTTAAAAGATGTAATTTTGGGGTATCTTTAGCAACATGATGTTGGGTTATATCCCATTTTTCGTATTCATAGATATGCTTTCAATTTGGAATGTGGAACTACGGTAATCTAAGCACCTACAAAGATGATTATTAGGCCTAGGTTCCCTTTTGATGGCTTTGTCCAACCAGTGTTAGGATTAATGTAGTTTTAATTGGAAGTGACACTACTCGATAGGACTTGAACTTTTGTTTACTGTTTGGCAAGTACCATGGCTAAGCACTAGGTTACTGCATTTTTGGTAATAGGTGCCGCGCTATATTTCAACTTTATATTTTCTCTAAGATCAAAAGGGCGGTATTATTTAATGTGTTTGCTTATACAAGAATGTTGAATGATGTTCTGTAACTTTGAATCTTATCCTTATTTATACATTGGTTTGAGAGGGATCACTTTATTGGCATTGTTTGAAATGTATGTTGTATTGCAGTCACTCGATTTTTCATAGTTGCTTCTTCTCTCTTGCAATGTGTTATACATAGCATAGATATTTTCCACAACTAAAATTATTACCTTATCCTGTAGTTTCAATGTTCATCCGGGCTTAACTATGATAATAATACTGATGTAATTGTTTCAGATAAGGTGTGTCAATTGCTCGCACTGCTCAGACACATTTGATCCTCTTATTGATTTGAGTTTGGAAGTAGAGAATTTGAATTCAATAACAGAGGCATTAGATTCTTTCACGAGAGCATAAACTTTAGAATGTGATGCCAAGTATGAATGTGAGAATTGCAAACTTGGCAGCTCTTTTTTCAAAAAAGCTTACGATTGATAGTGAACCTAAGATTCCTTCAATACGAGATTTCTGAGAGTCCCCATGAAATATTATGAGCATTTGTGATTACCCAGTTCATTTCCGAGGTGTTTACAGCTCATTACAAACCTTCAGTTTGATTATAATGACGGGCAGATAACCATAGGTTGAGCCCAGGAATTTGAAACTGAAGAGGGGAAACTCGTTGGTTCCTTCTATAAAAAGGGTGCATGCGGTATATAGAGATTAGGGTTTTTGGTTTTGCAATTTTTATTGACATATTATTTTTTATTTGGGATAACCCTTTTCCGGATACACTTAAGATTGCAGAGATTGTAACTGAAAATGAGTTTAGAGGTGCAAAACCAGTCTAAGGAGAGGATTTTGCTTGAGCGTCCCCGGAGAAATGATCCAACAAGGAATGCATTGGTAGTCAAGAGACCCTACACTAAAGATAGGCACACTAAGGTGAATGGGCGAGGTCGGAGGGTCAAAATACCTACATCCAATGCAGCGCGGATCTTTCAGCTAACACGTGGGTTTGGTCACAAGTCATATGGACAAACAATTCAATGGCTTCTCAAAAAGGTCAAGCCAGCGACCATGGAAGTAGCAGGTACATGTGTTGTTCCTACTTTGCCTCTGCCCATTGTAGGTTCAAGTACAGGTACTGTTCGTGCTTTGCCTGTGTCCATTTTAGGTTTAGGTACAAGTACTTTTTTGCTTTCCCTATGCCTATTGCAGGTCATATTTCTTCAAATACTTCAAAATTGCAGCAGCACCCACAAACCCCACCTTCAGCTCATGGTCTTCTGTCCCTCCCAGCATTCGGCTCCTCGACCGGAATGGGTTTCGATTTTCAGGGGGAAGAATTGAGTTATAGGCCATACACTTCCATGCTCTGGGGGAGTGAGGATCCAACACTGGATGAACATAGAATTGACCATTCCTTGCAACAAAGCAACTGCCATTGCTATTGATTTTGCCAAACGAACATTGATTTGTCCATAATTTTGATTTCGCATGCGATTTCTGCATAGACAAACTGTTTTTTTATTGTGTCATAAGTTGGAAAGCATTCCCATTTTGGTAGTTTGAGTTTTTTAACAGACCTTGTGCTCAAAGCACCTAGAAGATTTTTTTTGCTTTGTATAGGTGTCCTATTAAAAGCTTTAACTGAAGATGTGCTTTGCACTCAAACTGGAATGCATTCTACATAATGGGCATATTCTTGTTGCAGTATTTTCAACATAGTTATGAATACTTTTTGCATCAAAATTTATAGGCCTTGCTACAAAAAGGAAAATGGCCAGCATCCAATACGACGATAAGATACTGGTGCTCAACCATTTAGTTTTTGCAGTATTAATTACTGTATCTGCTACTAACTTGCTATCCAATTCCTCATTTATTTTGGATGTAATGATGGGAAATGATTAACTATCAACCATAAAGAACTTTTCATCAGTTGATTTCAGAAAACCAACTTACTACATTTAGGTTTTTTGGATGTTCAATCCTGTTGCATTGGATGTTTATTAGTGGTGCATATGCAATTGTTAGAGGAATTGCTTGCTTTTTCCAAGGAGGAATACATTCAGAGAGTGTTAATTCTCCTATGTTCTTATTTTTGGGGTAAAGGATAATTTACCTGGGGTAATGGTTAATCACTTTAATTAGTGTACCATTCACATGCCATGGGGAAGTAGAGTTGAAATTTGGGAAGCTACAAACCATAGAGTTGGAATTCATAATGTTGAGCTAAACTTTATGAAGTTGCAAGCAACAAGGTTGAAATTCACATAATTCGCACAACTTTCACTAATGGATTACCCAACCAGTTGTAGAATTACCCCGCTATCAGTATGTCCATTGATTTCCATCCCCCTTACTCAAGAATCCTGTGACAAGCACCGATGACCCAGCAATAGGTTCATGTGTTTTTTATAAATTAAACTTCAACAAAGAAGGCTTGAATCACACTATCACAATGAAATGCTCTGGGAAGGAAGGAAGAATTTGAGGAGTGTTGAATGATTACACTTTATATAGGGAGAAATAATTGTGTCAGGACTATGGTTGTGTTGATTCCTTGGCAGAGAAAGTAGAAACAATATTATACGTTCTCTAATATTGTGTCTGGACTTTTATATTTATTCTTTTCTTTCTGTTAATCGAGGGGATTTTTACAGTTCGTTTGGGCTTTCTGTACTTTTTTCTCCGCCTACCTCCCATGGTAGACTTGGGGCATTGCAGGTGTCTGCAATGGCCTCAGATTGGGTTGATTTCTTTAGAGGAATGAAGAAGCCAGTGGCAGCAGTTGTCATCTTCCTCTCATTTATTGAGAAACATGAGATGGAATGGGAAATTCCATACTCCATAGCAAGGGTTTCCTTCAACTCTCCGTTATTGGCTTCATTTTACAATTTATCTTTCACCAACAAAAAATATGGTTTATCTAGATGTAATACAAGGCACAACCATACGTGATGCTACATTCAGGCTCTTCTTGGTAGACTTTCTGGTGTCAAAATTATGGAATGCCTTACTTGCAGTAGTTGATCTTTTGAGTATTAGTCAAAATAGGTTCTCATGAATCGATCCTTGTCGACCATCTTTATAAGTGGTCTATTGTTGATTGCTCATTGGACACTACTATGTCCTTCGGCCACTTGGTATTTTATTGCTTTGTTTGGGCACTTCAATTTGAAGTGAAGTTCAAAAAGTAAAAAAATAAACTGTGTTGCCATTTATTCATAATAGCGTTCGAAATGTTAGTTGTCAAGAGAGGTACCAAATTATTAACCAAAGGTTTTGACTAAATACAATTTCTGAAGAACATGATCTAATTCCTATGATATAATTGTGATAAATTCTTTTCTGTCCAGCAAATTGAGTTCGTAGATTCTCATATGATAGTTCACCAGTTTGTATTTATATATGTAGCATGCAGGCATATGTTGAATGGGTTCTCATTCAGGTTGTGAAATGTACAGGGAAGTTATATAAACGTGACATGGCAACTTCTGATACTGGATCATGTAGTCATAAAGATGACAGAGCAGATATAGACATGAGAGCTCCTTTTGAATCAGTCAAGGATGTTGTTAGCTTGTTTGCAGAGAGGGCTGTTGGAGATGAAATTACTGAGAAAAGGCTTGAAATTCCAGAAGAAAAGGTGATAATGGAAAGATTTTTCAGTTATGTTTTGTTTTTGTAATACGCTTAGCCTTAGATGCCACAAATATAACTACAGACAGTCTGACATCGATATGTAAATTACTATTATCAAACTCTTTGGAAATCTGGGATTTTATTTTTTATGCACTTGGAAAAGATACAAAGGCTAAATAGTAAGGTTGCTTTGTGTAAGTTAAGTAATTTGGTTAAACTGCTAATAATCGTGCTTCATGAGATCACTTTTGAACAGTCCAAGTACTGTCCTAAGTCAAGAATACAAGGCCCAATTCAGTTTAACCTCAACATCCATGCTTGAATAACTAGGATGTTGCAGTAAGTTATGTAAGACCAATTGTTTTGAATAGTGGTGTTGGTCATGATATTCTCGTGCTGCTCTATCTTAATGTATTACATGAATCCTGTCAGATATGGTCACTGATAACATCCAGGACCTGGAGTCAAATCTCTTTAAGGTCTTGGAAACCAATCCCAAGTCTCTACAGTTTGCGGAGTTTTCCCTCAGGTCTCTGCCTGCTGTTATTGATTCAAATGGTTTTGATGGCTAAATCAGATTCATGGCCGCCTTGTCAATCAGTTAAAATGGCATCCAGTTAGAGTTTAATGTTTTTTATTTCAATCTTGTGCAGGTATGGGAAGAGGTATTATTTAGTCCACGAGCTTGTGCACAGATTCAATGCTTTCGTGAAGAACGTGGAGTTGATCGAGTCAAGAAACAACATGAAGCTTCCTTATACTTTGGCAATAAATGGTAAATCAAATCATCTTCTCAACTAATTTCAAAAACTTTTGTTCTGTATTCAACATCTGGATCATAGCCTAAAATGGTGGCAATTAATCACATAGTGGTGCTTATCCGCTAGGGAGTAGGATATTTTTTCTACAAAGAAGGAAAAGCTTATTTTTTCAAAAACCCGGTGGATAGGAAAGAAGGGTCTTTACGTGGCGTCTAATTAACTGAATCGTCAGGAGTATAATTTTTTTGCTATAATGCTCCAGAGATTTCTCTTGAGCATTTCTTTATCCCCGGTGGCTAGGGAAGAATGGTCTATGAATTCTCACAGCTACCTAGATGTACCAGCTAACACTTGGATAACTAATTTTGGTTGTATCTGAACGAATGGTTTCTTTTTTGCTTTCTTACAACTCAGCTAAGCCCTTCCTTTTTCAGGCAAGAGACAACCTTTGCCTACCAGAAAACAAAGGGCATAAAAGGGGAGAATTTATTTTGAACAGCATGGCTTTGGCTTCAGATCAAACCAAGCCAGCTAGCACTCACAACATCCAGTAGTAGAAACTCTGCCTTCACGTAAATCCACGCAGAAAGACAATCTGGGGTTTTGGGCGAGGCGGTTGATAAGCACGCATCCCCGTGTAGAATTGAGCTTGCAAGGCAGAGACACGCCAGAGGCCCTACGGAATCGAACTAAACCCAGGTGTGACCTTGCAAGAGTGGACAGACCAGAGGACCCATATAGATTCAACCTTATCTCTCCACTTCAAACATAAATTGACACCAAAAGATCAAACTGGTCTTTAATAAGGCACTTAAGTTCCATTGAATAAGCATATGGGGAATGGATATGTGAGTTTGCGAGGATTTAGTAAAATAGTAATAGAACGGGCATCTGTCCTCATGGCGAAGTGAAGCTGCAAGGCTTTAGAAAAAGAGTAGCGTTGAGGGACCTTGGTACGCTCAATGACATTTTATTTTAGTTTTTTTGCAAGTGATTATAAACTTTCTTTGATTTTGATTTGACAATTTTTTTAATTTTTTTACAAGTGATTATGAACTTTGTTTGATTTTGATTGTGTTTGAAGATTGATTATAAATTTCATTTTATTTTGAGTTTGAGCTGACCGATTCTAAGATCTGTTCATATTTATTAATTATCCATATTTCCTACAGAATTTGGAAGGTTCCAAATTCAACAGAGTTGACAAAAACAGATGACAGGAGAGGGATGAATCGTGAAAAATCTATTGTCTATCTCTACCTACCTTGAATAGAGGGCAGAATTCTACCAGTCTAGCTTTAGCAACTTTACTTTAGGATTTTTTTTGCAAGAGAGGGAGAATAGTCTTCCTTGAATAGGGGGACAGATTGATTCTACTAGTCAAGTCTTAGCAACTCTCATTTAGGTTTTTTTAATCCATCTTTAAATCTTGTAATTGACTTGCAAAATTCAACGCTTATTACAATTATCTCAACTTTTCAAAATATTTTCAAATTCTTTTGGGTGCTCAGGCAAAAATATGGGAAATTGATCAGAACTGTAAATAGTATTCAATATATCATCGTCTGGGTTGTGGTGCTATTAAATGGGGAATTATAAGTTCAACTTGGTTATGGTGCTATTGAATGAGCAATTATAACTATTTTTGGAAAAGGGAAATTAAAAAAAAATTATTGACCGTTTTTATATACTATTTGATTTTTATTTTCCCTAAAAGCCCTTCATTTAACTCAAAAAAAAATATTAGCAATAAAAGCCCTTCATTTAACCCAAGAGGAGTATCTGGAAAAAGATATTAGCATTCTAAATAGTTCAAGTTCATGGCCATAAACTTGGTCATGGTGCTATTGATTGAGGGCATATAACTATTTCCTAAAGCTTGAAAATTTACAGAATTTTTTTACTCTTTGTAATATTTTTCTTTGGATTGTGGGTATAGTGCATTTGTTTTAATTTTTCAAAAAAGGTCTTTTCTTTAAACTTGTGAAAAGCATTGCAAGTAGTTGGACACATAAGTGGTTTGCTTTCATGTGTGACATGGCCTATGAGGGTTGAACCACTGAATGCAAACATTTTTGTTTAAACTTGTGAAAATCATTGCAAGTAGTTGGACACATAAGTGGTTTGCTTTCATGGGTGACATGGCCTATGAGGGGTGAACCACTGAATGTAAACATTTTTGTTTAAACTTGTGAAAAGCATTGCAAGTAGTTGGGCAGTGGTTGGATTTCATGGGTGAAATGGTTTTGTTCAGTTAAGTTTATGTGATAGGGACTGTTTCTTTCATCATAATGACCCAGGATTTGCACCAGGCCTTGGTGCTTAATTCATGTTTCCAAAAGAATTGAATATTGATGAGTGACTTGGCATGTTATTGTTTTTATATTTTTGAATTAGACCAGGAAATGTTTAAGGATCTATATTAAATGTAGAAATCTGGTTAATCTTATTAATTCTTTAAATGCTAATTATAAAATATTTAACTATATTTTTATAGAAATATTAAATTTCTAAATATTTATATATATTATAAAAATATTTAAACTATATTTTTTTTTAAATATTAAATTTTTAAATATTTATATATTTTCTAAAACTTTTTAGTTATTTTTAAAGTAACATAATTATATTCTACAGAATTTGGATGAATCATTTAGCTACAAGATTCATCATAGGAAAGGAAAATTTCAGAAAGAAAAAAAAAAGAACGTTGCTTTGAAATTGATTTAACTAGAGAACAATTTACAAAGTTTTAGTTGCGGAAACCTTTTCGCCAGAACAAGGTTCGACCACATATCCGTACTACTGAAGTCTGGAAAATGAAATTTTCTAATTATTTGAAGGCCTTAGCAAGTGAAGTATACTTCTAGTTTCCTTAACCAGTCATCCAATCTCTCAGCATCCATAGCACCGTCAAAGTGTAAGATATCAATCTTTGCTTCTACGGTTCTACCTTACATGCTCTTCTTCAGTAAAGGGTTCTCCTTCCTCATGCTTTGGCTTCTCTCCTGCAGACCTTTCTTCAGAAAGGTCAACCAATGGTCCATGGCACATTGTATCCTGGCATGGATTCAATGTTTATCTCTATATTGGAGGACGTTTCTTCATAGTGATGTTCCATTTTCCAAGACCGGCTTCATTATAACCATCTACACCTCTTCTTCACTAGGATTAGTGCCAGCTTATTCGAGATACTATCCACACGCTTAATTTGGGACCTATGGGACATGGATTTCTTATTTGGGCTTGTACTTCTAGGATACAAATTCTCTGATACCAAAGCTGATCTGTTTTATTGACCACCTTTCAATTTCTCAAGACATTGACTGTAACATGGATTCTAAATTGCTAACCACACACCTGCCAATGGAGTTTCCAACTAGAAATCTCACTGCTATTACTCTGTTTGCAACAACGCACGGAACCGCCCTACTGAACAGAGAGGTAAAAAGTTTCTAAAAAACAGAGCATTTTTATGTGTGTTGAACAGGAATGAAGATTCTTTATATAAACACAGATTATGCGAGAGAAACCAGGAAAACTGAGTAAATCAGAAGTCTCAGCAGCAAGATTCATCACACGGAAAGTAAATTTTAGAAAACTAAAAAAAACGTTGCTTTATTCACCAGGAGAACAATTGACGGAGTTTTTAGGTATAGAGAAATACCGTCATCTTGCAAAGTTGCACCCTAGTGTTGGCAGCAAGGATTTTCATATTCGGTTCTGGACTGCGTCATGTTGTGACAGCAGTCTTCCCTTCCTTTTACTTATTCTGTCACTATTTTCCCTCCTTGTTGCTGGAGAAAATGACAGGTTAATACATTGACAATGACGACTGAAGGGTTTGACAGTTACATTCACGCGGCTTCATCTTTTTCTTTCAATCATTAATAATTACGCCATTAGGTGATTTTCTCCAAAGAAGTTCGGAAGACAATTGTAGCTTTCATCGTCTATGCGCCCAACCCTGCTCCTCCACGTGTTCTGTTGGCGATCCAATGGTCCTTCGCATGTGGTCTTCTTGATCCACTGGTCCTCCACGTGTTTTAAAGTTCCGCTGGTCCTCCCGACATAGGCACCTCTCCCGACATACGAAACCCTCAATAGTATACACAGGGCAGGGCATCGAGGAACCCTCAACACTATACGGCAGGGCGTGGAGGGTTTTGCCTAGAAGCTCATATCTTCCATCTTTGGATTTTATCTCATTTATTCCATTTTTGAAGGATTTTGGCAGTTGCAGAGAAGACATGCCACACCGAACAGTGAATAATGGTGCGGAACGGCAACTTCAGGATATCGTTAATGGTGACCCGGCCGAGGAAATGGGCAAATTGAAGGCAGAAGAAATAAAATCTAATGGAACTCACGTTCAAGGAGAGAAACCTAAGGGATTTGGGCTGAAGAAATGGAGGAGGAAGCGGTGAGGTCTGATTAAGGATGCTGGAGGTGTGCATGAATCTCAGCGAATCCTCAAGAGAGGGTTATCAGGCCAATTGAAGGCACCCAATGGAGCACCCAGCGAAAGCAAGGTGAAATCCGATGCAATTCGGTCTGATTCCTCTGTTGGTAATGTTGAGTTACCTTCTATGCCCGGAATTGTTTACCAGGACCAAATGTTGGATTCAGATTCCTGGAATGCATTAAATATGCTTCCTGCTGGAAGGAGCTGTGAGTACGGTGAAGATCAGGGCAGCAAGTCTTCTACAGGTGCCAGCTTTTCGAAAGGTATGCCTGAAAATTCAGTTAGGGAAGAGCTTTCTAATGAAGTTGAGTTCAAATTTGCTAAAGATAGGGAGGAAATAAAATTCCCCACAATGCATGAATGTGGATTTCCGGCTGTGGATTTTGGTGGCAGTAAGTTGGATTTGAGGGGATTTGGGAGAAGGGATGAAAGAAGATCCGTGGGATTGACCAAAAAGGCAAGGGCAGAGAAGAACAAGGAGAATAATACCGAAACTGAAGATCCAATTCATGAGCACGAGGATAGCAGCACCAGTACAGGGAGAGCAGTGCATGAGTTTGAAGGAATTTTCGGGAATCATACTGAAGAGGTACCTGAAGATGTACTTGTTGCTGGTGTTAGATGCCGAAACAAACAAGAGTATGTAGATGATCTTGGGGAGAGCTCTTGGAGCACAGGAAACAATGTAGGGATCTCAGCAATTAGTGATTCCAGTCTGAGCAAGGCCATGGCTAAGAGTGGCATTTTTGTTAGTGTCAGTAATGGAAGGTGGATAAGTGAAGAACTTAGTCTCTGGTCTAAGAATTTTGATCCTGAAAATAGCACATCCGAGAGAGAAAATAGTGAAGAAGCTAGGACTTTTGATTTTGACGAAAGAGGAAGTGTTAGCCATGATAAATTTAGAGAAGGTGAAGAAGTTAGGGAGAACTCAGTGTTCAGGTGTGAAGATGTTGTGCATAGCGAAGAGAGTTTTGCCTTTGTAGTTAATGTTGCTGGAAAGAAAAGGGAGGAGACAGCTGATTCTGGACAGCAGGTGGATAGGACGCACCAAAAACCTGTGGATTCAGATTGTTTGCTTCAAGCGTTGACAGAACTTCAGACTGCTGAAGAAGCTTTACACAAAGGTAAGATTCTAAACTTGTCATCAAACTGTCAATTCAATGAAACTAGCACAATTGCAGTGCTACTTGCAATAGTTGTTTCGTTCTCATTCTTTACGTATGTTTTTTTGTCCTGGATTATTCCATGGTGCCAAAATCTGGTATTTATTGCTACAGTCAATAGCAAAGTATGACTAGCATCATTTACCTTACTGGATGTTTGACATTGTTATGTATCTCCACGTCTTTTTCCTGAAAGGTTTTTATCATAATTGTGAATTCCCTTCTCTATGTATGCATGGTGTTCGTCATATCAGTCTGCTTTCTTATTGAATTTAGATCCAACGAGTTTATACACTATGATTGTATTTGAAAAAGATTCACTTTGGATGGGGTGAATATGAATCCTCTTCTATAGTAGGTATCCATGATGTTCATCATCCACGATGCTCATCATCCACGATGTTCATCATAGCATTATAGTTTTAAAAAAAAATCAAACTTTGGATAGTGCAAATAATTTACTACATATATGTTTTGCTATGCTTAAACAATAAATACCGAGGAATTAAAACATGTTTGTTGCCCAATAAAAAATAGCTAGAAAGTTCTTAACCTCTTCACCTACATATTTTTAATCCATCATCATGTATATACATGAAGGGTCTATGATTATCAATTATCAGGATTATTGCTATAAATGTATTACTGTAAAGAATGATTCTTGGATTTTGGATATCAACTGTCGATTACAGGCTTGTGATAATTTAATGTAGTCCATCAGCTTCCTGAGAAAGCATTTGCAAATCCTAAAGGCTTTGGAATTGGTCCAGAAGGTGTATACAGATGTGAAGAGCTAGGTTGTATTCTAGGCATAGCAAAAGTTTATATCAGTCATAACTAATCATTCCTTCACTAGCTTCCTGAGAAAGCGTTTGCAAATCCTAAAGGCTTTCAAATCGGTCAAGATGGTAGATATAGATGTGAAGAGAGAGATTTTATTGCATGCATAGCAAAAGTTTAGATCAGTCATAATTGATCATTCCTTCGCTTAATTATAGTCCCGTGTTATGATGGAGAGGCTGAGAATACAAAGATCTAGAATGTTAATGATATCACTGTAATGCGATATAAATTGTCTGCTTCTATGGCTGCTTTAGTTTAATTGGGGAAAATCTATTAATATGGATTGCTCTTTACCTTTTTAAATGCTACGTTTGTTAGTTTGTACTTCTTGTTGATTAATTCTTAGTGATTTGTGGGGGAGATTTCTATACAAAATCATTGTTGTGGGATCTTTTTCCATGTAGTTAGGTTGGACTTCAAGTGCCTTTCCTACAAGAATGGTGTTCTGTAAAGTTTGCTGGTTTATCTCATTTCTTAGTATGTTTTTTCCATCATTGGAATTCCAAAAGTTAATGCTCTTCAAAGGTTAATGCTTGCAACCAAACAACCCTTTCCAGCAAATTCTATAACTAACAGTTTTTTAGAATTCTATATCTAATTGGATACTAGCCATTTACATTTTCTCTTATCTTTTGTATTGCACAATGAGTTATTTGTATGATTTATGCCCGAGATAACGTTTTCTAGTAAACTATGCAATCAAAAGAACTGAATATTGCATATCATTTTGCACATCAGATTGTCAACATGATTCTGGGATACAAAGTGGCATGTACAAGTCCTCATATATAACAGTTAATAAATGTAATTGATTGGGGATTTCTATGAACATTATGCCATGCAACTTATTCATCTTTGGTTGGGACTTCATTAGTCATATAATACAACAAGAATTCTTATATTCACCTTTCTTATTTCAAGATTAACGGTCTCTTTCAATATTGACTTGGCCATTGTCTCTTTCAGTATTGACTTGGCCATTGTGTAAAATGGAGAGTTTTTTATGCTTGCAGCAACTGAGGGATTACCTGACTTGACACTGATTTTATTTTTGTGAGATACTTTGGTTGGTGAGATGCATACTATCATATACTAGACTAGGATCTCCATCTAATTAACTTATTAGTACTCATATAAGTCAAGTATTTGAATAGATTTTTAGGAAATTTTAATCTAATGGACCTCGTGTTCAAGGAAAGAAACCTTAAGGGATTTGGGCTGAAGAAATGGAGGAGGAAGCGGCGAGGTCTGATTAAGGATGCTGGAGGTGTGCATGAATCTCAAAGAACCCTCAAGATAGGGTTATCAGGCCAATTGAAGGCACCCAACGGAGCACGCAGCGAAAGCAAGGTGAAATCCGATGCAATTCGGTCTGATTCCTCCGTTGGTAATGTTGAGTTACCTTCTGTTCCTGGAATTGTTTACCAGGACCGGATGTCATATTCAGAGTCCTAGAATGCAGTAAATATGCTTCCTGCTGGAGGGAGCTGTGAGTATAGTGAAGATCAGGGCAGCAAGTCTTCTATAGGTGCCAGCTTTTCGAAAGGTATGCCTGAAAATTCAGTTAGGGAAGAGCTTTCTAATGAAGTCGAGTTTAAATTTGCTAAAGATAGGGAGGAAAAAAAATTCCCCACAATGCACGAATGTGGATTTCTGACTGTGAATTTTGGTGGCAATAAGCCGGATTTGAGGGGGTTTGGGCACAAGGATGAAAGAAGATCAGGACTGTGAATTTTGGTGGCAGTAATCATCCCTGGATACATAGGACTTTCTAGTTGGATACATAGGACTTTCTGTTTATTAGTAGGTGCTGGGAGTTCTTTAACATGGGTGATTAAGAGCAGTTGAAAATGGAGTTCTTTAAAAGATGTAATTTTGGGGTATCTTTAGCAACATGCTGTTGGGTTATATCCCATTTTTCGTATTCATAGATATACTTTCAATTTGGAATGTGGAACTACGGTAATCTAAGCACCTACAAAGATGATTATTAGGCCCAGGTTCCCTTTTGTTGGCTCTGTCCAACCAGTGTTAGGATTAATGTAGTTTTAATTGGAAGTGACACTACTCGATAGGGCTTGAAATTTTGTTTACTGTTTGGCAATTACCATGGCTAAGCACTAGTTTACTGCATTTTGTGTAATAGGTGCCGCGCTATATTTCAACTTTATATTTTCTCTAAGATCAAAAGGGCGGTATTATTTAATGTGTTTGCTTATACAAGAGTGTTGAATGATGTTCTGTAACTTTGAATCTTATCCTTATTTATACATTGGTTTGAGAGGGATCACTTTATTGGCATTGTTTGAAATGTATGTTGTATTGCAGTCACTCGATTTTTCATAGTTTCTTCTTCTCTTTTGCAAGGTGTTATACATAGCATAGATATTTTCCACAACTAAAATTATTACCTTATCGTGTAGTTTCAATGTTCATCCGGGCTTAACTATGATAATAATACTGATGTAATTGTTTCAGATAAGGTGTGTCAATTGCTCGCACTGCTCAGACACATTTGATCCTCTTATTGATTTGAGTTTGGAAGTAGAGAATTTGAATTCAATAACAGAGGCATTAGATTCTTTCACGAGAGCATAAACTTTAGAATGTGATGCCAAGTATGAATGTGAGAATTCCAAACTTGGCAGCTCTTTTTTCAAAAAAGCTTATGATTGATAGTGAACCTAAGATTCCTTCAATACGAGATTTCTGAGAGTCCCCATGAAATATTATGAGCGTTTGTGATTACCCAGTTCATTTCCGAGGTGTTTACAGCTCATTACAAACCTTCAGTTTGATTATAATGACGGGCAGATAACCATAGGTTGAGCCCGGGAATTTGAAACTGAAGAGGGGAAACTCGTTGGTTCCTTCTATAAAAAGGGTGCATGCGGTATATAGAGATTAGGGTTTTCGGTTTTGCAATTTTTATTGACATCTTATTTTTTATTTGGGATAACCCTTTTCCGGATACACTTAAGATTGTAGAGATTGTAACTGAAAATGAGTTCAGAGGTGCAAAACCAGTCTAAGGAGAGGCTTTTGCTTGAGCCTCCCCAGAGCAATGATCCAACAAGGAATGCATTGGTAGTCAAGAGACCCTCCACTAAAGATAGGAACACTAAGATGAATGGGCGAGGTCGGAGGGTCAAAATACCTACAGCCAGTGCAGCGCGGATCTTTCAGCTAACGCGTGGGTTTGGTCACAAGTCAGATGGACAAACAATTCGATGGCTTCTCAACAAGGTCAAGCCAGCGACCATGGCAGTAGCAGGTACATGTGTTGTTCCTACTTTGCCTCTGCCCATTGTAGGTTCAAGTACAGGTACTATTCCTGCTTTGCCTGTGTCCATTTTAGGTTTAGGTACAAGTACTTTTTTGCTTTCCCTATGCCTATTGCAGGTCATGTTTCTTCAAATACTTCAAAATTGTAGCAGCACCCACAAACCCCACCTTCAGCTCATGGTCTTCTGTCCCTGCCAGCATTCGGCTCCTCAACCAGAATGGGTTTCGATTTTCAGGGGGAACAATTGAGTTACAGGCCATACACTTCCATGCTCTGGGGGAGTGAGGATCCAACACTGGATGAACATAGAATTGACCATTCCTTGCAGCAAAGCAACTGCCATTGCTATTGATTTTGCCAAACGAACGTTGATTTGTCCATAATTTTGATTTTGCATGCGATTTCTGCATAGACAAACTGTTTTTTTACTGTGTCATAAGTTGGAAAGCATTCCCATTTCGGTAGTTTGAGTTTTTTAACAAACCTTGTGCTCAAAGCACCAAGAAGTTATTTTTTTCTTTGTATAGGTGTTCTATTAAAAGCTTTAACTGAAGATGTGCTTTGCACTCAAACTGGAATGCATTCTACATAATGGGCATATTCTTGTTGTAGTATTTTCAACATAGTTATGAAGACTTTTTGCATCAAAATTTATAGGCCTTTCTATAAGAAGGCAAATGGCCAGCATCCAATACAACGATAAGATACTGTTGCTCAACCATCTAGTTTTTGCAGTATTAATTACTGTATCTATTACTAACTTGGTATCCAATTCCTCATTTCTTTTGGATGTAATGATGGGCAATGATTAACTATAAACCATAAAGAACTTTTCATGAGTTGATTTCAGAAAACCAACTTATTACATTTAGGTTTGCTGGATGTTCAATCCTGTTGCATTGGATGTTTATCAGTGGTGCATATGCAATTGTTAGAGGAATTGCTTTCTTTTTCCAAGGAGGAATACATTCAGAGAGTGTTAATTCTCCTATGTTCTTATTTTTGGGGTAAAGTCTAATTTACCTGGGGTAATGGTTAATCAATTTAATTAGTGTACCATTCACAGGCCATGGGGAAGTAGAGTTGAAATTCGGGAAGCTACAAACCATAGAGTTGGAATTCATAATGTTGAGCTAAAATTTATGAAGTTGCAAGCAACAAGGTTGAAATTCACATAATTCGTAGAACTTTCACTGATGGATTACCCAACCATTTGTAGAATTACCCCGCTATCAGTATGTTCATTGAGTTCCATCCCCCTTACTCAAGAATCCTGTGACAAGCACCGGTGACCCAGCAATAGGTTCATGTGTTTTTTATAAATTAAACTTCAATAAAGAAGGCTTGAATCACACTATCACAATGAAATGCTCTGGGAAGGAAGGAATAATTTGAGGAGTGTTGAATGATTACACTTTATATAGGGAGAAATAATTGTGTCAGGACTATGGTTGTGTTGATTCCTTGGAAGAGAAAGTAGAAACAATATTATACGTTCTCTAATATTGTGTCTAGACTTTTATATTTATTCTTTTCTTTCTGTTAATCGAGGGGAGTTTTACAGTTCGTTTGGGCTTTCTGTACTTTTTTCTCCGCCTTCCTCCCGCGGTAGACTTGGGGCATTGTAGGTGTCTGCAATGGCCTCAGATTGGGTTGATTTCTTTAGAGGAATGAAGAAGCTAGTGGTAGCAGTTGTCGTCTTCATCTCATTTATTGAGAAACATGAGATGGAATGGGAAATTCCATACTCCATAGCAAGGGTTTCCTTCAACTCTCCGTTATTGGCTTCATTTTACAATTTATCTTTCACCAGCAAAAAATATGGTTTATCTAGATGTAATACAAGGCACAACCATACGTGATGCTACATTCAGGCTCTTCTTGGTAGACATTCTGGTGTCAGAATTATGGAATGCCTTACTTGCAGTAGTTGATCTTTTGAGTATTAGTCAAAATAGGTTCTCATGAATCGATCCTTGTCTACCATCTTTATAAGTGGTCTATTGTTGATTGCTCATTGGACACTGCTATGTCCTTCATCCACTTGGTATTTTATTGCTTTGTTTGGGCACTTCAATTTGAAGTGAAGTTCATCAAAGTAAAAAAATAAACTGTGTTTCCATTTATTCATAATAACGTTCGAAATGTTAGTTGTCAAGAGAGGTACCAAATTATTAACCAAAGGTTGTGACTAAATACAATTTCTGAAGAACATGATCTAATTCCTATGATATAATTGTGATAAATTCTTTTCTCTCCAGCAAATTGATTTCGTAGATTCTCATATGATAGTTCACCAGTTTGTATTTATATATGTAGCATACAGGCATATGTTGAATGGGTTCTCATTCAGGTTGTGAAATGTACAGGGAAGTTATATAAACTTGACATGGCAACTTCTGATACTGGATCATGTAGTCATAAAGATGACAGAGCAGAGATAGACATGAGAGCTCCTTTTGAATCAGTCAATGATGTTGTTAGCTTGTTTGCAGAGAGGGCTGTTGGAGATGAAATTACTGAGAAAAGGCTTGAAATTCCAGAAGAAAAGGTGATAATGGAAAGATTTTTCATTTATGTTTTGTTTGTGTAATACGCTTAGCCTTAGATGCCACAAATATAACTGTATAAATACCTTGCTTATTTAATTCCCTAGAGGAGAAAATAAGTTTTAGTTACAATAAATTTCTCTTTTTCAATGGATTCAGTTTATCTAAAACTATTCTTTGGGATTTCTAGAGTCGAATATCAAATGAAACACAACTGCATCTTCTACAAAAGGACTTAGTTAAGTTTGTTGGGAGCTTCTTTTGGAGCTTGGGAGATTTTTGGGAACTCTTTGGTTGCTTCCTTTTTGGGGGGAGCTTGTAGAAGTTCCCTATATATTTAAGAGCTTCCAAAATCTTCTTGACAGGCATGGAACTTCTAAAAGCTTTTTCCCATGTCAGGCCCAAAATCATAATGAATGTGCCAAAAATCAATTGACTGATTGTTGGTCCTCGCGCCAAAAAATTACCAATGGTAAAAAAGTTGGTTGAATCTATCAATCATGCCATTTTAAAATTTTTGAAGGTCATAGATATTAGGAGGGTTCACACCTCTTACCTCTTTACCTCTTTAGATTTGTATTTTTATAACTAGCTTACATTATTCTTATTAATTGATATAGCAATTTAAGATTTTCAGTGTTGTAAATTCAATGGGTACATTCCTTCCGAAATTGGAAACCACCATTCTCTAGAACTCATAACCTTACATAAAAGTAACCACGAGGGATTTGAACTCATGAGTCATAATCTTACATTTACAACTTCTCATCTCAATTGCTCATTACCAATTGCTCTGTTGTTGTAAGTTTATATTTTAATTTAATTGAAAAAAATGAAATATTTTGCATTTTGAATGCTTGCCGACTTTTGGCCAAGTCATTCTGACTTTTTGGCCCTGTCAAGTTATTTCCAATTCCAAATTTCAACACTGATCTCGGTATATGGTCCTAATTCTGAATATAGGCATATATGGTACCCCGTATTTAGCTGGTTGCATTCAGTAGCATAAGTATATGGAAGAATTACTCAACATTGATCTCTAGAGGTGCTTGGATTTTTCTTTTGTGTTGAGGAAAGCTTCAGGTTTTATCCATGCACAATCCCTTGTGACAATAATCTCCATGAAATAGGCAACCTCACCTTTCAATCCACCAGCTCGGCAAACTGGGACTGTGCTTGATCCTTTAGCTTGTCAAATTCCTTAGTGACATTAATAGCCTTTCCATTTATATCCTCCTTCCAATCCTCTTTACTGATATTGATTCCCGTGGCTTTGTTTTCAGAGCCAAGGGTCCATTAAGTGAGTTTGATTTGCAAATTGTGGACTTATTCAGAATTTCCCTTCCAATGGTGTAGCCTGTGCCTTTTGGGGGTTTATTTATACTGGTGGGCTAGCAGAATTTTTGTGTCTTTCCAAGTAGCACCCCACTTCTCCAGCTCTTCAAGGAACTTAGTCTGAGCCTCAGTGCACATGTGACATACCAGAACAATCAGCTACAACTTTTTTGCCCCTTTCCTTCCCCCTTCATGTTGATTGAGGCATCTTGGGAATTACCGAGCTAGAAGCCTCAGAAGCAGTTTTAGATTGGGTCCTCCAGCTAGAGTCCCCCTCCTCATCAAAAACTAGACCAGCCTCATATTTGGAGTTATCAAACTCCACTGACAGGGATGGGAGTCAATCCAGAAGAGGCTTCATAGCAATCACGTGGACTAAACTGAATTCAATTGCAGAAAATTAAGGAATCCCCTGGTGAGAAGGCCGATCAGGATATAAAGATAACCTTGCTGGAATCTATGGGATAGATTTATAGTGGCACAGCTAGCAGATGCAACAGACCTTGATAATGGTATGATGGCACAATTTTGTTCTCTGTTGATGCTAGCTTGTTCCTTTTATGTTGTCAAGAACGGAAATTCCAAATTGTAGAAGGTAGTGTTTCAATGATAGAGCTCTTATGTCTTCATAAACTTGTAAGATGTTTTTGCTTTGATGCATGTGCTTGGATAGTTCTTTAATTGTGCCAGGGATACTATTGAATCTATGGGATAGATTTATAGTGGCACAACTGGCAGATGCAGCAGACCTTGATAATGGTGCGATGGCACAGCTTTGTCCTTTGCTAATGCTAGCTTGTTCCTTTTATGTTGTCAAAACTGGAATTTCCAAGTTGCAGAAGGTAGTTTTCCAATGATAGAGCTCTTATGTCTTCAGAAACTTGTAAGATGCTTTTGTTTTGATGCATGTTCCTGGATAGGTGGCATTTGTTGCTCATATCAACAGCTACATTATTGATGATCCAGTGATGAAAAGATACCTTCCAATTGATCCTATGACAAATTATCTCTTTGATATAATGAAAGATGGCATTCTTCTATGGTATGAATACTCAATTAACTAATAATTACAGCCTTGTTGCAATTATAGGATAGCTGCATTTCATTTAGTTTTAACTGTACTTGGATTTGTGGTTTGTTCATACAACTAACTGTTGTCATATTTCTGAGAATGAAGACAATTATTGTTTCTATTTTTGTGGGCATGATGCAGTAAATTGATCAATGTCATTGTTCCTGGCACCATTGATGATCGAGCAATAAATATGAAATCAAAGCTTAATCCATTGGAAATCAATGAAAATCATACAATTTTCCTCAATTCTTCAAAGGCCATTGGATGAACAGTAGTAAATATTGGAACACGGGGCTTAGTTGAAGGGTGGGTAAGTGAAATATTCTGTATAGTTGTATATATGTTGTTAAATTACATATTGTATCTGAGGACTTATATGATGGGATGGTAGGTCAAATAAGCTGTATAGTTGATCCCACCTTTATATATTACCACTGCTAAACTATGTTAGCTTAATTCAACAGCTGAGTGTTCTCAGTTATATGTCTTAATATTGAAAAAATTAAGGCTGTTGTAACTGGCATAAATATATGTATGCTACATGTCTAACTCTCTCTATTTGGCTGTGGGCTTTACTTGATGGTTTCATGGCCTAGATCATTAAATTACCTATTTCATAACTCACAGAGGCCCAACCAAAGAGATGTGGGATTCAAACTGTGGAAGCACATAACTCAGCCACTAAGACCTCAAACAAAGATAGATAAGCACTGTGAAAATCAACCAAAAACATCCCATGTGTCCGTCGGATTGATAGGATATAAATGATGGCACCATGCTATCGTCATGCAACTGTTTCACAAATTCCATACATGGTATTGGTTGAGTATACAGAGCACAACAAACAATACTTAGTATGCTGTAGATCATTTAATGTTGCTGTGTATGTTTGATTGTGGTTAAATTTTGAGCAACTCAAAATCTAACCGTCATCAAGCATACACAGCACCATGCTAAGTATTACTTGCCTTTTATCACCGCCATCTATCAAATCATTTCACTTTTCAACTCGACTCAATTACCATTTGGAATCCGTCCTTGTTTTTAATACACTACAAAACCAGGTATGACCGAGTTTAGATATCTTCATTCTCATACATGAAATTTCAACATTGATTGTGTAGTGAGCATAATCATGATTGAAAATGTTAGTTCAAGGGTTGAAATTCAAAGTGTTAAGGAGATCGTTGAAGAAAGTGGTTGAAATATTAATAACCTAGAGAAGAGGAAATATCGAGCATTGATGGCATAAGGTGGTGACTGTGAGAATCAGATTCGAGGCAATGAAATCTATGAAAACAAAGAAAAAATCAGTACCATGGGATGGCATATTA
>LPNX011115289.1:48421-60820 GCA_001517045.1 Pseudotsuga menziesii | reverse complement strand
GATTCTACCTCAAATACAAATTATTGTTGAGTTGTTGAATTCTTCGATGCTTAAATCAATTTTTTTGTCACTTTAATCATCTTCATAATTACCTAATATTTGATTTCATTTGCATGTGATGCTTCCATACAAATAAAATCCATGTATTTTTCCCTGTTATGTTGCATTTCCCAGGATAGTTTGAAATCCATGTATTTTTCCCTGTTATGTTGCATTTCCCAGGATAGTTTGAAATCCATGTATTTTTCCCTGTTATGTTGCATTTCCTAGGATAGTTTCAAAACGGTCTGAAAGGTAATACTCAAGTAGATTCTTAATAATCTTTATAGTAGATTCTTAAAGTAGATTCTTAATAATACATTGATAAATTTGAAAAAGGTAAAGGGTTTCTCTATCAATATATAATCTTTCTATATGGTTGGAATTTCTAAAGATTCATTTAACTGAGAAATTCAGTTGTGAACATTTAATTGCCGTGTTTCTGCATTTTATCTAATCGGACGATGTGTATATTGTATTTGCAGGCTCATCTTGTCCTTGGATTGATATCTCAAATTATCAAGGCACGTTCTGATGAGCTTTAGTTCTAACAATGCATGGTAAGAGCTGCAATCTGACATGATTCTCTAAGATCAAAAGGGCAGTATTATTTAATGTGTTTGCTTTTACAAGAGTGTTGAATGATGTTGTGTAACTTTGAATCTTATCCTTATTTATACACTGGTTTGAGAGGGATCACTTTATTGGCATTGTCTAAAATGTATCTTGTATTACAGTCGCTCTGTTTTTCATAGTTGCTTCCCCTGTCTTGCAACAACACTCGAGACCATCCTTGGATGATCCAGATATCACATGCTTGTCTTTAATCCTGTAGTCTTATCTTTCCTCAGAATATTTTGGTATCATCTAAAGACTAAATCTAGATCCATGAAGTCTGTTCAGACTCCTTTCAACTATTATTGTTATCCTTGTCCTTGCAACAGACCAGATTTCCTATTGTGAGGAATGGGGTATAATATCCACTCTAAAGTTGTCATTTGCTTTGATCAGCCACAGGCTACCATGAGACCACTCTGTAGTGCACCTGATTCCTCTTCTTTTGGAATTGGTTACTAATTCACTTCCATTTCTATGCTTCATTTCCAAGTGTGATCTTTTACAAATCAGTGTAAGTTGATCTTTTACTAATTCACTTCCATTTCTATTCTTCATTGCCAATTTTGATTAGGCTGCAACATTCATATGAAGCTAGCAAGTTTTTAAATGCAAACTCCACACATTGGAGCAATTTGAAAATGGGCACCTTTAAAAAAACATGGTCAACATCTTCATCATTCCTGCAATAGCTGCAGTTTTCATGTGCTAATCCTGTGTTATAAAGCTTTCCTTTTGACAAGAGAACCATGTATAGAATGTATCGAGCAAGGAGTTAGATTTTAAAGAAAACCCTTGCATCCCAAATAGATTTCACTTTGTGCCATTTATGCTTGTATCATTAAGGTTCCAACGTCTTTTAAGCTTGGTTTGAATGGAAGGTCTAGGGTTCATCTTTTTGTACAAACATCTTATGTTTTATATTGGGATAGATGCCCCATAACTCAAATCAAATGCATTCAATTATGTAGAAAAACCTTGAAATACATCCAACAAGAATATTAGTCAGAGATGCCTATTAGATCTCAAACACGTAAGTAAGTTTGGCTTTCATTAAAGTTGGGCACATTCTTGAGTTAACTTGGACTAGTGTATTTGCTTCTTTGTTAATAGCTTCTAAATTTAATATGCAACTATTTCTGAAATAGACACGGCTAGTGCTGAGGGGACGTTGACTTTAAAGGTTTGTCTTCGACTTTTATCTTTTCTTTCCTTTTCAATCAAAGCCTAAAGGTTTAAAGGGAATGGAGGAGGGTCTTATGTTCAACTTCACTCATTGGTTAAAGAGTTTTGAGTAGCACATTTCTTATCTGACAGCAAGGTTTGACCAGTAACTCAGTTTGTCAAATAATTCTAATTCTCCATGGAATACTTGTGTTGCAGAGTAAGGCTGAAGAGGTTTCCCTAGGCTTGGATGGAAAAAACATATTTCTTGTTGGTAAGTTTCGGATCTCGGAAAAACAAAATAATTTTCAAATTTTACTATATGCACTCTTGGAATTTGTGCAATACTAATAAAAGAAAGGAGTGGGGTCACCACAATATGTAATACGATACACTTTTAAGTAATTTGTTGTTTTACAGGAATGATGGGTTGTGGAAAGACCAGTGTGGGAAGAATTCTGTCAGAAGCTTTACGGTATTACTTCTTTGACATGTATGTTACAAAGGCTGAGGATGTGAATTTGAAAGTCAACTATCATTTATATTGCATATGTTTTTCTATGTAATACGAAACATTTTGATATGTATCTTGTTGTATATGTGCAGTGATAAGTTGATTGAAGAGTCTGCAGGTGGAACACTTGTAGCACAAATCTTCAAAGGGAAAAATGAAGAGTACTTTAGAGATTTTGAGGTGATGCCTATTTCCCTTCATCACATTTTACTACAACCCACTTCTACATGATTCAAAGAAGGAAACCAAAATGATTTTCATTGTATGCTTCCTTTATTATCTATGAATTCATTTTATGGTTACTTTATCATCTATGAAGTCCATTTGCTCACTTATATTAAAGACCCTCAATTGGCTTCACTTGGGAAAACATGTTTTTTATGTAGATAAAGGATTGGATTAGAGTTGTTGATTTCGTAATTTGACATGGGATGTATTTTTGTTCATGTTTCAGGTTTGTCTTATTAAAATTGGGCAAGGAATGTTAGTTATTTGGAGTTTATGATTATCTCTGAGAAATGCTTGCTGGTATTGCTAGGGCCTTATAACCCTTTTGTTTCCGGTTCACTTGTTGGGGTACTCTTTCAATCCATCTAGCCATCTAGCCATATTGTAATGTCCCCGGTTTCGACCCCGTTTGCATGATGTATATATTGTAATTAATCATGGTGAGGAGCTCAAGGAAAAAGCCCCACCATCGATTTTGTTGTCTATGTTTCAGCAATAGGGATAATTGTCGATGGTACGCTGTGCTATAAGGCACATTATAATTTGGCATCATGTAAACACGCACATCAAATAAACTAAAACCACAACCAGCTACGGCAGTGCAACGTTGAATGAAAAGGGCATGGTTCCAAAGGATAAGGGGTGGGGGATGTCAAACCTTGGTTTATGGGGGGAAAACCCATGTTTGTCACCTTGTTGATTTTCCATCTTCCCTTTTCAACCTCTTTAATGTTTTGTTGGGCAGCTGAGGAGTAATGGCTGCTGGTGGTTGAGGCAGTTAATGCCTTTGGGAGTGGGGTGGCAGGACTATCAGTCCTTTTCCCACCTGCTCACTCCACCCACGTTTGCCATTCTTCTCCCTCATGCACTCTTCCCTGGTCAGTTCACACTCACCACGATTTTGGTCTGTTGGCTCCTCACGCACAGGCTCTGGGCGATTTTGGTCTCACGCAGGCATTTTCTTCCTCTTCGCGAGTTGCTAAACGCTCAGGCACTTTCAATTCACGTCCTCCCAACTGCTGTGCATTCTCACGCAGAGAATTTCCCTCCCGTTTCTCATTTTCGCGCACAGGAATTTCCTGGGTTTTACCCACGTCGTTTTCCTCTGCGGATTGGTGAATGGAGTGGCTGAATCCTTTCCCCATGGGTCGAATTGTGGGTTTTGCGTTGATTATTACCCACGCCCAGGCTGGGAGTCTGTAAATTTGTTTCCAACGTGGTTTGTGTGAGTCTTCCCGGGGCTCAATTTCCTTGGACGAACTGTTGGTTTAACTCATGATTTGGGTTGTTGTGGTGTTTTTCCCAAGACGTTTAGGGACTGTTGTCTTCCCTGTGTTTGGTGGGCTGTTGTTGCTGAGTTGTTTTGGCCACGATAGGGCCAAGAACAACTCCGTGTTTACCTGTGGACTTGAGCCGTCCTCATCTTCTGTTTGGGGATTATCCCTGGTTGCCTTTGTTTCTTCACAGGAGCTATGAAGAGATTGTTGCTGCGTGGGTGCAGTGGTTGGCCTTTGGGGCTACGTTGGCTTAGCTGATTTGTGGACAGCCTGATAAACCCAACGGTGATTTCCTACTGTGTTGTGTCCCCTTGGCTATGTGTAATCCTGCATTGTCCCCTTTGTCCTTGAGGAATCATGCCCAGCTCGGGGGTGGCAGCGTTGCTGAGAGATTGATGAGCAAGCTGGCCTATGGTTGGGTGGAACGTTGCACCGACGTAGCTGGTTGCGGACAAGTTCTTCATCAAAAGATAAGTACTGTTGTTTACTGCATCTCTGTAATTTATATTGATTGTAAATGCTATAATGTCTATGTTTGCTTCCGCTGATTGTTTGAAGGACTGTGCATCCTTGTATGATGAATTATGCATCTATGTATGCTTGTAAGTTTTAATTTCAGCATTTGATTTATGTTTTATGTTCATGGGCTATTTTCCCGGCTGTGTTTTGATGTTCGTCGCGTCCTCTTCGCCGGCTGAGGGACGGGGACGTCACACATATCTAGCCCCAGTCGTATAGCCATATCTGTTAGGCCCTCTTTCAATCCTGCTGCCAAATGCAGGAGGTTCCTGGTGCATCTTCCCGGGTCAGATTGTAGATACCTCCTCTGTGAAGAGAGTTTGTCACTGCTTATGGCAGTTTGACTCACTTCTACTAGTTACGCATGGATCTATCCCAATCCCCTCCTTAGCCCTATTACTAGCCTTGAACCTTCCATGCCAGCCATTTCCCTATCCCCTCCATAGCCCTATTACCAGCCTTGAGCCGTATTAAAGGGAATGCCAATATCATTACATTCCATATTATGGATGCATTGCTGATGAACTTATTTGGGTTTCTAATCCATCTTCTACTGAATTGAGCTCTATATAGTTTTGAACGAGAATCTGATTAGAGGACCTTTTTTGATATATTTTTGAATGAGAATCTTCAACACACTTGACTGCTAGGGCTCTCTTGAAAAAATGATATTGATATTGGATATCTAATGCATGTGGGTTTTTAAAATTTTTGTCTACCTTTTCTTAATGTTTTCTTGGCGAAAGATAGTTTTATATTACAGAAAACACATCAAGTACCGTAGAAGTCATTTTTTCTTTCCGCCCAAGCTAGGAGATCCAACATATCATACTGATATCAGACTAATGCATTATCCTTCCTTCCAATTTGTATGAGTTTTAATCTTCTATGCACTGTTCTGCCTTACAATACACTTTGACGAAATGTAATAATGTGTTAGTGAACTTGTAATATGGTAATTATTTGGTCACACTTTCTCTCTTTTAGAGTTGCGGTGGTTTGCTGGGATGACTGTAAATTTGCAATATTGATTACTGCCCCCCTTTCGTCCAATTTTAAAACGGCTTAACATGGCGCAACAAACTTGAAAAAATAAAATTAGTGTGTGCTGTCAGTGTCTGGTGTGTTTTATATGTCTCAATATAGAATTCTTGCAACAAGTTGTGTTGAGTTAAATGAAATCTGACCCAGTATTGTGTGTGAAATAAACTGAAATCTGCTTTATCATGTTTTGATTGTTAAATATTAATATTTCATTGCTTCTTATGCTTATTTTTCTCTATCTTCTAGTTCAGTAAAATGACAAAATTTACATATCGGCAAGTGTTTGAACTCGGTTAATGAGTTTAACCTGATTTTATTTTATTTCTTTCTACAAATGTGCTACCAAAACCTAGGTTGTTTATATCTATCTATTATATACATATGGGTTATAATGTAAAGTTTTGTAACATATGCTTCTTGTGATTTCTAGGCTATGGTTTTTAGATCTTGTAATTCATCTATTAAGATCGCTTCCGATCTCCCTAAGTCCATATACAAAATGGTGGGAGAATGTAAAATTTGATTTTGTATTCTTTTTGTCAGCACTAGGTTATAGTCTTTAGATCCCTACAATGAAAAGAAGTACATAGAAATGAGGAAGAATGCAAAAATAGAGAGGGCCAGCAGAGCTATTGTTGACTTGAGCCTAGAGGTGGATAAACTTGTAGCACAGGTATGCATCTAATTATCCTTACTGTGTTTATTCCCTGGCAAGCCAATGCATTTCTATCTATTTCTTTTCTATTTCTTTGGTGAATATGGCAATGCATATTAGGCTCTTACCAGTATTTCATGTGGAAAATTTCAGGTGTCTTCCCTGGAAGCACTGATTTCTAAAGGCAAAAGAGTAGCTGAAAATGATTTTGTTGACCTCATTGAAATGCTGATGAGACAACTAGTAAAATTAGATGGCATCACAGTTGATGGAGATGCCAAATTGCAAAGAAGAATGCAGGTAATATTCTAATTCCAAGTAGGATTTCGCTATGGTATGAATCACGGGAAGGCTTCTCTAATGTACTTGTTCTCTGGGAAAAAATGAATCTTTACATGTATTAAACACAAAATTTTATGTAGGAATCTAGGATAACCAAGTCCTAATCCCTAGATGTTTGGATTCTCATGGTCTCAGCTAGCATAAATGTATTTGGAAATATGGTCTGAATAAGTTTTTTTCTTTGATACAATCTTTAAAATTCATTTGTATAGTATATTATTGTGAATTAATTAATTGGCCTCATTACATGTCTTCAAAAAGTGATGACTTTGCAGGTTAGAAGGGTGCAAAAGTATGTAGAGACACTGGATGCTCTGAAGGTTCGCAATGCTACACAAAACTCATCATCTCAATAGCCTGTGGTGGTGACAACAAAGTGGGAAACCTTCGAGACTTAATTGCCACTATTGACCTCGTCTACGAGATCAAGTTGGGAGCTCTTTGACTAAGAATAGAGATAAAATGGTGGTGTGCCTGATTAATGGTACTGTAGACAATTGTCTTGAGTGGCTTGTATTCTTTTAATATTTAGTACCTATTCTCATTTGAATTCCTTTAAATAAGCAAGGACAGCTTGCATACCCAATAAAATTTTTATTCAGATGTAAAGTAGGGGACCAATCTTTGTAGGAGCACCTATTTTTCTTGGCAGCATATATATAATATATATCTGAGAAAATGGCCTCAGATACTTGCCTTCTCATGATTCTTGATATTCATTTCCCTTAGGCCTGCATTTTGGTATGAGAGGAGGTGTAAAATTTATTGACAGGGTTGTGCTTACAAGAAATGCCTATTTAAAGCGCAGAAACCAGTTTTACAGCTTTTAGTTGGTCCAGAGTTGGAGGTTGGCACCATAGTGATCCATTGCATACAGTTAAAGAACATTGTACTCTATTCCTCATTGCAGCTTTAAAATAGCATCGTAATGGATAAAGAGTTAGTCTCAGTTGAGAAGTGTTTACTGTATTCAATTCCTGAACAATTTTCCAGATCTCCAGTATGTTCAATTGCACAAGTCATCAGACAGTTTCATATGCAATTTATTTGAACTGAATAATCTACCATTATGAATTCTCATTCAAATTTGTAAGAATTTGGAACAGTTTTGCATGCTTGTTTGGGACATTCAGTACAAGTAGTTTGCATTTTTTACAATCGATGGATATGAGCTGTTAAATGACTATGGATTTTGAGGGGATAGCATTTGAGTCATAGTATATCTAACATTGTATTATGATATTACACATAAATGTTCCCTTTGTTGCCAATTTTTTCCAGCTAGGCTACATGATTGAATCTCGTACTAATTTGTTTGGTTTATGTAAGGCCCCCATTATATCGAGCCTTGTTTCCCACAAACAATTGGAAAGTATCTAAGCCAATCATTTCAGAGTTTATCTATGCCAATCCAATTCCACGTGCTGATCATTCATGTCTTACCATCAATGTAAATCTCACCTCTCTACTCTATTTTATAACATAAAGTAAAAGAAAATGCACAATTTTCTTTTGCATTGAACCTTACTGATAGGAAAACCTCGCTGACTGATCACTATCTATGATCTTGACCCTTGAAGCATAACAAGAGCTAAAACTTATTTTATCAGACATAGCTATAAAAAGTTAAAAACTGTACCCTAATAGATAAAACTTTTCTTCGAGAATTTTGCTTATTTTTTTTATTTCCTTTGGATTTTGGTCAATATCTAACATTGCTTTCATTCCCATGTCTTATCATAGCTGCATAGTTGCTGTCTTCTAGTGGTGAACAATGCATATTAGTTCTCACACTTCTTATCACTAAGAAACAAACCGTAAACAACGGGCTTATTACATCTTGTCTTTTCAGAATTTGACAACAAAAAAATATATAAGGTTATTTCCTCTTCTCAATAAAATTTGACCAAAAAAGGATGAAATCAATGCAAAACTACTGCTTGCACATAACCACATGCATACTCTGTGTAAAACACTTGAGGTTTAACAGCATGCACATTTTGTTCAGCATATTGAGATCATTGTGCATGGCTGTATATTTTGGTTTAAATGGCATGAACAAGGAGTGGCAATTGAATAGACAAACTGAAATGGGTAAAGCAACGTTTTTTTCCTAAAATAGACAAAACAGAATATCTGTTCCAAGAAACCATAGATAAATAAAATTATCTTGGTAGTATATATGGATTTTCATTATGAGATCACCAGTTTAAGCCTTCCATTTGGTCTTTGTTGTAGCCCACAATGGCCTTTGAGGATTGCTCTTGATGATTTCTGCCAGTAGTCGCCTGGGACTTGGAAAATATTTGAACTGGAGGATGTAACTCTCTCTAGAATGTTTGGTCTTTGTTGTAGTCCACAGTAGCCGTTGAGGACTGATGTTGATGATTTGTGCCAGTAAGTTGCCTGGGACTTGGAATATATGAACTGAAGGATTTAACTATCTCTGGAGTGTGGATTAGGCTGTGTTTAGATCAAATATTATACCTGAAATAACTGGTTATTCATTGTGGGATGCTATAGGTTTTTTTCCTTAATTTTTTTCCTTTAAATGCTTAATAGCTGTAAAATTAGGTTTTTCCATTTTTTTTATCGTTTTGGATGCATAATAGATATAAAATTGAAATAGGCCTATCTAATGTGAGGAATTTATTTTTACTTAGCTATTAACTTTTGTTTTTATCAACTTACCAATCCACATAACACTTAAAGTAATTTTTTTTAATTAAAATTGCCAACTCACTTAACACATCACTTTCCATAAAGAGATGGCAAATCTCTACCTCACTTTATTAAAATATTACTCAAAATTTTCTAAATGAGAGATTGTTGAAGTTTACTTCTGCATTGCTGGAGCAAAGCTTGTATCGAATGACCATGGAGTATCCTATGGAAACAACATAACTTGGTAGTAATTGAAAAGACTCTCATTTTGGGAATTTATTTTGGAAGTCTAATCTGGGCAATAAAGATTCTATAAAAAAAATTATACAAAGAATTTCCCTGATTTTTTTACAGATCATGTAGCATTTAATGTCTTTCCTGATCTGCAGGCTGTGACTTTTTTTTGTGCGTTATTATATATGGGTATTTGAAAAGAGTTATTCAAAACGCAATTTCACCTTCCACTCTCACAGAAATATGATAAAAGTAATTCATTGTGCAGGTTACAGATCGATTTGCAAATAGTTTAAGTTCAAATTCTTTTTAAACTTTATCCTACACAGCACAATTGCCGATATTTGATTATTACATTCATGTCCTTTCTCCATATTTTTGAGTTGAGTGTTTATTTTATTTGTAGTTATGAAAATATGTCATGTTCTTTCTACATACAGCAACGGGAGCCAATCAAACCCGTGTGTTGTAAACAACCTATAAAACCTTTTCAGAATTTGGTTAAGAAAATTTAGTTTTTCATGTTCAGTAGATCAACTGGAGCCAATCAGACTTGTGTGTTCTTTCTACAGACAGTGACGGAAGCCAATCAAACCTGTGTGTTGTAAACAACCTATAAAACCTGTTCAAAGTTTGGTTAAGAAAATTTAGGTTTTCATGTTCATTAGATCAACTTTATAATGCAATTTCAATTGAAATTCAATTTCCCAAAAAAGTAAGGTGTAAAGCCCTTGCTTTGCAGTGAGTAATGGGTGCCATGGGTGTGCCTACCATCTATTGAGATGGTCATTGGTAGGCTTCGGCTGGTTGCAAGGCTAGACGAGCATGCCTAACGGTGATCTTGCACGATGGTAAGGCATGCTCAAGTGTTGGAGGGTTTGGCAACACAATTTGGTCGAGTATAGCAGCAAGATCAAGGCTGACATTTGGGAATTTCTCTAGAAGTTGCATGTTGTCTTGGAAGATTGAGTGTTCCTTGGTTCATGGGGCGGTGGATAGCAGTGGCTTGACTTGTGGGTGCAACACCTTTGCCCATGGGCACAAGTGCATAGATATTTGGATGTGCATAGCAATTTGGATGAAGAGATGTTTGCCATGAACAAGGAATGGCAATAAGCACATCGGATGCTGCTCAAGTGGGATGGATTTGACCATTGGAAACACAAGACATTAAAAATTCCTTGGGCACAAGCACATCATTGGTGGGACATGCTGACCCAAGGGGCTAAACACTCCAAGACTTGGCATATAGAGTGCATTGCATTTGGGTCCACTTGGACATGGAACATGGTGCAAGGAATCTTAGGAGGAGGAAATGAGAAGGTACCTTTCACTATAAAAAGAGGACTCTTCCATTGTGCAAAGTCATTCAAGAAGTTAATTAAGGAATGATTGGCAAGAGTGGACAAGGCATTATAAGGTATAAAGTCTAGTGTTTTATGAACTCACTAAGTCTTAGGGAGTCTACGTGAAGGATTTGGACAACTTAGTGAATGTTTAAGGAATTTGTAGCAATTATTGTGGCTATAGGTAGTTGTGCCTTAGATATTTGTATTTTTGTATAGGAGTCATTGGTAGAAGGCTAGACACCTCATATCTATGTAACATTATTTATATTAATAAGTCAAATCCTACTTGGAGATTAACTCACAATGCTGCAAACTTCAACACTCCCTATCAACGAGGGAGGCATTCTTTGCCACCCCAAGTTTGTCTGGAAAGTATGTAAACTTTGTCAAGGATAGAGGATTTTTCAACACGTTTGCAATCTATTCATTGGTCACAATGCAACTTAGTTTTATGGCACCTCTCTAAACCATATCTTTGATGTAGTGATATTTCATCTCAATGTGCTTTGATTTGTTATGAAATACCGGGTTTTCTAATAGATTTATATAGTTCTAGTTATCACAGTGAAAGACAATAGAATCAAGCATCTCACCAAACAACCTGACTAGAAGCTTCCTCAACCAAATAGCTTCTCGGTTGGCATCACTTGCTACTATATACTCTGCTTTTGCGGTACTCTGAACTATAGATCTTGGCTTCCTGTTGGATCAGGATATCATAGCAGAATCCATGCTAAAACTGTAACATGAAGTACTTTTTTTGTCCATAGAGCTACTAATTCAATCATAGTCAACATGACCATGAATCAATACTCACCACTGGAAGTGTATTTGAGACCATAAGCAAAAGTCCCACGAAGGTATTTAAGCACATGTTTGGCAGCAACCCAATTTCTGTGCCTCGGTTCAGACGTGAATCAAGTACATTAAGGATCCTATGGGTTGCCGATACATAAAGGGATCCACCATATCTGAACCAGAACCTGACATATCCAACTTCTTTAGATTCGATTCCATGGGAGTGCTCATGGACTAACAGTCCATCATCCCAAATCTGCGCAATACATCAATTCAGTATCTTGTGAGAGGAAAATCTCATCTATTCTTTGCCAAACCTATAGCCCAAGAAAATAGTGCATGAGACCTAGGTTTTTCATCTCGAACTTAGAAGTGAGCTCCCTCTTGAACTGGGTTATCAATTGTTCTTCTCCTGCAGGGAGCAAATCATCAACATAAAAGACTAGGATCAACGAATGGTTTTCCAAAATCTTAAATACAGGTTAGGATCAGTGGAGCTCTTGGAAAAACCCAAGCTTTGAAGATAGTTGTCAATTCTTGCATACCAAGCCCTCAGTGCTTTCTTAAGCCCATACAAGGCCTTCTTTAATTTGCACAGATGGACTCATTCCCATGAACTTCAAAACCTTTTAGCTGCTCTTTATATACTTCTTCCTCAACTTCGCCATTAAGGAAAGCAGTCTTCACGTCCATCTGATGAGAGAAAAACTATATAAACCGTCGTCAAATGTTTGTTTTCCAAGCTGCTTTAACAACCTATGCTAGCACAATTATGAACTTTGGAACCACACGGACAGCAAGTAATTCCATATTATGCCTACACATTGGCTTCTTTTCTTCATCAGATATATTTCTCCTCTGCAATGGCATGTTCATTGTATAATGTGATGTTAAACCGTTAATTTTTTTATTTTTCAATACGTTGAAGTGCTCCATTTTTTTTTGTATTACTAAAGG
>LPNX011115289.1:9174-48052 GCA_001517045.1 Pseudotsuga menziesii | reverse complement strand
TCTCATTCCGAGATGAGGCACCATGTCTTTTGATTTGTGCAGATCCTACACGTCGTCTCGATTGTAGTTTCGATTAGACACAGGGATTGCAATTGGATTCAACATAAATTTCTCTCGATAGAAAAACGTTTCGGGTACTACTCAAATCTCACTATCAGTGCCACGATCATCCATGCTGCCATATTCTCAATTGCATTTGGCCTAGAATTAGAATCTTCGCTTTCTTTGTTGTACAGGAGGTCATCAACCCTCACTTGAGTTTCATGACCACAGTGCACCATATCTTGTTTCTGACATTTTTGTCCTCCATAGTAAGATCAAAAATCCTTCTTTATGACCAAGTGGCTTTTCCTAGAATAGCATTGGGATCTCCATTAATTCTTGTTTGCAACAAGTGACCTCTCTCAATATTGGCATAGAATATATATTTATTCTCCATTTTTTTTTGGCTCACTTCAATGTTACACTTTTTTTTCTCACTTACCCGCTAACAACTACCTTAACGGCGTATTATTGCACCTTCCTTGGGGCAATTGCTAGTTTATTCTCCTTCAAACTCCATGTGCACCAAACCAGCGTTTAAACTACGATAACGTCATGATAATGTGGGCTCGGGAAGGTTATAAATTTGTGTAAAAAGTGGCCTAGAAATTTCTTCTGTACTTTCTTTGCAGAAGTTACTCTTCGATTTCCAGGGCTCCTCATGCTAATTGTAAACAGGGTTGTTCAAACATTCTGTCATTATTTATTTGTCAGTTTTTTATTGTTCCAAATTTATTTTTAATTATAGAAATAGATTTAAGTCTTTCAACTCTCAAATTATATTAGATTTATAGAATTATTTCAAATTTATTTTTAATTATATAAACGGATTCAAGTATGTTAACTTTTGAATTATATTAAACTATGTTATTTTACAAATTATATGAAAAGTATGATATTTTATTATTTATATTTTCAACTACTAAAATTAAAATTTGAGAAAATAAAGTGAAGAAATAAATTTAAAATATAAATCAAATCATTTATTATTTAATCATTTGTTTTCAATTTTTATAAATTTTGAAATAAAATAAATAAATAAATAAACTTAAAAGATCTTTATTAAAATATGAAACCAAAATTAATTTTAACATACATTAATATTCATCATCACTAATTGTTTAAATGATTCATTGTTTAGTAATTGCTATTATCAGAAACTGGCTCCGTACAACGAACATGCTTCGTGAAGTGCAGTTATAGTTTTATGTCAAAGCCTTGCTAAAATTGAAGTTATATACTTCTGGTGGATTCACTCAGACACAGTCCCATCAAAACTAAAAGTTTCACATAACTCTTACAACTAGTCAGCATAAGTCGGACTGATATCCACTACCATTTTAATCACCAATTCCATGGATTGGTGTTTTACATTGTTAGCCTGACTTTAATGGTTTACATTTAAATAAAAAAAAAACTTCTCTAACAAACCCTCGAAAAAACAGCATATAAGCACTATCATATACAACTTCTAACAAAACATATAAAAAAAAGCATCTAACCACTATTAATTATCATTCACATATACAACTTCTCATAGTTGTAGTTGCATACATATGATGTATATAAGTAAGCTCTAAAAAAAACTGAGTCAAACATAGTTATTCTCAAGAAAACGGTGGTAGCGGCAATTAACTTGAGTTACCACGCAACACAACCTTTCTGTTTTCCCTTTTTACTTTTTCAAAACTTGGGACTCGATTTTCTTGCGACAAAATTTACTGCGCGAAGAAATAACTGCGCAACAGAATTACTGCGCGAGAGTTACTGCGCTGCGACAGAGTTATGCGAAGGAGTAACTACGATGGACTCTTCACCTGCAAAGGACTTTTACTTTGGCTTCAACCGACGACATGAATTTGGTTGCGACCAACACATGTGCCAACAAGTTTTCACTTCCACGCAATAACTTTATATTTCCTAGTCTAAGGACTTAGGAATATGAAAAAAACTTTTTACTGCGCTAACCTATGATTAACTGCAACACAACTATATTACGAATCACTCACAATATCATATAAGAAAATAATAAACAATATTTGTGTCAAACCTCTGCCCGTAAATCTAGGAACTTTTACACAGTGAAATATTCATGGATTCTTGATGTCTTTCGCTCACAGTAAATGTAAACAACATTCACTAAGGTAAATATGGAGAAGATGTGCGGGTATCTAAAACATTCATTCAACCATAAAATTAAGGATTTATATTTCATGTGGCGGCATAACAAAACTTACAGCGGTAAATACAAACTTGGTAAAAACACAGAAGCTTGAGCTTCAAACTCTTCAATGATTTTTCCTTCTTCTTCTAGGCCGCACTTCTCTTCTCTGTTCTATTGTGCTTATCTGTCTCTCTTCTATGTTTTTTTTTTATTTACAATTTCATCCTTCATATAGAATATTTATGCCAACTAACTAACTTAAGATTTAAAGACTGCAATTACTCTCTACCTAGAAACTTAGTTTCAGAAACTAAATTCTACTGTCTTATATACGAGAGATCTGAACTCTTTATCTTGTCAGACTCTCTGGCACTTTTTGACCTGCTACAGACTCTGACAGAGTCGGATGATTGGATTATGGATCAGCGAGTAATTAATATTTCCAACCCTCCCCCTTAATTATGAGCATATCGTCATTTAAAAAAAAATATTACAAAATGTTTTCAGAGTAGAAAACATGCTCTGTTCATGACAGAGTTCACTGTACAGAACTTGTCATTCCTAAATAACTTCGAAGATACTAAAATGTATCCCTTTCCAATGGTTTTGTAAATATGTCTGCAAGTTGATCTTCAGACCTGCAAAATTCTAAACAAATTTTTTTGTTGCTCACTAGCTCTCTTATGAAATGATACCTTGTGTCAATGTGTTTGGTTTTCTTGTGAAACACTTGATTCTTTGACAAGGCAATGGCTGAATTATTGTCACAGAAAATAGTTGTTCGTTCTAGTTGGTTCTGTGACAGATCTTTTAACATTCTTCTCATCCAAACAGCTTGACATGATGTGCTTGTAGCTGTGACATACTCTGCTTCTGCTGAAGATAGAGTTATTATGAGTTGTTTCTTCGAAGCCCACGAAACAACACCTGTACCAAAATGAAATGTGTACCCAGATGTGCGTTTTCTGTCATCTGTGTTGCCTCCATTGTCACTGTCAGTATATCCTATGAGTTTAAAATTTTCTGAAGTTGAATACATTATTCCAAGATCTTTTGTACCACTTACATACCTCATAATTCTTTTACATGCTTGCCAATGTGAGTCTTTTGGTGACTCCATGAATCTTGAGATCAGACTTACTCCATACATGATGTCTAGTCTTGTCGCTGTTAAATACATAAGGCTGCCAACAAGCCTTTTAAACAACATAGGATCTATCGTTGATCCATCATCATCTTTACTCAATTTTAAACCTATTATTACTGGTGTTGGGACTACCTTGCAATTTGAAATATTGAATATTTTTAAAACTATTTTGCATACTTGGACTGTGATATGAAAATACCACTTTCATATTGCTAGACTTCAATGCCCAGAAAGGACTTCATGAGCCCCAAATCAGTAATTTCAAATTCACTTTCCATGACTCTTCTAAATTCTTTTATGCCAAAATCACGAGTAAATATTAAATCATCCACATACACGCAAATAATTAACATGTTACCTTGCTCATTCACTCTGGTGTACAGTGTTGGCTCACTTTCACTTCTGTGAAATCTATTCTCAATGATATAGGAATCAATGCAACTGTACCAAGCTCTTGGAGCTTGCTTTAAACCAGAGAGCGCTTTCTTCAGTCTGTACACTTTGTGTTCTTGTCCTGGAACTTCATAGCCTTGTGGTTGTTCCACATATACTTCTTTATCTATATAACCATTTGGAGATGTTGACTTAACATCCATTTGATAAATAGGCCATTTGCTCTGTGCGGAAATGGCCAAAACAATTCTGATTGTATCCATGCGTGCAACTGGTGCGACGTTTCATTGAAATCTATGCCGGGTTGTTGTGTGAACCCTCTTGCTACCATTCTTACCTTGTGATTCTGCACATTCCCATCATCGTCTTGCTTGGTCTTATAAATCCATTTGATGCTGACTACATCTTTATCTTTTGGTACATCAACCAGTTCCCATGTTTGGTTTTTCTCAATACATTCTATTTCTTCATCCATGGCTTGTGCACATACTTTTTTTTCAACAACTTCCTCAAATGTTAGTGGATCATCTATTTGAGAAAATAATGCAAAGAGTGAGAAGGAATTTGGTGTACCAGATTCATATATCTCACGCAGACTTCTTGTCTTCATTGGATCTGTTGATGTCGAACTGCTTGATGGAGCCTGCTGTCCTCTTGGTGTGCTTGTCGGTGTAGCTTGAGCTGGGATTTGTGTTGATGTTCCTTGTGCTGAACCATGTCGTGGTGTCATAGGAGTCGATGATGCTGCGACCGGTTGATTTACTTCTGGTGTTTGAACCACTTCTTTCATCATATCTTCATGCTCGACATTCGACACAATCTTGACATTCTTCTCGACGGTTCCATCCCATGATTCATTCTCAACAAATTGAACGTCGTGACTAATTATTAATTTCCTTGCGATAGGGTCATACAACTTGTATGCTTTTGTGTCTTCAGAATAGCCAACAAAAATACATTTTTGTCCCTTCTTGTCTAACTTCTTTCTTAGCTCATCTAGCACATGAGCATATGCGACACAACTAAAAAATTTTAAATGAGAAACACTATGATTCATACCTGTCCATGCTTCTTGAGGAATCTTGTCCTTCACAAAATCTGTCTGGTTTGTCAATCAATGGAAATCCTTTTATCATATTCTTTGTGTGCACCAACTTTAGTCCACCAAAATTCAGATGTCCAAATCTAAAATGCCATAGCCAAGAATCATCCTGAACTTCTGTTTGAAATGTGGGCCTTGAAAATCAGCACTGTCATTTTATTTCTTGTTGCAGTGAACAACTTCTTATTTACTTTCTTCTCTGAATGCAACTTCTATATTGTCTTGAATTATCCTTAATGGAAACAAGCGATTGCTTGTCATTGGCACTCTTGCTATCAGTTGGTTACTTGGACGTACATATTTAATCACACAGTGATTGTCTTCCGTGTAAACTCTGTAACCTTTCTGTATTAGCTGTCCAATACTCAGTAAATTATGCTTCTGACATTCTACATGGTAAACATCAGGCATATACTTATGCTCCCCCTGTTTGGTTAAAATACTAATAGTACCTTTACCCAAAACAGTGACTTGGACATTATTTCCAAGTGTAACATCAGTTTGAACTGAATTATTTAGAGTGGAAAATAAATTTAAATTACCAGTCATATGATTGCTGCAGCTTGAATCTAAATACCATACGTCACATGGACTTTCTTGGATGGTATTGCATTTAATTGGGAATGCGCATGCGATCAACATTGCGCTCGACGAAGTGTCGATGTTCGTCAACTGATTCTAGCTTTGTTTTCCTTGGTCATATTGCTTCTTCCTGCATTCATATGCATAATGACCAAATTTTTTACAGTAATGACATTGAATCTTTGATTTATCAAACCTGTGACCACTTGGTTGACTTGTGTTTCAATTCTGTCCTCTACCAGCAACATCTGCAGGACTACTGCTGCGTCCTCCTCTTGAGAAGTTTCTTCCTCTGCCTCCGAAATTATTTCTCCCCTTGCCTCTTCCACGGCTTATAGATGACTATGCTGCGAATGCACCTTCCAATGATGTTTGAGTTGTGCTGAGCATGTGTTCATGATTGATGAGTGAACCTTGCAGCTCATCAATAGTAAAAGTTGTCATGTCTGTGTGTTCTTCCAAGTTTACAACCAATTTTTCAAATCTTGGGGGAAGACTTCTGAGAATTATCTCAACCACCCTTTGGTCTGTTATGGTTTCTCCATGAGATTTCAGTTGATTTATCAAACCAACAATTCTGGTATAGAATGAGTCTACTGACTCTAAATCTTTCATGGACAGAGATTCAAAATCTCTTCTGAGAATTTGCAGCTTTGAAGTATTTACCTTATCCAAACCTTGATAAGTTGTCCCTAATGTATCCCATGCATTTGCGGTGATTGTTGCTACTACTCTTGGGAGTATGCTTTCATGCATGGATTGATGTATGTAGAACAGGGATTTTCCATCTTTCTTCCTTTGTTCCCTCATGATATCTTTCTCAGCTTGTGAGAGATTATTATATGTCTTTTGATCTACTGGTTCTGCATAACCATTCTGGACAATATCCCAAACATCTTGACCTCTAAACAAAGCCTTCATTAATAGAGACCGATATTCATAATTCTTTCCTGTAAAAATCGGTGTTTGTAATCTTGACATATTTGAACTGGAAGTAGAAGCCATTTTTTTTAATTTTTTACTTTCCTTAGAAAATTAGTTTTGTCCTTTTAGGACAAGATTTCTTTCCTAAACTAGCTACCAGATCTCAGGAAAATTGTGGCCGCAGCAATTAACTTGAGTTACCCCGTAGCACAACCTTTTTGTTTTCCCATTTTACTTTTTCAAAACTTGTGACTCGATTTTCTTGCGACGGAATTTACTGCGTGAAGAAATTACTGCACAACAGAATTACTACGCAAGAGTTACTGCACTCGCTGTGAAGGAGTAACTGTGATGGACTCTTCACCTGTGAAGGACTTTTACTTTTGCTTCAACCGGATTTCACTGCGACATGAATTTGGTTGCGACCAACTCATGTGCGAACAAGTTTTCACTTCCGCGCAATAACTTTATATTTCTTAGTATAAGGACTTAGAAATATGAAAAACACTTTTTAAATCTATGGATATTCATGGATTCTTGATTTCTTTCACTCACAGTAAATGTAAACAACATTCAATCAGGTAAATATGGAGAATATGTGCGGCTATCTGAACATTCATTCAACCATAAACTTAAGGATTTATATTTCATGTGACGGCATAACAAAACTTACAGCTGTAAATACAAACTTGGTAAAAACATAGAAGCTTGAGCTTCAAAGTCTTCAGTGAGTTTTCCTTCTTCTTCTTGGCCGCACTTCTCTTCTCTGTTCTATTCTGCTTGTCTGTCTCTCTTCTCTGTTTTTTTTTATTAACAATTTCATCCTCCATATAGAATATTTATGCCGACTAACTGACTTAACATTTAAATACTTCAATTACTCTCTAGCTAGAAACTTAGCTTCAGAAACTAAATTCTACTGTCTTATATACAAGAGATCTGAACTCTTTATCTTGTGAGACTCTTTGGCACTTTCTGACTTGCTACCACTACAACAAAAATTGAAATTAGCGTCTCTTTTTGCATCCTTTTTTGCAGCTAGACCATCTTTCAATGTATTTTTCTTCATTTTTTGGACAAAATAGCGCAATTTCACGGGTTAGTGCTATGTTAGGCATTTTTTGCGTCCTTTTTCTAAATATGGCACAAATTACGGCGTAATTTGCACCGAGTTTTGCACCTAGTTATGCACCAGGTTTTGCAACAGGTTTTGAGCCTAGTTTTGCACCTAATTTAGCACCTAGTTTGTACATCTACTCTTGTTGTGCCCCCATTTACGCCCATGTTTGCCACAACTTTTACGCCCTTGTTTTCATCCAATTTTGTATCATTTTTTATATCCACTTTTGCATCCACTTCTGCTTCTTTTTTGCATCTCTTCCTGCACCAAGTTTTGCATCAAAGTTTACATCCTGTTTTGAGTCTAGTTTTGCATTTCGTTTTGTTTCAGCCATTTTTGCATCCACTTTTGCATCCATTTTTTTGTCCACTTTTGCACCCACGTTTTCATCCATTTTTGCATCCCATTTTGCATCCATGTTTACGTCTTTTTTTGCATCTACTATTGCATCCACATTTGCATCCACTTTTTTCGTGTCCCAATTCACACCCATTTTTGTGCTTACTTTTACACCCACTTTTGCTTCAACTTTTGCATCCACGTTTACATATTTTTTTGCATCCAATTTTACATCAGTTATTGCATCCCTTTTTGCATCCATTTTTGCATCCACTTGTGCATCAGGTTTTGCGTTGGGTGTTACGACTACTTTTGCATCTACTTTTGTTGCATCCACTTTTGCATCCAATTTTGTATCCAATTTTACATCCATGGTTGTATCCACTTTTGCGCCACTTTTTTCATCATGTTTTTCTTCAATGGTTGCATCATTTTTTGCATCCACTTTTGCATCACCTTTTACATCCATTTTTGGTGCACCCCATTATGCACCTACTTTTGTGCCTACTTTTGTTGCATCCATGTTTGCATCCTTTTTTGCAACCATGTTTTAATCCACTTTTGCATCTAGTTTTACACCCAGATGTTGAAGATGAAAATGAGGATAATGATTATGATATTGAGGATGGTTATGATGATGATGATAATGTTGTTGATAATGAGAAGAAAGATCACAATGAAGATGATGATGACGATTATGATGAGGAGGAGGAGGAGGAGGAGGATAATGGCAATGACGACATTGCCGATGATTATGATGGCAATGAAATGAATGGTGATGATGGTGATGATGACAATGACAATGATGATGAGTACAATTAGAATGATGATGTTGATCATCTTAAAAAATAAGTTGTTATTTGGCATGCATAAATCGTGTGTGACCTCCATGACCCTTTTCCACTAATCACATATTTTGGGTAGATGTTATTTCTTATGCCAAAGGTAATGATGAATAACTGATGAAAATGTCAATAATCATGACGATGATGTCAAGGATAATGGCGATGATGATGACATGGATGATGATGATCATCATCATCATCATCATTTCCATCATCGTCTTCATTAAAAACATCATCACTGTCATTGTCATCTAGTTCATCATCATCATCATTTAAAGCATATGGGATATGGTTACCATTTCAAGCATGCATAACAAGTGGGATTATTCTAAAACACCCCACCAAAGTACAAAATTCAAACCACAAGGGAAACATAATATTGAAATTGTTCCAATTTTCTTTCTCCCAACAAAACATGCTTCATTTTAAGGAATTATGTTAAAATCCATACATTCATAGTCCATCCATACAATACTTGTAATAAATGTAAATATAATACTTAACCGAATTTATAAAATAGGTAAATATTTTATAAACACCCTTATGATATATAAACTTCTTTCACCATAATAATGGTAAAATATGTAAATATAATAATAACATATAATTAATATAAATATGTTATTATAGTTCATATGTTCAAAGATTTAATATAAATAAATATATATAGTTCATATGTTATGTGATTTAATATAATTAAATATATACACATATTATTTACTTATACATTATACAAATTAAAATATAGATTAAAACCTATGAAGTTTCATAGGGAGGCGAAGAAAAACATGAAGGATTTTTCAAATATAGATCTATGTACAACTACCCATTTCCCAATGTGGCTTCTGCTAAATCAATCTATGGATTCAGGGTTATGAGTATCAATTTGGTCTATCTAGTCCATCCCCAATTCGGCCATGAGAGGATTTAATTCGGTCATGAGAGGATTTAACATTATTCCACCCATGAGGACTTCTCAGGGCCCATGAGGACTTCTCGGGGCGCCCAGTTGGCAACGTGGGTGTCTTGATTCTCAAGCTAGGATGTTCAAAGCTTGTCTTTTGGGGATGCATCAAAGTAAACTAGGAGCTCTACCATTGTTGATGCCTCTACTGTCTCTATCTTAGATGTTGCTCTCTCATATACTATATAAGATATACCTATGCTGGTGGTGCTACTGATGCTAGGTCACCAAAATTTAGATCGCTATCTTGTGATTGGATTTTGTATTACTACATATTGACATTTATAGCTATGTTTTATGACAGAGATTCACGCATATGGACTAGTTAGGACTAGCCAGAATAAGACCTGGCTAGGAGACCTAATCTGAGTAGCCATACCTCAAACTCTACGAGGGTACATAAATTACGGGGACAAGGGCCCAAATCCATACGATCGTTGGATACTGAGAATCATACCAGGTGATCTTGCCCTATTATAGGGACTAACGGATCGGGCGCGCAACACTGTGAATATTTGGCTTTATAACAAGAGGTTATCGAACCTCCTGTTACTCAAGTACTAGTCATGATAATGCTTTCTCATGGAGCCTCTAGATGACCTCCCAGCTTCTAGCTTCCACATTCTATTAAAGAAATCAATGCATTTTCCTTCAATAGGATCATTGAAGATGGAGACAATTTGGGATTGAATCAAAATACCGAAGATGGAAAGAATTGGGTATTGAATTAGCCCATGTGGCTTCTTTATAATTTTATGTCAGGTAGCGTGATTTATAAGAACAAATGCAAAGGATTCTCCATCATTGTTGTATTTTCCTATTTCTCTGTTACGCCCTATGTAGAATATTCCACGACCATATTTTGCATATAGGACAAATGCAAATGTTATGGCCTAAGGCTATGTCTTTTGACCTTGCCATTGCTTAAGTTACAAAAAATATCCATGGTTAACAAAAATTCATAAAAGAGGTATTATATCTTTCTCACATGCCAATATTCCCTTTATAGGGCTTTGTGGTGGCCTAAGGCCCCACACATAGTTCATGAGCCCTAAGGAAAAATGTTTTGGCCCAATAACTCTTTTCACATCAAATCATGGCCAAGGGACTAAAATCTATACTTGGTGTGTCAAACCTCAAAATGACCGACATATCTTACTCATTGGCTAAATATTATCTATGTAGTATATAGGGCCGTTGAGGTGGTATAGGGCATCACACATGACCCATGAGCCCCTTACCCTTAGAGTTATTTTTTGACTTGATAATATGGCCCAATCAATGATAATTATTCTTGGTCGCACAAACCTTGAAATGACTTTTTCTTGCTTGTAAGCCAAATATTTCCCACATAGAGATGACATTATAGACTAGGGCCCATGACAACACATCAGACATGACGTTTTGGTGAAAACATCCATATAGAAATCGATTTCTTTGCTAATTTTCTTAAGTCTATTTTGTTAAATTTTTACCTTTTTCTTTTTTTCTCATTAGTTTTAAAAATAAAAGAAAATACAACTTTAAGAAGAAGAGATGAAATCCTATGTGGTCGGGATGGAGGGGATTAAAATCCCTATCGGTTATACATAAACACGCCAAAGAAGAAATTATATATCAATGGGGGGTAGAGATGTTAAATGGGTTGGGTCGATATAAATGGGTTGGGTCGAGATTGAGCACCGTTAAAATTGTTAAACTCCATCGCAATCTTCGCTTGCAATCGGTGTTCCATTCTTTATTCTATGGATTGCGACCAGCTGATTCCATCGTGAGCCCATTCATCCATTTTCCAAGGAGCCATGAAAAATATTGCCACTATAAAATATTAATCGATAATTTAACTGGTAACCAATTGTTAGAGGCATTGACACTATTTTGGCATCTGGGAATTAATGGTGTTATGGAAATTGTGGATGAGGAGGAATGGGAGGGTATAATTCTTGTTCAGGGTATGCTAGATAGGAATAATAATATTAAGGGTTATGTTGGGAATTAATGGTGTTATGGAAATTGTGGATGAGGAGGACTGGGAGGGTATAATTCTTGTTCAGGGTATGCCAAACAGAAATAATAATAAGGGTTATGTTGTTGTTGCCATCAGGGTTTTACGACATGGCACATGCTAAAATACAAGGAGGAAAAATAGCTCCCTTTAGAAAATGGAGGCTCCTACTGCCTGCAGACAATGGAGGCTCGAAGATCTTGTGCTCGGCAAGGTCAAGGGATTTCTGGCCTGGCCCGCTAAGGTACGCCAGTCTATTTTTCATCCCCATTTGTTTTCCCTTATTTGATGTATGCGATGCATGTTGTTGTTGTTATTTTCATTTGCCACATCAAATTATATACTTCTTGTGCCCTGTTTTAATACCCGATTGTTGTCCAAGGGTTTGTGTGAATGTTTACAGATTTTCATACATTTCCACTGTGCATATTTCTTTCTCTAATTTCTGCAGTAGGAGTGCATTAGCTTCTATCAGCTTTCTTTACCAGTCATATTTATTTCTATTTTTTGCAGTGGGAGTACATTAACTTCTATTAGATTTCTTTACATTATAGTTTTGCATAGCGCAGGTTTTTCACTTATATCGTATACTTATTATAGATTGCTAGGGATTTTAAATTCAGCGGTTGCAAGGCCGTCAAAATGTACCCAGTATTGCAGCTACTGTTGCAATTTTCCCAGCACATTGCCCAGCATCAAGCAGGGTCGATTTCCCAATATGTGCCGATATTTTTGTCTTAATCCTATAATTGCAAAACCTGGTTGTTGCACAAGGGTTCTCTGAAACCCTGCACGAGAAATTTTCCCAGCACATTTCCCAACATCAAGCAAGGTCGATTGCCCAATATGTGCCGATATTTTCTTCTTAATCCTATAATTGCAAAACCTGGTTGTTGCACGAGGGTTCTCTGAAACCCTGCACGATAAATCAAACCCTATATCAGATATTAGTGTTTAAACCCAAGCGATGGATGCAAGTTTTTGTTTCTTTAGGTGGAAATTGCCTTCTATATAGCTCCAAGAGGATTACAATTGGACCGAATTTGTCAGGCCCACAAGCAGCCTGTTTTTACCAATATGATGGCCCTTAAAAATTTGAATCAGTAATTACAACTATTTTTCATTTGGCTAAGTCCATACTCTTATGTCATAATCACCCAGGTCTTGCACCTGGAATTTAACCTGACGAGTAGACTAATATTCTATTCTTGAAATACAACAAAGTAGAAATGTCAAAAGCATCTGTTAACAGAAGAAAAAAAATTGCAAGTGTTAGATGAGATACACAACTAAATTGAGAAACCATCAAGTATCAATTGATGGCTTATCTCTGACTTCAAAATTCTGGATCATTTTGAAAAGATCTGAAAATGTATCAGTCAATTGATGTCTCGCAATCATTTCACTTCAATTTCACTTGACAAATCAATGCATCCTACATAACTAACAGTAATCTTGGAAATGCTAAGAACCACCTTCAAAATACCTCTCTCTGCACTAGTTCTCCGGGAAGATTTGACCATCCACAGAAGCCAATCAAAATGATCACGACTTCCTTTAAAATGATGGCATATAAGGCTGCGGCCTTAATATTCTAAATTAGTAATCACGTATCTCTAGTAGTAAGCGTTCTACAAGGGAAGGGTTGATGCACATAAAATTGATTATAAAAATTTAGATAGACTAAAAAGTGTCTGGCTCTCACTGTAACTATTCAGCTATGTAGAATTTTTCCTTACCCGGACATGTAATACATCTCTTCATGGTGTTCCAGAACGTACAAAACACACATATGACACAAATAAGTTACATGATATGACTCAGCATGATCATATGTACTTGCAAAATTCTCTAAAGTAAGGTCCTAAAAAGAAAACACAGATCTCAGTGCTGAGGCTGGACAATATCATAACAAAAAGGAAAAACCACAATTAAATAAAAGAATACCTGTGCAATAGAATATTCACACAAATGTTTGAGGACTTCTAAAAGATATTGATCAGCATCTCTCAGAAGGTCTTGTGCAATATCTGTTGTCATCTCTACTGTACCGGTGTATATAAATATGACACCAGTACCCCATCAGAATCATCAAACATTCCTGGATAAAACATATTTGAGTTCTAACATGTCATAATTTCTTTCATATTTAGCTTGAACTCTTTATAATAGGAATGAATCCTTCGTTATTGCCATAAGCAACACATAGAAGAAACCATAAGAATTACCTCATCATTAGTTCAAAGAATGCCCAAGTTATATTTGGAATTTCAATATCCTTTGCCTCTTTTCCCTGTTGAAGGATCACAAATTTATCCCCAAACAATTTCTAGTTATTGTTTGAAGCCATAGTGCACTTAACATGTTTGACAATATCAAATTCTAGAGTAAACAATGTAGTCTACAATAACTACAAATTATATCAGTTGAATTTTATAGGAATCGGAAAATGAGAGACTAGCCATATTTAAGATAACCACTTGTATCCCATTCCAAAACAAAATGACACTCATACTCGGTAGCCACCATCAAACATAGCATGAAATGCATCTGAAGATGCCAGAAGTGCAATCCTGTGGGCATAAAATCACCTACCTACATTTAAGCACCATATTGTTTGCATTTGTTAGAGTAATGATATGTCATTTGCAATAAACTTATTAAATGTGATACTGCATAACGTCACTCACCTTCCACTAAAAAGGTAACATCTGATAAAGTGTGGCTGTTGACATACTACTCTCCCAAATATACCTACAAAGTTTTTTAAATATGAACAACAAACACAGATTAAAAGAAATTCATTCCAAAACTAAATTAATCATCTTGTTTATTAGAGTAGAAATAAATTAATAATTGATAACCAGTCCTCATAAGCAGTAGAGTGTTACTAAAATGAGCTGCTTGCTTGCTGATAAATATCATTTGAGAAGTAGCCTACTGAGTCATGAAGCTGCCCTGCCTCCCTCTAAACCTTGATAGACATTTTTCTCAACGATTATCTACAACATATTTCTGATATCAATCATTATAAGTCTTTATCAAGTGTTATCACATTTCATGGCCATATTACTTGGGTGTTACAATGTCCATCTCCAGATCTGTCAACAGGCTGTTACAGGCATGTAAAATCACTCTCTTTAATATATATTAGAAGTTTGGATGTTTGTTTATTAACCATTTAATTCTTTGTCAATGTTGTTTCCTTGTTATAGTTTATAATCATGTTGTATGAAGTTTTTTTCATGGAAAAACCTTTTTTTCAAGCTATGATATGATACTATCATACTTCCATATCCTATTTGGCTGAAGAGCAGAATAAATGCTTGAAACAAACTTAGAATGTGGCAACCAATTACAATAGCTTGGGAGGAGGGGTATTAAATATTGTTATTTTTTTTTTCAAATTAAGAACTCTTGTTTGGAGAATTAACCATGAATTTTATATTTGACCTTCTTGTATACTTTAAGATTATGATGTATAATGTGTTGTTCAAGGTAATGGAATGTCTATTTTTAGTATATAAATCAGGAAGTTATATTGTCTAGAACATGGTATTACAAAATTTCTATCAAGGTTTGGCTAGTAAATAGGCAGCAGACCCTGTAGGGGTGGAAATCATCTCAGTTTATAAGATTGCATTGAGGATTAAGGCCAACTAGTAATTGTTGTACTTGAGGATTAAATTTCCCAGAAATCTTTTGAGTTTATAATATTTCATTGAGGATTAAAGCCAGTTAGTAATTGTTGTTATATGTATGGAACCTGCATATAATTTTGAATCAGAATCTCATGGAGCGCATTGTAGAATGCACCAATCTCCTTCAGAGCAATGTCTCATTGAAGAGTAAAAGATTGAAATTGTATTATTTAGATTTTAAGAGTTTGGTGATTGAGAATAACGAGGCCGAGGAGATCGTGTAGTGTTTCCAAGCTGCTAGAATGACATCATATGCACGGATTACTTGCCAATGCAGTTGTTTCAGGAGTTATACCAGCTCATGAAGGAGCACTATTGTGACTTTTCCCCTATCTAGTCTATAGTCGTTCCTACCCCCGGCTAAAGTCTAGCTTGGAGTGCTTATTGTGCAATGAGAAAAAGAACAGTTGTTAGAGTAGGAAATAAAGCTTAGGGATTTGGTTGATAAATATAAAGAGGTCAATGAGAGGCTAGAAAAGGAAAAGTAGGAATATTATATGTTAAAATAATATAAAATATAATCCTCACTACAATGTATTCAAACAATGATACATACAGGCTACAAGACTAAGGTACATTTATGGTACACAAGCATACCACAGATAGATTTGGCTAAACTCAAAGCCAAGAATTGTAATAAAATGTCAATCTTGGAATGTTCCGTCTCCTAGCAATGCCTAGACTCTAGGGTTTATTTCAATAAAAATGTAGGCCAATTGTGAACTATTTTGCCTCCAAGCAATCTCTCATATTTTTGTATTTATATATTTTTCAATCAAAATGAAGGTTAATCTGGGACAGCTCTGCATCTTACTGTTTGTTGGATTTTCTATATAGTCTAGGATTTATACTATAGTATATTAGACTTTACTACCTTAGTATATTCAGTTGTTCAACGAGTTACAGGTAACAAAACTCAACCAATGTTCTTTATAACTGAAGTCTCGAAAAAAACAATGAACATGTTATGCGATAAGCTATTACTATTAGGATTTAACAGACCTCATAGGTAGCTAAAATTATAAAATCATGCTGCAGAATTTGGGAAACCACACAGAAGAACTTACAACATTTCAGGAAATCACACAATAGAATTTAGTGGATAAACATGCCTGGAAAATGTTGGTTTGAGAAAATGACAAATGCTCGCAACTGCTCACGAATTCTCACCCTACTGCTAACAATGCTAAGATGACCAAATGTTGGAAAGTCTCCTCACACTGTTTATCACAATGCACTATTGACAATGTTGAACTCCTCAATGCACCTCACTCATCCACAACTCTTTGATGTGCCTTGGACCTGACTCAATTGTGACTATTGAATGCACCATGGTCCTCATCATAGAAGACACAAATGCTACTTTTTCACATAGTGACTGATGATGCAACATGATGGCCAAATGTCAAACTATGCCTAGTGCCAAATAATCTGTATTTTTCGTGACGTGGTGGCTATTCTATAGGTAGCAGTTACGGTTTTTAAAGTTGACGTATGGTTTTTTGGGGGGGTCTCATGAGATTGGCATCAAAAAAGTGAGAAAACATGCCAAGGATGTTTGGGTCCCATACTACAAAGGGGGATGGATCCATCTCACAAGAAGATGGCTCAAGCATGTAAAGACTCTTAGAGATGGATGTCTAATATCCTACTACAAACGATTTGGAAATAAATTCTTTTTACTACTATTCTACACACAGTTATGCCCAGAATTTAAAATTCACTGCTTGTTTACATGCTATATGAACAATCTGAAATCATGCCCAAATTTGAAATAATGTGGCGTTATTTGTACTTTTACAAGTCTTTAGGATGTGCAATAACAAAATGATTCATATGATGTTGAGACTCAATCAATTTTGCATCGAAATATGCCCAAATTTGGATATTGTTTGCTGCTTCAACCCAGATGTCTGCGCAGATCTGAAAAGATGCCAATCTAATGTTTTTTGATACCTAGAACTTTCTCAGAGTGCATCATTATTAGAAATACTTAACAAAAGTGTGTTGAGATAGTGGCACCTTCCATAATACAAGCTACAGTAAGGCCTCAAAATCCAAATTGGCCCCTTTCATGGCTACTGATGACTCGCTGCTACAGGAAATCACCTCCAAGATAAGGATATAATTCTTTCTAGAATTTGGTATAAGTCTCCTCACTATCTTTTATATGCACAGGACCACCAAGAATTGTGCCCAGGTATGCCATCAACCTAACAGCTTCTTCAACCTCATCCTTGTACATTTAAACAACCATATAAAAATCCCCAAGATTTTCTTCATTGAGACAATAGAGGCAAACACAAGGATAAAGTGACAAATTCAGTCCCAATCTACTCCATGATAGCACCATCATACTCATCCAAGGGTAAACATGTTTATGCCACAACTGCAATCCTTTTTAGTCTTCAAATTAGTATTTTTTATTGTTGTAACCTAAATTCATTTAAGGTTATCATTTGGTCTCCAATTGATGTTGAAGTTGCTACAGGGAACACTAAAAGATATAGGTCTGGAATAGCCTTACCTATTGGAAATCTGCCTAGATTTTAATGCTAGTTGCTACAGGGGTTTTCTTTTGTGACTAATCCCATGCCTGAGACTGTTGTGAAAGACCTCTTTTTATGACTATTTATTGTGAAAACAAGATTATTTATTGTTGTTTTGCTATATTCCAAATGAAAAATTTGTCTAATACTGAGGGTGATATATTCATGAAGGCATTGTGCTTATATGTGTTTAAATGTGTGCCCAACAGCTTTACTACAGTTGCAATGTCTTGATGTTGTTCTCTTACCGTATTCACCATTACTGCGAAGCCCCTCTTTCTTTTACTACTGGCCCCTACATTTACACACCTTCATAAAGGTGTTCAATCAATACCCATCTTCAACACTTTTCAATTTCATTTATACAACATTATATAATTATGCTATTTTAGGCCATCATGTTTTCCAACTTGGGTGTAAGGTGTAGTAATAATTATGCTCTTTTAGGCCAAACACCATTGAAAAATGCAAAGAGCTATAAAGGCAAAATGATTTTGCAGATAGTCAAGTGGACACAAGTATGAGTCTCTGACATAGATACACCGAACAAGGAGAAGGCACAAACTTGTATAGTTAGTGCATAGTAAGAAATTAGAAAAATAAAGAAAGATAAGGACGACAAGAGGTAGGATCTAGACAATCCAGAACAATCCAAAGTTTTGAGGTTTGGGTTGATAAAATACTGCACAATATTGAGTATCAAACAATTTTTTGACTAGAATATTTCCTTTGCTACATTGGCAACTAGACAACAACCAACATGAACCCAATGTATGAGATTACAAGTATATAATGTAAAGGCTTCATAATGTCTTAAGGAGATAGTTGAGATCTTCAATACTTTCAAAATCTACCACATTACAGAGAATTAAACCAATGAGTTGATGCTATATCCAAAGAGGTATTACTTATCCACTTTGGGGTACTTCTCACTGTAAATTTCAATGAGGGCATGCCATAGGTTTCTAGATATGACCTTTGTAGTTTTATTTCAAAATTTTCCAGTTGTGTTTTTTTATCTTATAGTTTTAGTTTTTTAAAAGATCTTAAAGGAAGACTATATTTGTTTTCCTAAAATGGACATTATGTTCAGTGGATAGTTTAATATTTGGTTTACAAAGCAAAGTAAGATTATATTTTGTATTTTGTGCTACAGCACCCTGTTGCAGCTGCAACAATTTCCCAAATTTCTAAAATTTTGGCCCCCCTTTCTTGATTTTGTTAAAGGTCCTTTGTTCCTACTCTGCTACGTGTGGATTGTTTGAGGCCAGTTTTCTTGCCTTTCAGGATTTTGTTCGGGTCTATACATATTTTGGGCTACAAGGCTCAGCCGATTTTTACGATGTTTTATCTTTGAAGTTAAAATGGTTGTTCGGTTGCCCTTATTTCGAAGGATAGTTACGTGTGGTGCCGATAATTAAAGTCTTTCACTAAACCTAGGTTCTATTTTGAAGAATACCTTGCTTTGCATTTTTCGGAAAGAGCTTTGACTTTGGTCGGAGGCTGCAGGCTGATTGAGTTCTGCCGTTGTGGCTCTGGAATAGACTAACTACCTGTCGGACTGTTCGTCTTTTTACTGATGCTCTCTTCTTTGTTTTTCCGATGTTCACTGGTCCATGGGTTTCTCTTGATCTTTGAAATTCCACCATTGCAGCTGTGTAGCTCACTAGCTATTCGATGCCTGCAGAGGATTCGACCCTTGATGTTTTATCGTGGCATTTTTAGTCTGTGTGCTGGAAGTCCTAGAGTGTAGGTTACCCGCAGTTGCGGCTGCGTAACCCGCTAATGAACCGACATCAAGTGTTTCGATTCACCGATGGAGGTTTTTATATGCCCTTTTCTTAATCGTTCCTACTTATTATTATACGTTCGTTGTTGTTCCATAAGAGACCGGTGTGCCTAGTTTTGGTTGAAATTTGCACATAAGAACCTAGCTCCAGTTTTTTTCTTCTTTAGTACCCATTTTTAATATCATGGTTTATGTTTATTAAAGATAGACGGATTAAATGATGAATTCTCATTTGATTGCAGACAGACATGGCAGTTTCTCAAATCTCGTTGAAGATTATTGCGGCAAAGAAGGTGCAGTTGAAGGACAAAGCATGTTAAAGCATAAGGCAGCAGAATCATTGCTCGAAGAAGAAAATTATGAGGGTCTAAAAGGAGATCGAGGAATTGTCGAGCTTAATCATTAGAAATCAAAGGCTCATGCTTGGGAATTCCATCAGTTACCTAGCTTTTCTCGGTTTTTATAAAATATTTATCTGAAACGTAACGTTTGGATGAATCATGAGTATTCACAAAGTGACAAAACAGTGAGAGGGAATGGTTGGGAAGCCTAAAGGTTTGCCCTTTTGGTATAAGTATGGGAGAATGAGACAGAAAGGGGGCTTTTTTCCAGAGAAGCTTGTGAACCACTTGTTGTAAGAGGAACTACTTCGTTTTGCAATAATAAATTACAATTTTTTGCCTATTGGATAAAGTGCTATGTGGAATGTTCAAATGTGATGAAATGAACAATGTTGAAGGGGAACTATTTTGTTTTCAACTGTGTTTCATTAACCGTGAGATCATTCTAACTTTATGAACCTATGTTCTTACATGAATGTTCTCTGGTTTATTCTGTGATAATTTCCACTACGAGTAATGAATGTTTTAACAGTTGACAAGCTATCTTGTCGTGTATATCTTTATTCATGTTTATGTGTTTTGATTCTAAGAACAGTTATCTGTGATTTATCTTAACATATGAACAGTATTACATTACTCATGAATTGATAATCTTGCTGCCTAGGGACAGCTTAGTTAGTGTTGTTTTTCTAGTTGTGTGTGATTTAGATGCGAGAGAGTCTAAGACGAGAGGTAAGAACCTTCTTATCACATTGTGACCACTCCCCGCATTCTTTATCAATCTGCATCTTAGATAGGAACTTACATATCATACTTAAAGTAAAAGATACAAAAATATATACGGTGGACCGGGCCACAACCGGTAAAACCCTTTGTTTTTTTGTTACTTGACCTATGGTAGTCGGACCGCAAACCGGACGGATTCCCTACACCAAACAGTCACAGGCTAGTTGGGAACGTTGACTGGGGAGAATCCCTTGCTGTTGTTGCCTGCGAATTTCCAGGCCTCAACATTTTATGGCGCTAGAAGGAGGGCCACCAATGCATGGCTGGCCAAGGAAATACATTTCCTCGAAATTACTCTACCGGTGATAGTTTTGAAAGTAGTTTATTTCCTGACCCAAATACTGAAAAAAATAGAGAACATTTGTTTTCTGTAGACAACCAAGTAGTAAATGATCTGACAAGACACACACGGGCTTATGTAAAGAGTATTGGAGGATTACCCATTATCCCTGATTTACCCCAAAGAGAATACAAGAAGAAAGATCGCCCATCTTGGAAGATTCCGTGTTGGTTGGAGATTTGGAAGAGTTAGTAGAAATAGCGTTATAGGAAGTTGTTCAACCTTTGAATCAAGTAGGCCCAAACACACCTTAATGTTCTCCTGTGCGGACTCCTGTTCCTTCACCTCCACACTCTCCACCCAGACTCATGGCAAGTGTAAATGCAAACCAACCACCTAACCAACCAAATCCACCACCGTCTTGGAAAGCTAGATCACCCCTAAACTTACCTCAAGCTTTTGAGAAGATGCTGCCTAAGTTTGATCCAAATGAGAAAATGTTATTAGATGCCCATTTACAAAGTTTTTATTTGGCAATAGAAGGGTTGAGGGATGGGGAACATGAGGATGTCGTTTGTAGACTTTTTCCGCATACCCTTAAAGGAGTAGCAGCATCATGGTATTTTGGTTTTCCTGCAAACTCTATCCCAGACTAGGATACCTTTGAAAGGATTTTCAGAAGCAAATATGCAACCCAAAAAACTCATGCGGCTCTCATGAAAGGGCTGTGCACCTTAAAGAAAGAAAGAAAAGAGAAGGTGCATAGTTTTACCCAAATATTTGTAGCTTATCTTAAGAATTTTTCTGAAGTTGACAAACCCTCGGATAAAGTTCTGATTGAGTATTATACTTCAGCTCTAGGACCCGAGTTGGCTATGTTTTCCAAAATGAAAGCCAAACCTACACTAGCAGAGACTTATGAAGAAGATGAAAGAGTGGAGGCTGAAAAGGAAAGCATCGAAGACTATCCTGAGCAGTTAGGAGAAAAAATTGTTGGGAGGAAATCTTTGTTATTTACTAAGCCTAGAGAGGAGCAATCACCAGATTTCGAAGGAATAGCAAAGATGATGCAGAAGCTCTCTAACAGAATAATAGACTTGGGAAAGGAAAATGAAGCCCAGAATTTTTATAATCCTTATTACAAAAAAAGGGAAGATAACAATCAATCCCAACCCCCTCCGCATAGCCCTGCATCTATGAACTTAACAGAGGTAGGGATGGATAATTTTCGCACTTTTCACCAACAACCCCATTCTAAAAAGAATTGTCCTCAATGGATAAATTCGATGAATTTGGTTATGAATCAGCTGTTGGATTCCAAATTAACCGAGGATAATGATGAGGAAGGGAAAGACAACAATAAATCAACAGAAAAACAAGAGGATGAGGCCATGGTTTTATGGGATTGTGTATCGTTGTTTGATGCCGAGGAAGAAAAGGATCTGAGATATAAAGATATATTAGAAACAAATATAACGACGAGAAGCTAGGAGTTGATTAAGGAAAACAGTCTTATGCTCCCAAAGATTAAGAGACTTCAAAAGAATGTTAAGAAATTTCAAAAAAACACCGTAGCTAACAAAATTCCAGAATTTACCATCACTAGTCAAAATCCTAGATAGATCAACATGCCTACTAAGCCCATTGAAGAAAAGATAAATAATGTTAAAATGAATCTCACAGAGCATAAGATGGATTATGACATTGTGGAGGATATCAAAAAGGTAAGGGCAAATATCTTGTTATTTGACATGTGCAATGTGCCACAGCAAAAAGAAAAGTTATTGAAAGCACTTGAAATATCGGAGGAGAAGCTTCCCACCGACAATCATCCCCAAGAAGAAGAAATTGGTGAAGCAAGTGTGGGAGGTAAGCCTAAATGCAAGACTCCACCTTTTCTCCTTACTTTTGAAATTTTGAATCACAACATGCATAACTGCCTAGTAGACTCGGGGGCATCAGTCAACGTTATGTCGCTGTCGATCTGCAAAAAGATAAATGGGAAACCTAAACCATCTACTTGGAGGGTTATTCAGTTGGATAGAATGAATGTGAAGGTAATTTGGGAAATGGAGGATGTTCTCATTCACTTATCTTCAAATGATAAGGTATGTCAATTCATTGACATCATGGTGGCTGACATACCGGAAGCTTATGGACTTGTTTTGAGAAGAGATTGGTCAACAAAGTTGAGTGGATATTTTGCTTCGAACTGGTCACATCTTTGGCTACCTTATAAAGAAATCCCAAATCAAATTAAAGTTTTAAGGGAGCCCCACATGAAACACAATGTTACTCAGTTCGAAGAAAAAAATGAACCAGTGAATTCTGTTTTGGGAAATTACTTTATTGAACTAGAACCAGGAAATTATCAAGCGGAAGAAGCCAGTGATATGTCAGACGCTCAGCCTGATCTCCTTCAGTTCTCGCAGGCTGATGAAATCAATTGTAAAATAGTAGACTTAACTATAGATGTAGGTATTGATTCACGCACAGTAGTGGTAAGCGATTTTTGGATGCTTTTCTTTGATGGTTCTAAAACTTTTAAGGGGCCAGGAACCAGCTATGTCCTGATTGATACTAAGAAAAATAAAAAATTTCTTTCATGTAGGTTAGAGTTTGAATGCACCAATGACACAGCTGAATATGAAGCACTAGTTTAGGGACTAAGAAAAGCAATTGAATTAAAGGTAAAAAATCTGAAAGTGTTTGGGAATTCTGAAATAATTGTAAAACAAATTTGAAATCAAATACATTGCATTTCACCTCATTTAAAATCTTATCAAAATGAAGTATGGGATTTGCTTAAATATTTTCATGCATTTAACATTGTATCGATTCCTAGACTTAATAATGCGGCAGCTGACTTGTTGGCCACCTCAGCTGCGAGGCTTGTGCCCTCTAATAATCGGTGCTCTGTTGAATTGCTTTTCAGGCCTCCAGTTCCATATATGATCACCAATCTACGAGTTTTTGATGATGATCAGCAGATTCTAGAATGCCTGACAAATGACGAGACCTTCAAAGGGGCGATTATTGATGATGAAGAACATCAAGCTGAGCTAAAATTCGATAATTTTATTCCTAAAGGAGTCAGGACTTTAGAGCGAATGTTTGATCTAAACGAGAAATTCAGAAGGCTAGTGAATGTGAAGACTCATAGCTCGTCTCTATAGTTCGAGTTAATTAATTTAGGGACTGAAATTGAGCCTAAATATGTGAATTTGGGAAAGTGTTGCTCTCCTAGTGAAAGGAATAAGTTCATCAGTCTGTTCAAACAAGACAAAGATGTTTTTTCCTGGACGTATGAAGATCTGAAGACTTATGACACCAATATTATTCAGCATGTTATCCCCATCAGATCTGGAGTCAAGCCTTATCAACGGCCTTTAAGGAAAATGCATCCTAAATTGGAGCCTCCGATTCAGAATGAAGTAAAGAAGCCGTTGGATGCTAAAATTATTTTCAAAGTCAGACACTCGGAATGGGTTTCAAATCTGGTACCAATAAGGAAGAAATCCGAAGAAATTAGACTATGTGTGGATTTCAGAAACTTAAATCGTGCTTCAGATAAAGACAATTATCCTGTCCCACCCATGGAACAGATATTACAAATGGTCTCGGGTTCTGAATTATTCTCTTTATTAGATGGATTATCAGGCTACAATCAAGTGTTAGTAGCTGAAGAAGATAGACTTAAAACTACATTCAAAACCAGATGGGGAACTTTTGCTTACAAAAGGATGCCCTTTGGACTCATAAATGCTGGAGCTACTTTCCAGAGGGCTATGGACATAGCTTTCCGCGGTATGATTGGCCACAGTTCTGTAGTATATCTCAATGGAATTACGATATTCTTAAAGAAAAGGGAGGAACACACGTTTCATCTAAAACAGATTTTTGAACGCTGCCGAAAATATGGTATCTCATTAAACCCCAAGAAGTGCGTGTTTGCCGTTACCGAGGGTAAGCTCCTGGGTCACGTGGTTTCTAAGAAGGGGATCTCCATAGATCCAGAGAGGATCAAAGCTATCGAACAGATTCCCTTACCCCATAATAAAAAGGGCGTGCAATCATTTATGGGGACAATAAATTTCATGCGAAGGTTTGTGCCAGATTTCGCCCAAATTGTTAAACCTTTGCAGCAAATGGTAAAGAAAAGTGTACAATTCAAGTGGACTGATGTTGAGAAGAATGCGTTTAGTAAAATAAAGACAGCTGTTGCGCATGTACCTTCTCTCAAAAGTCCATATTTTGAGAAAGATTTTATTTTATACACTTTCACATCTGACGATTCACTGGCAGCGGTGCTTACCCAAAAGGAAGATGGGGGAGATGAGTTCCCTATATCATTTATGAGCACTGGTCTACAAGGAGCAGAATTGAATTACCCAGCTGTGGATAAATAAGATTATGCAGTATTCAAAGCGGTAAAACAATTCAGACCATATATACTTAAGAACCGGGCAAAGGTAATAGTTCCCTACCCAGCTGTGAGGTCTCTTTTCATACAAAAGGAGTTAGGAGAAAGAAGAGGTGACTGGGTAACAACTCTACAGGAGTATGACCTAAAATTCAAGCCATCCTCCATAGTTAAAGGGCAAAAATTGTGCAAACTAATGACTGAAAGTAAAGACAATGAAGAACATGACTGGGAAAACGAAGCTGAGTTACATTTAATGGATGTATGTCCTCTTTTCACAGCTTCAAACTCCTGGTATCGAGACCTTGTGCATTACCTTCAAGTGAGATTGTTATTGGAACATTGGAATTCTAAGCAAAGAAGAGCACTGCGTCTTAAATCAGCCTCATATCATATTATTGAAGGAATATTATTCAGAAATAATTATGATGGAGTTCTTCTTAGATTCTTAGAGAAAGAAGATGCGAAGAAGGTCATGATAGATTTACATGATGGGCCTGCTGGAGGACATTTCTCCGGAGATACTATAGCTCAAAAAATTCTCAGAGCCGGATACTATTGGCCCACACTGTTCAAAGATGCACATGCCCATGTCAGAAAGTGCGACATTTGTCAAAGGTGTGGTGGAAGACAAGTTAAAGCAGCAGGACCATTAAAGCCTGTGATGATAACAAAACCTTTTGAGCAGTGGGGGATGGATATCATTGGGGAGATAAAGCCAAATTCTTCCCTAAAACACAAGTATATTCTGACGGCAACCGATTACTTCACTCGTTGGGTCAAAGCCATTATGTTGCGTAAAGTGAATGAAGATGCGGTTATGGACTTTTTGCAAGATCATATTATGACCAGGTTTGGAGTTCCAATTTCTCTAGTTTTCGATAACACTACTTATTTTTCCTCTATTATATTTAACTGCATTTGCTCATGAAAAAGGAATTAAGTTTCATTACTCTGCAAATTATTATCCACAAGGAAATGGTTTGGCTGAATCTTCAAACAAGAATCTGATTAGAATCTTAAAAAAGACTCTGATAGAAAACCAGAGAAGTTGGCATTCAGCATTACCAAATGCTCTTTGGGCTGATAGGGTCACCCCCAAGACTTCGTTAGGTGTGTCCCCATATACCCTTGTTTATGGAAAAGAAGTCATTCTACCCTTCAATATCATGCTACCCTCTTCCATAATCGCTCAAGAATCCAGAGGATCAGATAATGAAGTCTTGCAGATGAGGATACATAATCTTTTGAAGGCAGAGGAGTCTCGATCCAGGGCCAGAGAATGTTTTAAACAACAACAGGAGGTAGTAAAGAGGTGGTTTGATAAGCACAAAGATGGAACAAAAGAATTTGAGGTGGGAGATTTGGTTCTCAAGTGGGATCACCCTCATGATGAGAAAGGAAAACACATGAAATTCCAACAGTTATGGGTAGGCCCTTTCCAGATTGTGGCAAATCTTGGCCCCTCAACCTATAAGTTGCAGGATTTACAGGGATGGGAAGGGAACTTACCAGTAAATGGTTTAGTTCTTAAGCCTTATTTTTCTTGATTTTGATTTATTTTGTTCCGTTTTGTACATAAATAATTGACTTGTTTTGCCTTTTTGACTTGTACTTTTCCTGTTTGTTTAGTGTAGTTTTCTCCTGATTCCAATAAAGGAAGCAAAATTTTGGTTGCATGGAGAGCATCAGAGCCCTTGATAAACTTAGATTCTTTGGGCATTAGACTCTTTGAATCTGTTGGAATTTCTTCTAGTAAGTAGTTTTCCTAAAATGTCTATGAGCACATTGAGGTACAGCGTAATCCCTGAAATAACTCAGAATCAAAAGGCCTGGAATACTATTTTGAGGCTCCATCCATTTCACATCTAAAATTTCCTAGGGGGTGACAGCAAAAGACCCATGGAAAGGAGAGCAGGGTAAACATTTTATTATATCTAAGTGATCCCATGCCAGGAATTGAAAGCTAAATGGCTAATAAGAATCAGAACTCTTAAGAAAGTAAATATCATCGAAACAAAGTATTGAATTATATGAGTATAGATTGCCAAAAGTTCTTCTCCATCTGTGAGATGAAAATTAAATGCATCTCTCACACAAAAGGACACTATGGATAGAAGAGCCTGAATAAAATTCAGAAGAGAAGGCATCAGGAGGACTCAAAAGGACATAAAGTCCACAAACAAAAAATTCCAAATGGCATGGGGATGGGGAACAAACGAATATTTCTATTTACCATGTGTTACAATCCTGTGGCGTCTAAGCTGGAAGCTACCCAAAGACAAAGTTAAAATGAAATCCACTTACTTAAGCCTCAAAACAGTTATCCTGACCTTGAGATTTTGGTTTCCATTCCCTTAAAAATTGGACTATCATCAATGATTACAAGTACATATATGTGACATTATGGGAATCTGGACATCTAGAAGAATTCAGCATGTCGGTTTCACTATTAAATAGGCTATTGCTTAAGGAGGAGTTTATTCAGAGATCTAGGTTCACCAGTGAGCCGCCAATTGTTGCAGCTGCAACAATTTCCCAAATTTCTAAAATTTTGGCCCCCGTTTGTTGATTTTGTTAAAGGTCGTTTGTTCTTATTCTACTATGTGTGGATTGTTTGAGGCTAATTTTCTTGCCTTTCGAGATTTCGTTCGGGTCTGTGCATATTTTGGGCTACAAGGCTCAGCCGATTTTTACAATGTTTTATCTTTGAAGTTAAAATGGTTGTTCGGTTGCCCTTCTTTCGAAGGATAGTTACGCGTGGTGCCGATAATTAAATTCTTTCGCTAAACCCGGGTTCTGTTTTGAAGAATACCTTGCTTTGCATTTTTCGGAAAGAGCTTCGACTTTGGTCGGATGCCGCAGGCTGATTGAGTTCCGCCATTACGGCTCCGAAATAAACTAACTGCCCGTCGGACTATTTGTCTTTTCACTGATGCTCTGTTCTTTGTTTTTCCAATGTTGACTAGTCCGCGGGTTTCTATTGACCTTCGAACTTCCGCCATTGCGGCTGTGTAGCTCACTAACTATCCGATGCCTACAGAGGATCCGACCCTCGATGTTTTATCGCGCCATTTTTAGTCTGTGTGCTGGAAGTCCTAGAGTGTAGGTTACCTGCAGTTGCGGTTGCATAACCCGCTAATGAACCGACATCAAGTGTTTCAATTCGTCGATGGAGGTTTTTATATGCCCTTTTCTTAATCATTCCCGCTGATTGTTATGCGATCATTGTTGTTCCATAAGAGACCTGTGTGCTTGGTTTAGGTTGAAATTTGCACATAAGAACCTAGCTCCGGTTTTTTTCTTCTTTAGTACACATTTTTAATATCATGGTTTATGTTTATTAAAGATAGATGGATTAAATGATGAATTCTTGTTTGATTGCAGACATACATGGAAGTTTCTCAGATCCCGTTGAAGATTATCGCGGCGAAGAAGGTGCAGTTGAAGGACAAAGCATGTTAAAGCATAAGGCAGCAGAATTGTTGCTCGAAGAAGAAACTTATGAGGGTATGAAAGGAGAACGAGGAATGGTCGAGCTTAATCATTAGAAAGCAAAAGCTCATGCTTGGGCATTCCATCAATTACCTAGCTTTTCCCGGTTTTTATAAAATCTTTATCTGAAACGTAACGTTTGGATGAATCATGAGTATTCACAAAGTGACAAAACAGTGAGAGGGAACGGTTGGGAAGCCGAAAGGTTTCCCCTTTTGGTATAAGTATGGGATAATGAGACAGAAAGGGGGCATTTTCCCAGAGAAACTTGTGAACCACTTGTTGTAAGAGGAACTACTTCATTTTGCAATAATAAATTACAATTTTTTGCCTGTTGGAGAAAGTGTTGTGTGGAATGTTCAAATGTGATGAAATGAACAATGTTGAAGGGGAACTATTTCATTTTCAGTTGTGTTTCATTAACCATGAGATCGTTCTAACTTTCTAAACCTATGTTCTTACATGAATGTTCTCTGGTTTATTCTCTGATAATTTCCACTACGAGAAATGAATGTTTTAACAGTTGACGAGCTATCTTGTCATGTATATCTTTATTCATGTTTATGTGTTTTGATTTTAAGAACAGCTATCTATGATTTATCTTAACATGTGAACAGTATTACATTACTCATGAATTGATAATCTTGCTCCCTAGGGACAGCTTAGTTAGTGTTGTTTTTCTAGTTGTGTGTGATTTAGATGTGAGAGAGTCTAAGACGAGAGGTAAGAACCTACGCATCACATTGTGACCACTCCTCACATTCTTTATCAATCTGCATCTTAAATAGGCACTTGCATATCATACTTAAAGTCAAAAATACAAAAATATATATGGTGGACCGGGCCGCAACTGGTAAAACCCTTTGTTTTTTTGTTACTTGACCTATGGTAGCTGGACCGCAAACCGGATGGATTCCCTACACCAAACAGTCACAGGCTAGTTGGGAGCGTTGACTAGGGAGAATCCCTTGCTGTTGTTGCCTGCAAATTTCTAGGCCTCAACACACTCATAGAAAGCATTTTTGTGCTTTATATAGGAATAAAATGTGATAGTTTTCCCTAGAAAAGAAGGATTCATAATGTAGTGGTATATTTTGGGTATTACCAAATAGATACTTTATGTTGCATTTTGTAGCATTTAACCTTGTATTAACTTGTTTGCACTAAAATAATATAAAGTCTTGTACAAATGTTATTGCTGATGACAAGAATGAATGGAGTAGTGGCCTCATGATGCTATTTGTTGATGATATCTATTTCATTGCAATGTAGTCTTCTATCTTTTCTTCAATGGATTTGTTGCAAGTGAATAGTTGTGTAGATGATGTGTTAGGAATAATGAGGTCTATATGCATGAATGTTCAAACTATTCAGTATATATTATGAACAACAATGGTTGTTATTGTCCTCAATAACTTTCGCCTCATCATCCGAAGTCTTGGAAATGCACCTTGAGTTAATTCATGAGAGTTGCTCCTATCTTCCCTCCATAAATTGCAATCAAGATTTTATCGATAGCTTGGATTTGCCAGCTTTTATTACACCTTGTACTAGATGTGTTTCAGGGCCATTCCAAATGCATTTATATGTTCATGTATGTGGTAGGCCCCCCTAGAGCATGTTTCCTATATCTACCACTTGATGCAACATGAATATATGTATAACCAAATAGTGTTATTTTTTCTACCACTTCACTAGGCATTATTATTTTTTCTTTTCACAATTAGGTGATTTTACAGATAATTGTTACAGTTTCTTTTGCTCACCACACAACTTGAAATAAGGACATTAAAATTTAATTCAAACTCTCTGATACATTTCCCTACAATTAAATTGAAGGGAAAAATTAACAACACTAGAGATTAGAATTTGTTATTTTTTGAAAGTCTCTTTTACCAACTTTCTAATGAGACATATCGAAACTTAGGCAGACCCACATTCCCAATAAGAACTTCACATTCTTATATTAAATCTCAACTTGATGGTTTTTTCACTTCTTTTAGGTTTTTTCTTCATCTATTATGATGATTGTTGGTGGTTTCTTACTGAACCTCTTCCTCCCCACCTGTTGGCCATTGTTCCATTCAACTTCTTTGGCTGAATCTTCATTCCAATTGCTACCACCAACGTTACTCCAAGTCCATCAAGGACCTTGCATCTAGCTAAGAAATGGTTTTTCTCCATCATTTGAACTGGATTACTGTAGTAGTCATATTGGACTCACTAAGAATTTCACAATTTCCTTTGAATTGAATTCCATTTGTTAGCACATGAAGAATGCATGATAATTCCATTTTGCTGCTGATAATGTAGACCATGTTCATTTCTCTGGGCTGCTCTTGCATTGTTCACTTAGGCATCATTCCTCTCGGGTTGATAAACCTTATTTTTGAATGTGCATACCCTCTCCTAATAGGCCATGACTACGGTATGGTCTATTCTAGCTGGGATGTGAATGTGTTGTCTCTATTCTATAGATAGTGGTTGATTTTGAAGCTATAGTAGGTACAGGTTTTGTAGATGGTAGGTATAATGGAGTTATATGTACTTATTGGCAGATTTAAGAAATATTCCCTAAGTTTATCTTTAGTTTGTAACACTATTTAGTTTGTAGGCATCTTCTTTTAGTAACCATTCACGAGTTCTTCTCTTACCATCCCATTGCTGAACAAAATTACCTCATCAATAAATAACAAAATTTATGTAGCAACACACACATCCTCAATTGGATTCTACAACTATTTTTTAAACACATCCATTATTCTTTGTCCATATCAAGTTCAGGTTATTAGGTATGCATCAGTGTATTATGTTGTTCTCTAAGACTCTTTTGCGGACCACTTTAATAGATTGCGTAACTATTTAGGATATTTTGTTTCCTGAGGACGATATATTTTTGTGCTTATTAGTGTGTTTGAAAAATTAAATTGGATTTTAAGCTTGAATGTCTTTGGATCTTATTGTCTTTTATTAGAATTACAAATGATCAAATCTATGTGTTAATATTGCTCCTCTTCCCGATTCTTAAAGGGTGCTAGCTTAATGGAAGAGCGCATGTTTTACAAGCAGGAGGTTGTTGGTTCGATTCCTCCATGCCCTAATGATATTGGAATGTATTTCTAAAGGTAAAAAATGTAGTAGTGCAAGATGGATGCAATATTAGATGCAACACTAAATGCAAAACAAGATGTAAAAGCGGACGTCACACCAAACACAAAAGTGGATGCAAAAGTCGATCTTATGTGAGATGCAAATATGGACACAAAAATGGATGTCACACAACACAAAATTGGATGCAAAAAGAGAGTCAACACTAGACACAATTAATGACTCAAAACTAGATGCAGTACTAGGTCCAAAACTAAATGCAACAGTAGATGCAAAAGTTGACTACTAACTAGACGTAAAATTGGACATTAAATTGAGCACAAAATATGGTGTATCAATGGACATAAAATTAGGTGTAACACTAGGTGCAAAAATGGAAGGAACACTTAGCGCAACAAAAACTTAAAATGAGACACAATATTGGATGCAAGATGGGACAAAACATTGGATGTAAAAATAGACGTAATATTGAATGCAAGATGGGATGCAACATTGGACACAAAACTAGATGCAATATTAAATACGAACATGGCTGCAAAACTAGGCACAACACTAAGTGCAACATTGGGCTCAAACATAGATGCAAAAAAAGACATCAACTGGGATGCAACACTAGGTGCAAACCTAGATGCAAAATACAACATAAAACGAGATGAAACATTAGGCACAAACATGGATACAAAAAAAAACCTAAAACAAGATACAAAATTAGATGCAAATGGGGATGCGACATTATAAGTAAAATTGGATGAAAAACTAGATGCAACATTGGGCCGAAAATTGGATGCAATCCTAGGTGCAACGTTAGATGCAGAATTGGACACATAATTTTATGCAAAACATGGTGCAAAATTGGGTGCAAGACTCGATGAAAAACTAGGAGCAAAATAAGACGCAAAATTGGATGCAAAACTGAGCGTGAAACTGGGTGCAAACAAGTATGTAACAAATTATGCAAAAAAAGATGCAATAGAAGTTGTGAAATTGGGCGGAAATAAAGGCGTAACAAAAGATGCAAAAAAATGGGCGCAAAATGGACGCAAAAATGGATGTTAAAAAGGACGGAAAAAAAGATGCAATAGACGACGTTTTAGGAAAATGTACAATAGCGCCAGGGTTAGCGCTAGATTGTTCACCACAATTGGGAAAAAATTACACTAAAATTCGGCGCTAAATCCAGTTTTTGTTGTAGTGTACAGACTCTACAAAGTTAACTGATTGGATTTTGGATCAGCGAGTAATTAATATTTCAAACAGTTATGATCTCAATAATGAAAAATTAACACAAAAATCATCTTAACCAAGAAAACAACTAGAATCTAGTTCATGAAGATTGTCTTTGGTCATTTCCCAAACATGCCACCTTCAACCATCTGTAAGCTCCTTGGAGAAAGAGAGTTAGCCGTTAGCTTTCTCTCCATGTAAATGAGACTGAAAGCTCCTTGGAGAGAGAGTCAGCCGTTAACTTTCTCTCAACCTGATAATTTCCTCATATAAAGAAAGCAAATCTTTTTTAGAGCTTTCTTCAACTTCATCCAATCTATGACCAGTTGTGAATCCCTATAGATTTAAACCTATTGAATACCTTTGGAGATGGCTAACTGTAACAACAATTTCAAAGCCATTAGTTCTGCCATGTGTGTTGCTCTTCCAATACTTGCTGATAACGGAAACCAATAAGTGTCAAACAAGAAAAGAAACGTACCACTCCCACCCCAGGCCTGCCCTGTATAGCTCCATGGAACTTTAACCCCAAGGAATAGACTTGCCTATAATTTCAGCTACAGGCCTCTTTTTTTTTTTTTTTATCAGGCCTCCTATATGTGCTAAAGTAATTAATGGTTTGTGCGTTCTAAATCTGGTCTGTACAATCAATCTCGCTAATCTCTTACTCATGGTTTATTCTCTTAAGAATGGTTTATTCAAAGGATGGAGAATATTATTTGTGTATGTTGATAAAGAAAACAAAAGAGAGAAAGGCTATGGATCTATTGATGGTCTTCTCATTATTAAGCATAGTTTATATAGCAGAACAACAGAGTAATACTATGGGTGAATACCATAGGTTATACAAATATTATGGGTCACTCAACAACTAACTAGCCAACTAGAGATTACAATATTCTGACACACCTCCTTAATCTCAAATGGTAGTACATCTTTAGCAGTGTCTATGCCTAAGTGCTCTCTCTCATATTGAAATGCAGATGTTTCCATATCCCTTAAAAGTCTTCTTAGTCAAACTGCATGGCAAGTTGTTGTGGTGGCTGCTACATATTCTGCTTATACATAAGACATGCCAACAAAGGCTTGTTTATGAGATGCCCAAGAGATCAGATTTGTATTTGGAAAACAGAACCAGATGTGTTTTTCTTATCAGTCCAAAATCAATATGAGTGTACCATGTGAGAGTACTATATGATGTAGGAGCGTACCAGAGACCATATTCAAGTGTGCCTGCAACATATATTAAGCATAGCTTATATAGCAAAACAACAAAGCAATATTATGGGTGAATACCATAGGTCACACAACTCATTCAACAGTTCTCATTGAGGCTGGTTAAAATGCTCCGTTCTCCGTGGAATTAGAAGTAAAAACAATTAAAACATAAAACATTTTAGTTGATCTTTAACCCTACCCAAATCGGACTATACTGTATTCAAGTTACTGTACCATAAAAGCCACGTTAGCTGTACCGTTAAGTTCTACAGTTCTAACAATCAAGCTATGGTTTACACCCTATGTGATACAAGAAACAAGCATTATAAGGGCCCGCAAACAGTTCCCGTTTCGGATGATCTATATCCAAGTTTCACAAATTACCAAAGGCAAACTTAAGAATGAATCATATATCTTTTAAATTTTTCAGAATTTCGGATTGCATCAAAGAGGGCGAAACCCTTGCAGCAAAGTTCCACATTAGAATATAACTCGAAGTATGGTGAAATTAGGATTTCGTAAAGATTTTTGGGGGATTTCAACCATCAAAACAAAAAATAACCTATTCATAGAAAACACAAATAACCTATTGTAAAAGATTCAAGGAAAGAGCATAAAATCTTGACATATTTATTTATATGTGATTGAAAATGCATTGTGCACTACAAGCCTGTAAATGCAGTACTACAATAATGGCACCAATACTGTTTGATGCCCACGCATTCTACTTCATTATGCATACTTATGCATTGCGTGAGATCAGCTTTTTCAGCTGCCTTTTCTTCTGTTGGAGTAGAGGATACGCTTTCTGATAATCCAGAATGGCCAGCAACAAATGCCGGAACGAGAACTCGGGCCACAGAACGGGAGTCACGTACAGGAATGTAAACGAAGACTGCCACAACAGAAAGTTACTGAGCCTTATCTCACCGGATGTTCGAATCAACAGTTGGGGTTCTCCACAGTTAGCCGTGTACAGGTGACGCTCAATCTCCTCTGCTGTAACTGATGAATATGGAAGACCATGAACTTCTTCTGAGACTGCACCTGCATCATCGTCTTGACCGTGTAATTCGTATTTTTCATGAGCTTCAATCTTCCGGGTCACAACTTCATGGCGAACATTTTCTACAGCTTTGGCGATTTCCTGAGTTGAAGTGTAAGGAGCGAAAATATTAAGAACGGCCTTGTCATTGCCTTGGCTCATAGCCATGGCTTCCTCTGCCGCTCTCATGAAGCGCTCGGGAAGACGGCTCAGTTCTCCAAGTATCTGCACTCGAATTCCATATTCTGTCACCATACTTTCCTTCTGTATGAACTCTTCCAGCTTCTCCTGCATCAGATTCATCAGCGTCGTGACCTCTTTCTCCGAGCGCTTGAAATTCTCGATGCTGAACGCATATACGCTGACGCACTTGACTCCTAGATCATAACAATCCCTCAAGGTATGCATGAGGCTGTTGTATCCGAACTGATGGCCGCTCGACTTCTCCATCTGACGACGGGCTGCGTATCTTCGATTGCCGTCCATGATGATGGCAACGTGATTAGGAATCGGGCCGGCTGTTATCATCCAAATAAACCATCGCCTTACCAGTTCGTAGATCACCTTTGTGATTGAGGCTATGCTTCTCGCAGCGAAGGATTTGAGGGATGCGACTTCCATCTTGAAACTGAGGATAGATACTGCATTTGATTCCCATTTTTGCATTTTATAAATTCTGTTCTTGCTCTCCCGACCATAGAATTTATGTTAATTCAATATTTTCCCATTTTTGCATTTTATAAATTCTGTTCTTGCTCTCCCGACCATAGAATTTATGTTAATTCAATATTTTCAGAATGCGATCCTCGTGAATTTCACAATGACGTTTCAGAGACGTCATTTTTGCGTTTAATATGACAATGATATTTGTGTACAGCTATGATATTTGGTTCCTGAAAGCCAGTAATTCAGACTGTTCTACCATGTTTACGAAACATAATTGATTGACCCTGACACCACCATCCAGTGTAAGCGGACAATGTAACATGGTAAGATGCCATGAACAGTACAGATTAATAAAATAAAATAATTCTATTTTCTGAAATAGGCTAGGCATGAAGATAAACAAGAGTAACAAGTGGCAATGCCATTATGAAGAGATTCAATAAGTTAGCTAGAGAACGAAGGAAGGAAGGAAATATTTTAAGGTGCGCTAGGTTAAGAATAGCCTATGGGACACATTAACTTGCACGTTGTCCCTTTATTAAATAAATTATCCCACACTAAAATGAAGTGTTTTTCTCTCTCCACTTTACTATGGGTTTAAAAAATACACACTCTTTCTGTCCAAGCTTTTTGGCCTTTTCCACCACCGGGTCTCACAAAGGAGTTGATGGAAATTAGTTCTTAATTGAGCAATGAGAATTTTGGCTTTCCAAGGTATATTGACCCCTATGTAGGCCTTTTGATGTTGATAGTAGGTAGGGTTAAACTCTTCAATATAATACTTTCTCTTTCTCCCTAGCTCTTTATCCCAAGTTCCCTTGTGGAACTTATTGATAACAAAAGCCTTTATTTCTTTACTATTGGTAGGACACATGCTCAAGCACATATCTCACTTGCTAAGCCATTTAAAATGCACCAATAGAAGCACTATAATATGACAATAATCGTGTTGGAAATGGGAAATAGAAATTCCATCTCAAAAAGATTAATGATCCAAAATATGTCATCAATAATAATATCTCTTAGAGTGGCTCTTTTAATATCATTCTTATTAGTCCCTAGGTCGGGGCCTCGAGGGACTCTATGAATGGCCTTGCCTAGTTTTGCATGTCAATCAAAACAAAATTTAAAAACTCATTTTATGTTTTTATTTCATTGTATAACATTTTTTTTATGAGTAAAGAGTGTTTTTTCAACTAACTAACAAATTCGCCTTCTTATTTGGCAAGACCTTTCATTGTTAGTTAAAATCTTAGGATAAAATAAAAAAAAAAAATTATAATTTTTATCATGCATCAAACATAATTCTTATTTTTTATGTCTTATATTGATCGAATAGAAGTGATATTTAGTTGACCTTCATGCTTGATGTTTTATTCTTATCTTCTTATGGCTTTGAATGTTCCATATAAAAACAAAAAAAACATGCAATTGGTAAAAACATGAGGTAGTCATTACAATGATCGCAACTATTAACATTAAGTTGTAAGTGGTAAAAATATCACATGGGAAGTTACAAAACCACTAGTATCGACACTTAAAGTGAGAGAACTATATTTGCATTTACAATATCACAACACCACAATGTGAAACGTGATGATTTTTAATAAAATTATAATCATTTTTCTAAGTATGTTTAAAACTATTATAATGAATCTTATTGATTCGAATTTACATGAAATAACATGTATAGAGAGATAAACACAAATATGTTGCAAAGATAAACACAAATATATTGCAAAGAAAAACATATATATTATATTAAATGGTGGAAATAGTACACACTGTAAATACAACAACTAAAATAGTAGTATCTATCTCTAAAAAGAGATGTGGTTGCTATGCTCATCCATGCCAAGGTATATACAAAATGAGGTCGAAAAGGCCTATTTATCATAAGCATGAGGGTAAGAACCATAACTGTCCAAAACACCAGTTGAATACAAAATGAGGCCGAAGGGGCCTATTTATCATAAGCATGAGGGTAAGAACCCTAATCGTCCAAAACATAACCCTAGAAGATTAACCAAGGTCCCAAATGTTTAGTTTAATAGTCAACTTTTTGGGGTCATAGATTTTGCATATAATCTCTACTTAGGGTGTTCGATATCCTGTTGGAAAGGTATATCCAATCTCTAATACTTTTGATTGGATCTAAATGTGTAACATCCTCTTACCACCTTGACAAGAAACACACGGTGTAAGTAAACTGCACTGTAAGTATCGATTCTAACTTATTAAAAAGCTCTGGATGCAATCGATAGGGTTAAGAGACTGAAAGCGACTCGATAAAGAACGATTGGGGATGAATCCACTAAGGGGAAGGGTTAAGACTTGACGAAACCTTAGGAACCCATTAATAAGGACTAAGTGCTTCATGAGGCCTTCGGTGTTAAAAGAAAGTGAGCTACTTATTATTTTAAAACTGGTGTATGATCACTATGCAAAAGGAGAATGAGTTAATAATAACTTATGTGCATGAGGCAGGCTATTAACATCGGTAAGAGCACACGATTATCACCCCAATGTATTATGCTTGAAAATCTCCTTCCCTAATAGATTATTATGTCCCCGACAGGGGATATATATGATTCGGTTAGGTAGATTAATTCAACATGTAAATTTA
>LPNX011115276.1:172624-277599 GCA_001517045.1 Pseudotsuga menziesii | reverse complement strand
TTTCATAGTTTTCCATTTCCCAGTCATATAGTTCAGCATCTGAATTATAACCGACTGAGTCGGGATTACCTAAGTAAAGCTCCCCTTGGGCGTTTGGTTCTGTGTAGTTAGTATTGTTTTGGATCTGATAGAGTTGTCGGATATCGACTTCCTCATCAATTGGTTCAACCCAGGGTTGGCCTTGGGAGGGGTTAATAGGTACTATGACCTTTTGACCATTTCCTTTGAGTTTAATACGTTCTTTATCCAGAGAGATAGAGGCTTTCATATTTCTACCCCAAGGTCGACCTACGAGGGCTGGGAAGGAGCTAGATCATTCCTTTGGGTCAATAATTTTGAAATCGACCTTAGTCGATATGCCTTTAATGGTTGTGTCTACATTTTTCCAAACCCCGATGGGTTCAATAAGGCCCTGGTCGGCTAGTTTCAGATAAATGCCTGACTCATAGAGTCGAGGTCGTCCCATCCTTTCCCATGTATCCCGGGTCATGATATTTACCTGAGACCCAAAATCAAGCACCACTTGTCGGACATGGAAACCTTCAATTTCCAGGTCGACAAGAGGGTCGACATCGTTTTTGTCTTTTTGATTTAGGCTACATATGTTCTTAGTTTGTTTCTCATGGTTAGTGCTTTTGATTTGATGAAATAAATCAATGAACTGACCGACAGATTTATCTGTTTGAATGAGATGGGTTAAGTGCTGGGTCGAGTCGTGTCGACTGTGTCTAATGTCTTCGTGCTGCTTGTTCCTCACAGAAGTCGTCGGCTATCTTTTCGAACCACTCCGAGAGATTCGTACGTCCTCCTCGGATCAGTTTCTGGAGTAACTGTTCTTCTTTAGTCTTGTCCGGTTTTCTCATCCAAAAGCTGCTTTAGTAGATGGGGCATGGATTCGACAAAATTTTAGTGAGTCTCAGTGAAAAATCTGGCTTTTGCTTCTGCGAATGTCAATCTGTTCCTTCTTGCGTAATTTTGTAGATAGTTAGCAATTTTTCGCTCCCACCAATCCGGCAACGGAACCAATGTTGTAATCTCACAGATCACATAAGGTTACCAATAATACATATAGAAATATACAGAATATACACAGATGCAAGAGACAAGAACAGATTGGATAAACATATTATATTATTCTCAAGAGATCATACAAAGCCAAGAACTGAACTTCGTTCTTGTGTGGCTCAACAGCCTAATATACATGTTACAAACAGTTACAATCATAACTACCTGTCGGTTCACCGAATCGACACGACTATTAGTTAACAGACTAACCACTATGTTTACTCAGCTGACCGACGTAGTCGGTCTCTCGACTTAGTCGGCTGATCGACTAAGTCGGTCTTCGTTCAAGTCGACTTATGTCGACTTGCTCCTTCTACAGTACCCTAACTTTGATGCCAACTCTTCCATCATACAGTTACAAAAGTGCGAGCCATGGTCAGTGACAAGCTCCTTCGGAATCCCAAACCGAGTAATAATCTTGTTGAATACAAAGTTCGCTGCTGTCTCACCGTCGGATTTAACTGTAGGCATAGCCTCAGCCAATTTTGTGAAGTAATTGACAACCACTATGATATGATGATGCCCCCCAGCCGAAGCTGGGTTGCAATCCATAAAATCAAGCCCCCACTTAGTGAAGGGACCGACGGTGATGATGGGATGTAACAGAGTAGGTTTAAAGCGCATATTACTTGCAAACACCTGGAAAGGGTGGCACCTCTTGACCGCATCTACACAATCTTTAAAGATCGACGACCAAAAATAACCCACTCTTAAGATTTTTTGGGCTGTAGAAAGCCCAGATAAATGACCACCACACGCCCCTCCGTGGCGATCATTCAGCACTACCTGAGCCTCTTCATGAGTTAAAAAACGACGTAAAATGGAATCTACCCCACGGCGGTATAAAGTGTTATCCACTATGAGGTAATTCTTAGACACGTGACGTAATCATTGTTGTTCATCCCATGAGAGATGAGTAGGGACCTTCAATGTTTGTAGATATATAATGATATCTCCATACCATGGGTCTAAAGTTTAGATTAAGAAGATGTGCTTATTGATAAACATATCTTCACAAACCAACTCCTCGTCCTCGCTTGGGAAATCTGATATAAGCTCTGCAAAAATTAACGATTCCTTCGATTTTGCCGAAACAAACTCGAGGTTGAATTCTTGTAGGATGACAATCCATTTACTATACTTTCCCCCAATAATTCTTTGAGTGAGAACGAATTGAAACGGATTGACATGGGCTACAACCAAGGTCTGGTGAAGGAGAATATATTGTCTCAACCATTGAACCGCATGTACGGTAGCTAAGGCAAGCTTCTTAACATGGGAATAACGAATCTCCGCGTCAATAAGATTTCGACTCAGATAGTATATGACATGCTCTTGGAGCTCCTCATCCTCTTGAACCAAAACCATACCAATCGTCTCCATGGACGCGTGCACATAAAGTAGAAAATCACGGCTATAGTCTGGGGGACTAATCACCGGGGCCAATGCTAGGGCTCGCTTGAGCGCATCAAAGGAATCCTGGGCTCACTCATCCGAACAAAAGGTGGTGTCCTTCTTCAAAAGATGCATGAATCCTCTAGTCAAATTGGCAAAATTGACAACGAATCTTCGTAAGAAGTTTTCCATGCCTTGCAAACATTGAAGACGACGAATATTCTTCGGGGGAGACAATTGAAGTATTGGCTCAACCTTCAAAGGGTTGACTCTTATACCCTCTTTAGACACAATGAATCCTAATAAGCGACCTAACTTCACACAAAATATGCACTTGTGAGGATTTAACCTGACCAAATAATGGCGGCACCTTTCGAATACCAATCTCAAATGATAGGAATGATGCATTCTCATACAAGAATGAGCAGCAACGTCATCCAAAAACACTTTGATAATCGATTTGAGATCGTGGAAAATCAAGGTCATTGCCCGCTGAAAAGTAGCTCTGGCGTTCGTAAGGCCAAAAGACATTTTTCGATATGCAAAAGTTCCCCAAGGACAAATAAATGCAGTCTGATGTTGGTCCTCAGGTTTAATCTGTATCTGATTATATCCGGAAAAGCCGTCCATAAAGGAAAAAACATCGCTACCTGCACACTCATCCAAAATCTGATCAATAAATGGTGTGGGGAAATTGTCCTTAGGACAGGCACGATTCAAATCACAGAAATCAGTACATATGCGGATCGCTCCCTGCTTCTTATCAATTGGAACGGGGTTTGAAACCCACTCTGTCAAGGGAATGGGATAGATAAAACCAGCTTTCAACAGTTTCTCTATCTCTACCTTAATCGCGGGTGCTTTCCTAGGATTCACCGCACGCAAACGTTGTCGAACAGGCTTAGCGTTTGGATAAGTCTTAATCTCGTGTTCAACAATGCGAGGGTCGATACCTGCCATTTCATCCTAAGTCCAAGCAAAGATATCACGAAATTCTTTAAACAGCTCGGTGTATTCTTGAATCTTAGCATGGGAACATTCTGCCCCAATATAGACATTCTCTATCCTTCCAGGATCACGAGAGATATTGATAAGAATTGTTGGAGATATATTTGCCATGTTCCCATCAACCATCAGACCAGGAGAGCTTAATGGAACCATAGGACTACCAATTCTCTCACTAAGAACTTCCCTAAAGTCCTCACGCTCCAAATGGTCAAGCTTGGGAAGAAAGTAATATCTATGATGGAGCTCTTCCCATGGTGGCTCAACTCCCGACATGGCCTCAATAATCACTTCGTTTGAAGGAAAAACACTATCAAGGCAGTCGTGTGTGTGAGAAGACTGTACTACCCATGCAGGCATCACATACGGGTCCTCCTCCTCCGTCCATGAAGAGGAAGGACTAGGCTCTGCAACACACTCAATATTAGCTTGATAAGCTACCATAGTTGTAGGCAACGACACATCTGTCACGATGGGCTCACTCGAAGTATTCGGTGTAGGAAGAATCCAAGGATCTTCCATATGACTTGTGTGAAAAGACATCGATCTCACAGATGTCAAAGCCTCACTGGAACTAGACCCTAGCATAAGGATAGGTGCAGGACAACTAAAACTTCCCATGAGGGATGGATACATGCCCACACCCACACTCCCAGTTGCCGGCTGAGAGTGCTCTACGATCGGGATCGAAGCTCTCGAAGATGCAGTAACTGATGGATTCTTGAATGATGTTTGATCAATCGTAACTATCTTCCCATTAAATGGAAAGCATACAATGCGAAATAGGGAAGAAGCTCCGGCTTGCATACTGTACATCCAATTCCTACCCAGCAAGAGATTGTAGTCAAGGGGCGCATCAACCACCTCGACCTCTATCGCAACGGTCTTCCCTCCCAAACGGACCTTAAGGGAAGGAAGGATCCCATGCGGCCTAAATGATCTCCCATCGAACACAGTTAACATGGTCACCGATTTAGACAACTCAGGGGAACCTAAACCCTTCCAACATGATAAAGACATCACAAAAGCAGCAGCGCCTTCGTCAATCACAGTGCGCTTGACGGTCATGTTAAGACATTCTACGTGAATCAAAAGAGACACATAGTAAGGCAAGTGAGGCTGAAGTCTTGTGGTTTCAAATTTAATCATGGAGGAAGAATTATCATCATTCACACCAAGGGTAGAAATCAAAGCCTTCCTTTGCGACGGACAACTCTGAAGAACTTCTAGTGCAGACATCGCACAAGGGGTGTGGCCCAAATCCTTGACAACAGGATAGTTCTGGGAGGCTTGGGCATTAGGATTGTGCCCTGAATGTTTAAGGACTCCCTTAGGAATGCGAGGTGTAGCTTCAGGTTTATCCACATGTTTTTCAATATGCAAAGGAGTCCCTGGTGGATCAGGTTCCTTACCTGGGTTGGGTTGTGACGAACCATAGTCCTTTGCATGGGTCACAACTTTCGCAGCACGCACCATGTTAATGCAACCACAACCACTACCCTCTGGCGGATCTTGATCACCACCAGACTGATCATGGGTCCTCGAGTTCATATTTTTATTGTGAGGCAAAGGGTTAGTTAGCACAGCTGGGCCCTGTGTCAAGAATCTCGAGGCTTCATCGATACGAGGACACAAGTAAGTGAGGTGATCATCCTTACACAACTTGCAAGGAAATTTAACCTTATGTTTAGCTTGCTTGTCCCCCCCAGCATCATGGGCATTCTTGCCATTATTATTAGCATTTTTGTTCCTATTTCCACCCTTAGGATTATTCTTACCCTTATTTTTATTCCGTTCGGGCTGCTGGTTACCCTTCTGGTCCGACGATTGCATCGAAAGCACACTCGCCGTTTGGGTGGGTTGGGACGAAGCCGTGGCTTGTCCCGAAGCAGATTGGTTGATTGACAATTGACTAAATTGTTTTGCAACCGAATCCATAGGTTTAGCACTCGCACAACCAACAATGCCATCGGTATGTGGTCAAGGTTTAACTTTGGGATCGAAACTAGAATGCGGAGCATTGGGAATAATATCATATAACAAACCAGATTGAGCATAAATCAAATCCAATTCTTGCACCCTAAAAATGGCTTGTTCCTCATTTTGCACTCCGGATGTAGAAACAGCCTTCGCTATATACGACAATAACGACTTAAGTAACCATTTGAGGAGGAATTACGACGGTATAAAGGCTTTAATCAACCTCTTCTGTCTACGCCACTCTTGGATATGATCCGAGATATGTGTGGCTTTATCCTGTCGAAATGTTGACAAGAGTTCCATACCAACGTCATAACGCACTAGTAGCTGGAAGTGGTTAAGAAAAGTCATCACTAGGTCATCGAACAAAGCGAATGCCCCCCTAGGTAGCTCTATATACCATTTCGCGGCAGGCCCTGTAAGGGTGCATTGAAATAGTCTCAAACGGATTGAGTTCTGGTGTAAGGAATTCGAAGAGCACCATAGGTGAAAGGTAGTAACATGTTCGCTCGTATCCTCTCCCAATTTGCCCTCGAATTTGGGTATGTCCGAGGGAAGCTTAGTAGGGACAGTCGGCCAAGCCGGGTCATTAGCTACAGGATCGTTCGTCAATCTCGACAAATCAGGAAGATTCAGTGTTGCGAGGAAAGGGAGCCTAAGATGATTAGGTCGATGGAACGCTACCTAATAGTTCTGATTCACATAGGTCTGATTACCATAACCACCATGGCCTTGGCCATAATGCCCTCCTCCTGTTTGACCCGTATAGGGTGGCATGGAAGCACCATAGTGTGGTGTACCTTGACTATTCGGAGCTACAAAGCCATAATTTAGAGACTAAGTGGGTTGTTGATACCCGTACCCATAAGGTGAAGAACCCTGTCCATACTGCGTCCCATAATAAGGTCCATAAGTCATCACATGCGATGTCCCATGAGACACTCCGTAAGTAGGAATATACGCTCCGGAAGTAGGAATATACATTCTGGAAGTAGGAATATATGCTCCAGAAGTAGTAACATGACCTCTAGAAGTATGAACATAACCTCCCGAAACAACGGGCGGTACGTGAACCTGAAACACAACTGGTCGAGTAATCGCAGTACGGACATGACTTGTAGCAACGTTCCGGCCTGAAGGACCACATGAATGAGGTGGAGGGTGAACATTCGAAGAACCAGGGATAGAGGACGAAGGGACATGTGTAATTATGTACGTGTTATTCCCTATAGTCACTCGTCTTGGATCTGGTATCCTAATAGGATCACTAACCCTAGACCTAGGAGGAATATGTGATGTAGCTTCCACCACTAGGATGGAAGGTGCAATGTGACTTGTGATCCCAAACCTCTCCGCATGGTAAGGAATGAGAGTGCCCCCAGGCATAGTGTTAGGCTCAAACTCAGACTCGACATGGAATTCCAAATCGTGTGTGGGAAAACCAGACATACCATAACTACCATAACTAGTGCTAGCGGGTTCAAAATGAGTCTCATCATCTTCCAGCATTCCATACCGGTGATGCGTCAATGGGGGATCAACACTAGAGTAAGTAGTTCTATCGTGAAAATTACCTATCTCATAAATCACAGGACCTAACTTTGTCAAATCAGGTGAAGGATCATAGTTAGGAGTGAACTCCCCATCTTCCACTTGAATGGGAGAAGGTGGTTCAGGAATACCTTCAACGTGGTCTTCCATGGTGTGTGAATCAATGTGCGAAGTAGTCCGCCTGGACTATCTATTTCTCTCTCCCAAAGGAAGAGGAGATGTAGAAGGTGGAAGCCCTACTAAACGACGAGAAAGACGAGGAGTCGCACCCGAATCCACAATGATTCAAAAAATATAAAAGACTCTCTAGCTACGCAAACCCTAGGCAAGCTAACGTGCACAGAGCAATCACCAATAAAATCTAAAGCCAATCACAAGCAATCAAGGGTAGGATAAGTGAGCTCCCGAATGAAGTAGGTATGTCTCGCCTAGGAGAGGCTTGAGACTCCCATACACAACAAGCGGAGGTACGTAACCAATTATTGTGGCCCTCAGCTTCAACACATAAAGCGACTGTGCTATCCGACCCCAACTTGTATGGGACACCTGCAGAATAACCCCTGTATATTACCCCCTCGATATCATAGGTAAGGCCACTAAGGTCACCTCAATATAATTAATGCTCAGGCGGACAGTCGCAGGCGAGATTGACCATATGGGCAGGGTAGCAAAGCCCGAAACTCTCGAAAGAGCCCTTAGATACAAATACAATCCTGGAAATATCTCTGGTGCTACTCAGTTATGACTAGGGGTCATCCCAATCAATAACCGCTCACACTGCCTTGTGCTTAACTCCCTTTTGAGAGGAGGATCTTGAGAAACATTGGTTATACCAAGGAATTTCACACACTCACCTGGACAAACACATACATGTTGTTGTTTAGTGGTCTTGGAGAATTGACTTACAATGAACTATTCCAAGACCCTAAAACCTAAACTTGTTGGTGAACCCTATCAAATAAAATAGCGTAGTTCATTTTAATTAAGTGTTGATTTTAATTGGCTTTATTACTCAAAAGAGGTATATGGCCATGCAACTAATGGTGTTATGACACAACATGAAGTAAAATGCACACCTAACAATCAATGCAAATGCATTGTGTCCATGAAAAACAGGGTATGCTACTACATGAAATGCATAATTTTCTTCAAATGATAAATGCAAACTTTCCTATATGAAATCCTTACTAATACTCCAAAGCAAATCTAATGCAAGTACTATGAAAAATGCAAGATGCAATGCATAATGATAAGCAAATATTTTGGATTTTTTGAAATAAAAATGAGATATAAAGCAAAAGAATGATTCTACAACCCCCAAACTCTGCAAGCACACTCAAGCAGCACTCAAGCAAAGTACTAAGGTAAAAGAAATCTAATGCACTAATCCCAAAACAAAAAATCGAAAATACAATGACAAGAACATTCTTCAAAAAAGAAATTTTACCCTAAAAAAAAAGTCTATAGTTAGAAATAGAGGTGTATACAGACTCTAGCAGTATCAAAGGAGACTCAACAATCATCACAATTCACCCAGCAACCATCCATCTTCCTCTAGAAGGCAAAACTAAGGGCATACGCAACTGTTCGTAGTAAACCCACGTGTGTACACGAAAATAACAGTGAAACCCGCTTATATACGCGACTGTGAGTTAAAAGCTTGCGTACAGGAAGAAAGGTGCATAAAAATAAAGGCAAATAGACAAGCTGAGACAAAATTCACACCAATCAGACACTACCAGGAAAACATGCCCCCAGACCTGAGACAGAAACAAGAGAAAAAGAGCAATTCAAAGTCATTGAATGCCGATAGAAAATCCCCAAAGGACAACTACTAGGAACTCCCCAGCAGAGTGGCCAATTCTGTTACGGAGAGAAATTCCTATGGCTTGGGGTACCACAACAAACAACTTGACTCCAGAAATCAATCCTTTCTAATATGCAATAGAAATCAAATATCTAACACTAAAGGATCAGACCTCGTACCTTATTCCAAACGGTTGAAGTAGATCCCCGTTGAGCTTTCCAACTTCAACTTGAATTGATGAATCACTTCCTCAACAACCAGTTAACAATACAAGCATACTATATATATTGGTGTTAGATCTATTCTAGCATATATAATCAACAATGTATAAGCATTTGAAATCATCCATGGATAAAATATTCATTCAAACAGACATTATTGGAAATGAAAAGATATTTCTATTAATATAAAATCAGAGATTACAATGGAACAACCTCTGTTGGCACATCTGCAAATCAGAGAAACTGAATCCCCCACTTGGGCCTCAACCACCTCGATCCTCCATCTCTCGATAGCAAGCTCACAAGCAAAAGGAAATATTGGGAAGAACACAAAAGTGCTCCAAGGGACAAAGAAATGCAGACTCAAGCACAAGTTACAGCAATAATGGACTATAGTTTCTTTGCTCACAATTCTCTTATATGCCTTCAATGTATCAAAGAGTTCCTTATATAGCTTTTCAAAGGGGTAATGAAAGGTCGAATCTGAGCGATCTCAAGGCATATGGAAGGCCAGGAGTCAAGTGAGTCGGATTCATGTCAAGGAAAACTCAAAGGATTTGGATTTTGTACACATCCCGATGTATGCGGTTTTAGTGGTCAAACTCGCGTATATATGCGATTAGGGGTTTAAAAGTCGCGTATATGGATTTACATATGTTTTTAGGAATGGTCTAGGAAACATCAAAGGACAAAAAATGGTCCAAGGGGTCTAAGGAGTCTGTAGCGGGACATGGGAAGGCTATATAAGTGTGATTCACCTGGTGTGGTAAAATTATCTATAACACTATAGTTTCTGCGGATGGCTATTGCCTATCGATCCTACTATCCATCGGGTGGATAGTGCTTTGGACTGCCGCAATGGCGGAGTTTCAATCCTTTGATTCCTTCTGATTGACGGCTCGACCCTTAAATTTTTTTTGATGACCTTATACTTTTCAAAAATTTTCTTCTAATCGGGTCTCTTCCCTGCTAACTCTCCGGCATTTTAGCTTGTAGTGGTTTACTAATTCGAGTTTTATCGGCGATTGCCTTACTGATTTACTCCGTGATATCGGGATTGTAGTGGTCTAACAGTATGAACTTTATCGGCGAGAAAACCAACTAATCCGCTGCATCGACGGTCGAGCAGTTAGTCCTTTCAGTTTCTGCAACGATGACCCACGATCTTTCTATGACTTCCGCAGCCATGGGCCTATCGGTGGTCAGAACAATGATCCATCGGAGGAATAGTCTACTAATCAGCCACAACGACGGATGTTCGATCAACTAAATTTATCCGACGTAGCTCATCAGCAATTGAATCATCTAAGCATCGGCGATGTGATCAAATGATCATTGTCGATGGTCAATGATTCTATGACTTAGAAAAATTTTCAAAATTTTTCTCTTTAGTCTTCTTTTCCGTCGCTTCATCGGCTCAACCATCTTTTATTCTTCACCAATCCGTTTAACTATCTATTGGTGAAAGCTCCCTGTATCATCCATTTACTTCGTTGGCCCCATCTTCCCTTACCTGTCGTCGATCAAATCACGGTTGTCGTCGTTGTAGTTATGCATCAGAACTCAGAGCCACTATCCACTAAACACCTCGGTGGAATAGTTCACTCCACAGGCGCAACGACGGTTCATTGTCGTTGAACCTTTTCGGATCAGCTGCCCGATCCCCTAATGATTTCTGATTGGCGAGCTGAAGTGCATCGGCAGTCGAAACCTGTAACCATCGAAAGCTTAGTGCTCTAAACTTCCGCAACGGCGGGTGTGTGAACCACTAACTCCTTCCGATGTTCATCGACGACTAGTACAACTAACATTTTTCGAGGGATGATGATCTCGTGCCTTAGAGAAATTTTTGAAATTTTCATCTTCCTTCGGCTCTTCCTTCAACTATTCATCGGCGATGTCAACAACTATTCCCCTCCGATCGCCGATGATTTCGTTCCTTAGAAAAAAATTTGAAATTTTTTTTTTCTGTTGCGTCAGCTGTCGGAACAATTTTCCTCTGCGGCTTCGGCGGTCGGGGCTCTATCCGTTGGAAGGATAGTTGTCTAGCCATCCGCAACTGTGGTGCAAGACCATCGATCCCCTTTCAATGTAGTCACCAATGTTCATCGCGTCGGCAACGGTATCATCTAGGCATCGACGATGTGATCAACTAATCATCGCCGATTGTCGATGGTTCCATTACTTCGTAAAATTTTTGAAATTTCACACTAACACTTCCGTGGTGTCGGCTAAGCTTCAAACTATAAGTTCTGCTGTGTCAGAGGACCTTCTCACCTAGTCCTCCGATGATCTGACAGCCGATGAACGCAACCTTTCCTCAATTTCCCTCCGATTACCGTCCGTTGGGTGGCCTTCCCACTAAGTGCTCCGCTGCATCGAAAGAACTTGTCACTAAATTCTCTGATGAGCCGACAATTCTGGCACTTAGAAAACATCTTTGTGAATTTTCTTGTCATCACCCATTTCTCCTGGTTTCTTCTGGGCTGTAAGAAATCCTGCCTCTTCTAATTGACCTTTCATGGCCCTTTGAGGCCCAAATACTGTAACATAAGCTCTATCACTGCATCTTCACGGCCCATTTAGGCCCATGCTGCAACCAGATCTCTGATACCACACTATAATGTCCTCGACCCTCCGACTGGCGAAGAGGACGCTACGATACATCAAATCACCCGGGCATCTAGCCCCATGAACATGAACATACATACATATAATATTGAAGCATGATACTTAAAAACATGAAACATATTATGAAGCATTATTCATTCATATACATAGCGGAAGCAAAAAAACATGCATTCATATTTCAACATTCAACATGTATATCATCATTCATCAATGGTAAATATGATTGCAGACACAAGTTAGGCAAGAATACTTATCTTATAGAGAACTTGTTCCGCAACCAGCTACGTCACTGCAACGTTCCTCCCAACCATAGGCCCGCATGCTCGTCAATCTCTCAGTAATGCTACCACCCCCAAGCTGGGCATGATTCCCCAAGGGATAAGGATCTAACAGGCTTACACATAGCTAAGGATAACAACACCACAAGGGTACATAGTTCAGCCAAGCCAACACAGTTGGGTTTATCAGGCGAACAACAGATCAGCCAAGCCAACCAAGTTGGGTTTATCAGGCCATCTAGGAGCTGGGAAAGGCTAATGCTAAGATGGTGAGCTCATTGAAGAGCTAAGGACACCAACACCAGAACCAGCCTAGCTTCTAGGACACCCACACACACCCAACACAAGGAAATTAGTCCTTTCTCTGCAACACAGTCCCTCATACCCTGATCTCCCTTCTAGTGCTATTCAAGGGTTGTGGAGAAGAAATCTGGCTCACTAGCTCTGTCTGTGTGGTCCTGAAACCACCAGGTTTATCAAGCACATCAGGCCCTCATTCACCACTCCAATGCAGTTCGAGGACAAAACCACTGTGTGCATGCAGCAAAACAACTATTCAAGCTTAAACAGGGGAAAACAACTCCCTGAATTGTTCTTGGCCCTATCATGGCCTAAACAATTCTTCAACAACCTACAACAACCAATTCACAAGGGAATATGTAGCCAACAAGAGTAGGGAAACAACAGCCCAAGAGCCACAAGGGGAAAACCACAACAATCTTTGGCAAATACCACACTGTAAAGGAAAAACACAGTCAACAATGCGTGGAGGAGACTGCAACCAGTGATCAGTGAGGAAAACCGAAGCATTCTACAGCTTACGATCCATCATGAAGGACGAAACAATACACAGTCCAATAATTCCCAGGGAAAATCGATTCTCAGCGTGAATAGAAGGAAAACACAACCACAGACTGAAAATCGGTGAGAGAGAGAGAAGGGCGAACCCCCACACAATGGAATACGATACATTTTATCCCCACTCTGCATGAGGAAAACAAATAGCCACGATCCGAGAGAGTGGGCAGAATGGTTAGCATCCCAAACGGTGCATGAGGAGGCCACTCCCAGCCCGTGCGTGGTTGAACCAGCTGTGGAGGCACGTGGGGGCAAGCTTGCCATCCACCCCTACCTATCTTTAACTACCTCAACTAACAGGGGTGTAAGTTTTGACACATGGATTTTCCCCATGGGGTCCAGGTTTAGCAATCCCCCCCCCACCCCCCCCACCTTAACCTTAGGAAATCATGCCCTCTTCAATATGGTTGCAGTGAACATAGATGGTTGGGATTATTTAATTAAAAATGCACATTTGCATGATGCCACAATTTAATATATGCCGTATGTCCCGATATACCATTGGTGACCATTTCAATCCGAAACATAACATAACCAAATCGATGGTGGGGCCTTTGCCTTTAGCTCCTCACCATGATTATTTACAACATATGCATCATGCATATTTAATGCATCAGGGTCAAAACTGGGGTGTTACAGACATTTACACCAGTACATATGAAAAGATTTTCCTTTTTTTTTTCTCCTAAAAAAAAAACTAACTTCCCCCCAGAAATGAAATCCCCCCATATTCAAACAAATATTCCCTTCCCAGTAGTAAAGAAACTACCCTAAATGTTTTTTTTATTTTATTTTATAATTTTTATAATTTTTTAATTCAAGTCTTTATTTAAAACCTTCTACCCATTTTCTAACTAAATATTCAAAAATTCTCTAACTAAATGTCCAAAATTTATGCTTAGCTTTAGCATGTGACCAATCCATCACATTGTTAAGCCTTTGGTTTAAGTGCTCGACCTAATGCACCTGCATCGGGCTTCTCAAGAGGATTTTTTTATGAGCTCCTGCTCATAAGATCTTCTACAGAATGACCTACTTGCTGTAGCGCTGCTTCATCCATCCAAGTAGAATCCTCCATCGGACGTTCTTTCCACTTCACCATATATTCTAAATATTCTTTCTTTCTGGTGTTCTTGGTAACAGATGTATCCAAAATATGTTCAACTTCTAAACTAGTTGCTGGAGGCATTTGTTTCAGCCATTATTGTTCTTTTCCTTCATCATGGTTAAGGTTTCCAGAAGTTTGAGTTGAATCATCAGTTGTGTAGGAATACAAGTCTGGCACATTAAAAATGGGTGAAATTCCAATGTCTAGAGGTAGCTCCAGCTCATAAGCATTCACTGAAAACTTGCGAAGAACCTTACAAGGTCCTATGTTATTCATTTTCAACTTGTTGTACTCTCCCTTTGGAAACCTGTCCTTTCTTAGATGGGCTAGGACCATGTCTCCCACTTCAAAGTTCACCTCTTTCCTGTGCAAATTTGCTCGCTGCTCATACCTGTAGCTTGTGTCTTGTAATCTCTTCTTTACTTTCTCATGCAACTCATTCACGATTGTTGCAAAATCCTCTCCACCAACATTTCTATGTTCAAGATTTCCTAAGTCTCTTAGTTCACAAATTCCTCTCGGACGCATGCCATGCACGATCTGAAATGGACTCTTTCTCGTGCTTCTATTTGGTGAGTCATTATAGGAAAACTAAGCTTGGGCTAATACATGATCCCATTTCTTGTGTTGGTCATCTACTAAAATATTCAACAAGTTAACCAAAATCCTGTTTACAACCTCTGTTTGTTCATCAGACTGTGGATGATATGTTGAGCTAAAATTTAACGTAGTGCTAAGCTTCTTCCACAAAGTCCTCCAGAAATGACCTGTGAATCTTGTGTCCCTGTTAGAAATATACTCTTTGGCAATCCATGCAACAGAACAATCTCATTAAAAAACAAATTAGCCACATGGGTAGCATCACTATTTTTGAAACATGGAATGAAATGAGCCATCTTTGTAAATCTATCCACCGCTACAAGGATTGAATCATTACCTCGTTGAGTTCTCGGTAAACCCAAAACAAATCCATACTTACCGAATCCCTAGGTCTGTTGGGAATAGGTAAAGGTATGTACAATCCAACATTCTGACTCCTTCCTTTCACATGTTGACATATCCTGCACTTGTTCATGTACCTTTGTAGATATGCCTTCATCTTAGGACAAAAATAAAAGTGACTCAGTTGCCAAAGTGTTTTATCAACACCAAAGTGTCCAGCCAACCCATCATTATGTTTTTCTTGAACCAAGTTTTCCATCATTGAGCAATTTGGAATACATAGCTAATTGTTCTTGAACAATAGTCCATCCTGCAACATAAACTCTTTCCATGGATTGTTGTCCCTATTGACTGAATTCTTACATGCTGCAAAAGATTCTTTAAAATCAACATCAATGTCATACAAGTCTTTCAAATAATCAAAGTCCAAAATATGTATTTGACTCTCCTGCATGATTAAACATCTCCTACTTAAAGCATCGGCAACTTTATTTGCCTTCCCACTGATGTGCTTCAAAACAAAAGTAAAACTTTGAAGAAACTTCAACCACTTTGCATGTTTAAGATTTAACTTATGCTGCTGCATAATATATTGTAAGGCATAATTATCAGAAAATAGAACAAACTCCGTAGGAATCAAGTAATGCCTCCAATGCTTCAAAGCTTGAATCACTGCATAAAATTCTTTGTCATAAGAAGAGTATTGATGTTTTGACCATTTAACTTCTCACTGAAATATGCAACGGGATTATCTTCTTAACTTAGTACAAATCCAATGGTTGTCCCACTGGAATCACATGTTACTTGAAAGGGCTGATTGAAGTCTGGAAACTTCAACATTGACTTTTCAGTGATCTTCTTCTTCAATAATTGAAAGTTTTTTTTTTTTTTTTTCTGCTGCTGTTTTCCAAGAAAGTGGTTTCCTGTCCTTCTTAATAGTGTCAATAATTGGTGCACAAATACTGCTGAAATTCTTGATAAATTTCCTATAGAAGCGGCTAAACCATGAAAACTTCTTACCTCAAAAATATTTTTAGGTGAGGACCAATTTACAATTGCTTCTATATTTTTCGGATCCATTTTCAAGCCATCCCTAGAAATAACAAAGCCTAGATATACATGCTCATTCTTCATAAATGAACTCTTCTTCATGTTAATCAATAACTTTTCTTGCTACAATATTTCTAAAACATACCTCAAATCTCTCAAGTGCTCTTCTCTAGTTTGATTGAAAAGTAAATATCATCGAAATAAACAACAACAAACTTACCAATGAATTCCTTCAAGACTTCGTTCATCAGTATCATAAAGGTACTAGGTGCATTTGAGAGGCCAAATGGCATGACCAACCACTCATACAATCCATCATTGGTCTTGAAAGCTGTCTTCCACTCACCTCGTTCTCTGATCCAGATTTGATGATAACCACTTTTCAAATCAAATTTTGAAAAATAAACTGCTCCACTCAAGCAGTCCATCATGTCATCCATCTGTGGCAACGGAAACCTATTGCAAATAGTGATCTTGTTGATTGCTCTGGAGTCCGTACACATTCTCCATTCTCCACCCTTATTTGGAGTTAGTATTGTAGGCACAACACACATACTCAAATTTTATCTTATTAATCCTTTGTCCAACACTTATTGGACTTGATTCCTCACTTCTTCATTCTATTTGGGTGTCATTCAGTACGCAACCTTGTTTGGAAGACTTTCTCCCGGTATCAAGTATATGTGATGACTGATGCTTCCTTTGGGTGACAACTCATTTGGAAAATCATCAACTACAATATCATGATACTCATGCAATAACTCCTAAACTTCGATAGGTAAATCTTCAATTTCAATATGCATAAGTACCACCTTTGGCTTGCAAACCACTACATAAATTACCTCTTCTTCTTTCATTTGTTGTAGAAATTTCTTTCCACCTAACAACAATACTTTTGGGTTTCTTGTTTCATCTATGATTTCCTCTTTCAACGGTACAAGAGTGTGCTTGATGCCATCCTTTTCAAATTTATAATAATTTCTTTCTCCATCATGTACCACTTTCCTATCAAACTGCCATGGGCGACCCAAAAGAATGCGACAAGCATCCATTGGCATTATGTCACAAAGTACCTTGTCCTTATGTTTACCGATATGAAACTCAACTTCACTTTGCTCTTGTACCAACAATTGGTGTCCTTTTAGCAACCACGACACTTTATAAGGTGTGGGATGCTTAACCTTTTTCAAACCCAATTTGTCCACCATTTCTTGGGATACTAAATTGTTCGTACTTCCACTATCAATCACCAATTTGCAGCATTTATCTTTTGCCTTACACATTGTCTTGAATAAGGATTTACTTTGAACTGGTTCAACAATCTCCTTTGTTTATTTCAATAGGACTTTGTGCATCATCAACACCTCTCCGGTCTCTGCCACATTCTCTGCTTCTGGTGCTTGTGCCTCTATTGCTTCGTTTTGAGCTATGTATGCACCTCACTGTCCTATATTGTCATTCTCAGGACATTCAAAAGATCGGTGACTCAAAGTGTTACATCTGTAACATCGGTAGGCTCTCTCTACCTCTTCCTCTACCTCTACCTCTCTGGTAAGGTCTTCCTCCTTTGCTGCCACCTTCTTTTTCTAACTATCCTTGCTAAATTGAGCTACCTTCATCATTCTTTTGTGCTAGAAACTTCCCTTTTCCAGTTGACTATCCTTTCCCTCTAGCAAAACCACAACCTATCCTAGAGTTTTGCTTCCTTGTTATCTTTTCTTTCGCTTTCAAAGCACACAGGTATGCCCCTCTATTGTTCTTGGAGAAAGTATGCTAATTTCATCTTGGATATCCAGCCTCAAACCATTGATATACCTTGTTGTCTTCTTTTGGGTATATTCTACATGACCTGCTCTCAAGTTCACCTGGTAAAAATATTTAGTGTACTCCCTCACTGTCATCATCTTTTTCTTGATTGTGCATTCACATGTCCGTAGAAAGCCAGCTGGTAATCCTTTGGCAATAACTTACCCTTAATTTTTGCCACCATTCTATCCAAGCTCTTGATCAATGGTGTTGTTAGGAATTCTCAACATTGCTTGTTCCTCTGTAAAGTAATTCACAAATACAGAACAAAAAGACACAACAACATATCCTTCCCTTAAAAAATCAAATTAACTAACATGAAATAAAATATACCTCAACCTTGGATGTATTGTCTTTTCTCCAAAAGTCCCTTCAATAGATCAGTACCTGCAAGGCAAATCAAAAGATAACAAACAAGATGACAGCATCATGATAGATTGACTATTCATATTAGTGATCAAGGAATCTAATAATATCTGATTAAAATCATTACATCAAATATAGGAAAGGGAAATGTCTTTGTATTAATTATGGACGAGACAGAAGTACAACAAAAAAGCCTTGATGTCGATGGATTCGATATCAACAAGAATGTCTACAATCTTCTATAACTATGAATACCTCTCCAACCATAAGCTAACTTTACTTTGCCTCTGATTTAGACTTCAAGATAACAACATAAGGGTGCTTTTTCTGGCCTCCCCTCACTCTCATCATGAAGGCCTCATTTATAGGCCTAGAACTCAAGAGATGACTTGGAAAAAGGATAGAATGAGATCCCTATAGGCAAGGGAGGTGAATTCCACCTCTCCCAAAAATACAGGAACTAACCCCACAGAGGATTTCACATGGAAGCTTCCAGAAACTTATTTTTTCTCATTTTCTGACCATCAACGCTCTTAGCAAAACTCACAAAGGCACTGATCTAGGGTTTTTTCCAAAGAAAGGAGACAACGACACTTATGGGTCAACTGAGACAGGCGCCACCGGTGCTCTGTGTAAAAAACATGAAGGCATTGTCCCTTCTAGGTATGGGAAAAAAGTGACCAAGGTGACTCAAGCAAGGCTTGCTAGGAGGTTGAAAGACAATGTCAAATTCTCCTGAATGCTTAGAAGCAATGTGATATTTCTAGGTGCAATAATGGTTTGTCCTTCTTTCTTCTTTCAACCTGCACATTGTCCCACCATAGTGTAGTGTGACCTTTCAACCTTGTCACTGCAAATTTAACTCTTTTGTTTTTGTCAATATCCTTGTACTCAAAATACTTGTCCATCTCATTGATCCAGTCTATTAGGTTCTCAACCTTCAAACTACCATCGTAAATGGAGAGTTCAGGCTTTGGCCTTAAACTTGAGCCCAATACTGCCCTCAACAATCTAACTTCAGTAGGTATTGCTTCTTCTTCTTCAGGTACCTCATCGGGCTCACTAATATCTCCACCTTCAGGATCTCGTTGTCTCCCCATTTCCTTGCCTTCTAACTGAGCTTACAGTCTTCTTATCTCTTCTCAGAGTTCTGCATTATCCCTAGGTCTGCCTCTTTGACCTCATCTTGTTCATGCTAGTATGTTCATCTCTGTATAGTTGTAGGAACAACAACTTTATGGCTCTGATACCAAAAATTGATGGCAATGAAGGGTTGAAAAGCCAAAACCAAATAACACAAGACACCTTACACTGGCGCTGAACTTGTTCTTCTTTCACCCAAAACAAGATGATCTATTCAGATTACAACGCAGCTTCTTCTTCACTCGTTTCTCACAGGAAATTTGATAACGTTTCTGCTCTCACCCAATATGTAGATAGTCTGGTTTAATAATTCAACATTTTACCATAATTTTAAATTCTATCCAGGTCAAACACATCAATTTAACACTTCTCTCATTTTTTCCTGAGGCGATTTCCAGTTTGTTAAATGATGCTCTATTTTTTTCCAAGTTGTAAATATATATTTTCCACGTCTATCCCCTGCAGGCACTTGAGCAGATAGTTTATAATGGTATAAAAAAATAACGATTCTATCAAATGCCCACACAAAGACTGGAATCGAGATACATTTAGGAAACTTAAGATCCAACATGTAGTCAATCTCAATATCGATCATCAAAGGTAGAGACACAACAACCTACATCATCTTCATGTTTGCATAACTGGATTTATTTGCCAAATCATGAAGTAAATAGGAATAAAATCAAATCCACTTACAATGTTCAATGACTGTAGCAGTTTGCCCAGTATCACCCACAAATGCGCAGAAGAACTCCCAGTTACATTAAATTTCCAAATATAATTGATATCAAAACGTTTAGACAACTTGCATATGTATTTATTAACATAGTCAGTTTCTATGTTGCAGAGAGGGACATTTACACTAGTACATACGAGAAGGTTTTCCTTTTTTTTTTTCTAAAAAAAAAGAAGCTCCCCCCCTAGAAATGAAACGCCCCTAGATTCAAACAAATCTTCCCTTCCCAGTAGTAAAGAAACTACCCTAACTTATTTTTTAAAAAATCAAGTCTTTATTTAAAACCTTCTACCCATTTTCTAACTAAATATTCAAAATTCTCTAACTAAATGTCCAAAATTTATGCTTCAACTTTAACCAGTGACCAATCCATCACATTGCTAAGCCTTTGGTTTAAGTGCTCGACCTAATGCACTTGCATGAGTAAGACTGATAATAACATGCCATTAGGTTTTAGAGTAATTTATAAATAGTTTTTTTTATAATAAATTTGCTACAGGGAAACTCTTTCAGTTCTGACAAAAAGTTTTTTTTATTAATGGCCATTTGTCATTTTAGGCAATGATTTCGATTTTGATGATTCAGTATGGCACATCATCTCCATAATACGGGATTTTATCATGTGTAACACATGCAAGAACATTGTTTCAGTGCTCTGTTCCAGGCAGTGATGGAAATGAATGCTTGCTATCGTGAGCCATCTTGGTTCCATATGGTGGAGGAAGGTGGGGATGTTGGGGGAATGCCTACCTCAGGGGAGATGACAACAACATCATAGAATCCAACACCCTTATTGAAAATTAATGAAAGTTTCTCTGTTCCACTTCTCATTTTAGCCTAAGAGGCCATCTATTGTTGCAGAGCATACATCAGGGGTATTGCTGTGGGTTATTCTAGCAAACGAAGAACATGCAACCCATCCATAACACAATCCCTGTTTGTAGCCTCATTAGACATCATCCGATAACATCAATATGTGTTTTTTTCTTTTCACTATAGGTTTATCTTTGTTGTTTTTACCCTTTATTTTCACTTAGCTCTTCCTTTCTTTTTAAAGATATTTTAGAATCTGTATTTTGCCATGCTATCCACCCTCGCAATATAGGATGAAATCGATGTAATTTTAAAATTTTATTTGTATAAGAACTAAATTTTCTACATTTATCATAGATTTTGTTTTGACTGATTTAATCTCATTTCCACGTGAGTTAATGAATTTCATTTTCATTAAAATTTAACTTTTAGGTAAGGAGTTTATGGTCCATTGAAATTGAGAATATTAAAGTAAATTAATGAGAAAAATTTCTATAATATTGCATTGGTTTAATTTCTTAATATTAAACTACTCTATAATGTCTTCACAATGATTGCTTTATTGTCATCTTGTGATTTTGTGTTGACTAGAATCTACATGAAATGTACAAACCCAACTCTTCTTAACAACTTCTCATATAGCACTAAATCCACTGTTGATTGTTGCTTTATCTATACTTATCAGCTTAGCCACATACATACCAACTGACTATGTTTTTTTTGCATCTCTGCACAGGAAAGATTGTTTCCATCCAAAGCAATTTAATGTACGTGATGGATTTGTCCACTGTGACCTATGCTTTCATGTATCTAAAGTGGCACATATAGTGGTCAATGCTTTAAGTTACTTCAAGCACAAGAAGCTTTTTCATTCTATTTTTGGGACTTTTGATTTTTTGTTCATGAATTCTTGACAATGTGTCAATGGGCAAGTGCAATAGTGTTTAGTGACTGCCAATTAGAGTAGTTATCAATACTTGGATATTTTATGACTATGATGGGATTGATATCAGACATCAAATACTCAACGCTATTTTTTATTTAATATCAATTTTGACAGTTGTCTTTTGCTACATGGTTTTCTATTATTGGCCCGTTGCATTTGCTTGTATGCATTCAACTCAATTTTAGTATATCGGCTACATCAATGTCTCTGTATGTGAATAATACTATTAAATGATTTATATCAACTACATAAATGTGTGTGTATATGAATTTACTAATGTTAATGTTGCTTATAAACGTAATATTGCTTAAGTTTGTTGACATAAAACTATATTGCATATTACAACAATACTTTTTTGCTCCATAGTCTATAAACCATTTTGTATTTGTTGTATAGTCTATATACCATTTCAAATAGATCACTTTGTATTTTCGTCCATTTCATATTCCTGTGCATTTCAAATAGATCGCTTTGTCTTTTTGTCTATTTGCACCACTTCGATGCATGCAATTTCATTCTAGGATAAATGGAAATTTCCTGTAAACGCTCTGTTGCAAAATGCTCAGATCACTAGATGCAAGTTCTTCCCGTTCTACACTATTTCTCTTAGCTACTTGAAAAGTCGGGGACATTGCTACCTCGTGTGTCTTGTTGTATATATATTAGGGGTAAAGTGATAGTCACTAGGTTTGATCTCCAACCTGGCCCTGGTAATTATGTCTAATTACCAATCTCCTATTTGGTCTAAAAAAATGTACATACAAGATTTAATTATTAACCAACCAAACAAACAAACAATGGAGCAATGAATAGAGAGAGATGGAAATATATAAGCAAACAATGGAGCAAAGACTAAGCAGGAATGGTTATGTGTTGAAGAACATGACATTTCCAAAGTTTCAATCCTATATTCACTAAAATATTTGATTACACCAATCTCAATAATGAAAGGTGGCATGGGAGAATATGGGATATGATGCATGCATGGTATTTGATATTTGGTAAAGCGACACCACCCTTCTCTCTATTTCACTCAGGTCATCCATCAGCCTTCTCATCCTTGGAACGATCTTATAATAATGATTTGTAGCATGTTCAATCCCCCTCGACCCACCATAGATAAGACCACTTCGATGAAGATATTAGTTTATTTTCATTTTCCTTCCATTATCCTCCGCTAAGAATAACCCTCTACTTAGCTTCATTCTCATACCTAGTGACTTAGACTATGATTTCATGATTATAGTGGACCAAATCTCATTCAATTTTACCACCTAAGGCACCCTAGAGCTTAATTCTAAACTCTAAGGGTCCTAAACATCCGTATCTATCTTTTTTAGAACTCCTAAAGTCTATTTTGGCATGTGAGGGCGAATTCCTTCAATGGGGAGTTCTTTTCCTTTATTTTAGGGTCCCCGGTTGCAAGTTAGAGTTGTGGAGTGAATCTGGGGAGTTTACTCCACTTTCAAGGGACTCCATGCACCTCTTTGTTAGCTATTATGAGATAGTAGTGCCCTCCTTGAGTTTTTTTAGGAATGTGCTATTCATGCATGTGCACACACTTTGTTGCATGTGTCTCTTCCAATTATAACTAGTGTTTAGGAAGTGATGAGTTAGTTAAAGTCATCTTGGAGAGTTGGCATGGATAACTAAGGGTCTTTGTCTCTAGTTAAGCCTAACTAGCATCTAAAACATTAAACATGAGCAATTCAAATTTCCTCCATGACCTAGTGGAATTGCCTTGCTTATTTATACTTTTTACTTCATTCAATGAAGCTTTGTGCAATAGAAAATTCTCTCATGTTATTGACTTCTCTTTTTGTTTAATGATTAATATTTAGAACATTTATTGCATGGATTTGTTAGATTGTTGATCTCTTCCACAATATTTCTATCTTGTTTAGTATATAGATCTACATGTTCAAAATTCTACAGACCCATCGTAGATAAGACCACTTTGTCTTTTGAATAACTGATTAGAGCCACTACCATGAAGAGATTAATTTGTTTTCATTTGCCTTTCACTATCTTTTGCTAAGAAGTAAATGTCTCCTTACTTTTTTGTTCATTACTTCTAAAGAGCCATGACATTGGACCCCAATAACAAGCAACCTTGGGTAAACTGAAATGCATTTAGGAAGATATCATATAATGTGAGGGAAAAGTGAAATGATTATAGGAAACTCTCTCTCTCTCTCTCGCTCTCTCTCTCTACAATACACCTAATCTCTAGAATTCAAAGATCCATTATCACTATTCTTATTGAATTGCATCCAATACAACAATATGAAGGAGATGTCTTCAAGAATATGGCCTCCCCACAATTATGGGCTGGGGAAGTGCATGACGAGCTAGTCCAAACAAGAGGGCATCAAATTGGGGCTCTTAATTTTATGAGAAACATCAGTAATGAAATAGTAAAGATAAGAAATTTCATATACCCTCAAACAACAACTGTTCAAATGTGTGAAAGCATCAGCGCCTCAAGATGCAAAAATCAAAGTTGAAGTTTAAGAGGAGGTAAGTCCATTAAAGGACAAGTATTGTCCCCACTGGTAGATGTGTTAAAAAAATGTCAAGCTTGTTGGTAGTTTTATTAGGGTTACAATAGTGAATTAGTGTGTATTCCAATGACTAAATGTAGAAGAGTAAATCTTACATGGCAATGTATGATAGCAACAACCATTTCCCATGTTTTTGCCTCTTTGCTTTCATTTTATTCTTGCATGTTGTACTACTACACTCTATAGTTTAAAAACCTTGCCCTAAAGACAATGGAATGGGGTTTGGACCAATTTTTCGAAGGTATTATGCGTTGAAGATGTTTTCTAAGGAAATGTTTGCATGGAATATTTATTAACCATAAGGCTCTCTAGGTTGATGTGATAACATCCCACATCTTTAATACCATTAGTGATTTCAATGCCATGCCTTGTAGGATGTATTTTACTTGTGGCTACTTATCTATATGATGTTCTAAAGTATCTACATAATGATATATTCGAGTGTATCTTGTGTTTGGTTTTCATTCCACGTTAATAATCACCATTTTCCTATTCTTTTTTGTATAAAATGTGGCACAACTAATTAATCCTTGGTTTATTTATGAGGTCGATCAAGTGTTAGGTTATATACCGAACCTTATGTTGTTTGTAGTGCCTTGTTTTTCTAGACAACATGTTTAAGATTGATCAAATTGAGTACAAGTCTTGGGTAAATTTGGTGCAATAGTTACTTCTTTGATTTGGCATTTAAAGATGATCTAAAAAAGAGGAAGCTAGAGTTGGGGAATGTTAGTCATTGAAACAAATAACTAGTGAATTGTGAAATGTCACTACATTTCTAAGAATTGTTTCCCAAATTACCACTCCAATGTGGTCCCTGCAACACTATCATGAGGAAAACAATAATGTCTCTTGCCTCCCAAGTAATCCACTACGTAAGAGTTTTAACATTAGGGAGAAATGACCTAAATTCTATACACATGAGTTGGTTTTTTAAGGAAACACTCTAAAAAACAATTCAATGAATACAATGGTGTCTCAACAACTTGCTTTGATGTTGTGATGAATTAAATAATTGTAGATTGTTTTATGGGATAAGTAATGTATCACAACCCACAAGCTTATATATTATTTAATATGCATTGTATGTAGTAGATATTTCAAGTGTCTTATACAAACATTGACAATAATTTCATAATAGTTGTGGCTTTGTGGCAATTGTTAACATTGAGAAACCATAATCTCTCAACTCCACTCCTCCATGATTTAATATGCATACACACAGAGACAACAAGTTTGATATCTCTCCAATCAATTTCTAGTGACATGGCAAAGCCTTGATGGTGTTAATGGCTTGGTAGCATTGTATGGTTTCATGTCTTAACAAAGGGCGGAACGTGGAAAAATTTGAATTATTGGAACTATGGACATGGCATTAAGAATTTGTAAATATTTGTGAGAACTAACCTATAGTTTTGTGTTTGGAATGGTACCTACCATCATAGCATAGGCCAAACACATTATTATGTGTAATGCCCCGATTGTAAGTCTCGAACGTATGTGATTTTGTTATTTGTTATTATGACGGCATTAAGTGCTTGGACTATGGACTATGGAAAATATTATTATTTTTATTATTTATCTATAATTAAATAATATCTCAACATGAACAACAAATGTGGTTGGGGAGTCTTGGATTCCACATCTGAGGGGGTTGGGGGAGTTAGGAGTTGTTGCTCTTCCTAACATTACTCTTTTTTTCCTAATTTTGATTTTATTAGACTATGGGGGTCCTATTACACCTAATTAATACTTTGCATGCACCCATGCACCCATGCACATTCACCCATGCACCATGTACCCTAGCAACTCCATTGAACTAGAGTAACTGCTAGTTAGCTAGAGTCAGTTTAGTGAATTTGAGTTACCTCTCTTGGAATTTGAGTTGTCTTCATGCAGTTACAGGGATTATGAGCCTAAATTTAGTTATCCTCAATTAATTAGAGTTATTTTGGATAGATTTGATTTGTCTTCAGTGCGTGGGATTGGTTTTAGGTATATTGAAGTTTTTAGGTGAAATTCGAGTTATCTCCAATGCACAAGAGTAATTTTGGGGAGGTTTAAGTCAACCGTAGTAATTTTGAGTGGTCCGTAGTGACTAGGAGTGGTTTTTCTAATGGGTTTGAGTTAGTTTAAGTGAGTTTGAGTTGATCTTTGGAGAAATTTAATAGGTCGATCAGTGGTTTAGAGAAACCTGTAGTGATCTGGACTTACTTCTCTGTAATCTAAGAGGCTGACTCAAGACTACAAAGAAGCAACTCCAAATCACTACAATTTTCTCTAACCCACTGATCTACCTATTCAATTTAACCAAAGAGCAACTCACACTCACTTAGAGTGACTCAAACCCATTGGAAAAACCACTCTCAGTCACTAGGGATCACTCAAAATTACTAAGGTTGGCTCAAACCTCCCCAAAATTACTCCCATTCACTGGAGATAACTCAAATTTCACCTACTAACTTGAATATCCCTAAAACCAATCCCATGCACTGAAGACAACTCGAATCTATCCAAAATCACTCTGATTAATTGAGGATAACTGAAATTAGGCATGAATTTCATTAATTGATTCTTCCATTAGTGAGTTTCTTCCAAGTGCCATTATTTAGTTCCAACAGGATTTATTCACACAAGCCATCCCTTAAATATACCTCCACCAGTATTTTGCACACCTCATGCCAACCTTATGTTCCTAGTTATCTTCCGACGAGACAAATCTCCCAATTTTTCCACCAATTGCTTCCAAAATTTCTTTCTGCTAGAACATCATCGGGAGACCCGAAAATATGGACCAGATTTGTTGAACGTTCTACAGTTCTCTCTCTGATTTGAAATGAACTTGCCACCTCTTCAATAATAGCCTCGAGGGCCCCCACTTCGAAGAATTATCCAACAAATTCTACCTGTCTTCTTCCATTTTCACCCTGAAGAGGATCCAACCGTGTGAAAGTATGTGAAACAACGACATTTGTTGAAGGTAAGGTTTCCAATTCTCCTCCATCCACCTCTGTAGTGCTGCTTCACCCACTGTTTTTCCGCATAAACGTCCTACCAAGGCTAATGACATGAACTTCAAAATGTTGTTTAAGCTGATATCCTTATTGTTGACACACACTCTACAAAACTGGTCGACTTGGGTTCCCACTCTGTCAACACCCAAACCACTGCAAATCTCCTTGAGCACCGGTCGAGACAGGTTTTACCTTGTCTAGCAACACTTGCAGAGTAGATGAAGTCTCACCTGAGATGTTAGAGGGAGAGCCGACGAAACCAATTTTTCGTAGAATAAGTGAGGACAATATGCATCTACTTATTAACTTAGCACAACCTTAACAGATCTGATCATTCAATTCATGCATTAACATAGCCATATCATTCTCCAACAGATTGCATCATTATATCATAACTGCAATAAATACATTGATGCACAAATAGGTCTAACAAAATAACATCACTAAACTGAAGGAAACATCACATCATTTACATATCCATGTCACAGATACACATTGCATTCATAATTGAGCTGCAGAAAATAGTAAAACAAGAAAACAGAAAAGAACACAATGATTCAGCTCAACTTCCGTCTTCTCATATTACTTCCGCACAAAATCACAGGTTCTCAAAAAACGGTTCACAGATCAACAAGTGATCCAAAAATACAATGACATAGATGAGCAAAAGAGAGTCTTCAACACTTATGATTCAACATCTACTTATAGGCTTGCGCCTTTACATTCAAGGTCCACTTAGACAAATTCCTAACTAACTCTTAACTGATTCTACAAAATAGTGACCAACATCCACACAATGTGGTCCAAAACTACAAAAGATGACACAAAAATACATAATATATTCCATTTTCGCTTTGCGCGCCATCTTCCACTTACATTTTGTCTTTGACCTTGCGCAATATCTATGATGCTGCTCAACTAATGTATCCCAAAACCACCTGCCAATAGGGCCCCAACACAATGTTGTGGCTCACCCTCGACCCACGTTAGCTGGACATGGTGTCCTCGTTGATATTCATTTTGAAGTCTTCGTATTGCTGAGTAATCATCTTTACATGTTCTTGAACTTTCTCAGCAATCTCGTGACTTCCTGTCAAATCGTGCTTCAATGGATGCTCCACTATCTTCGCAGCAACCTCCTTCTTTCCTTCCTGCGCAGCTGTTAGCGCAACAACTGCCTTAACAGAAAGCTGTGCTCCAATATCTTGGAACTCATCTAACTGCTTAGTGTGCTTCTGCTGTCACTCCTAAGCCTTTCCAACATGCTGCTGCAACTCCTTCAGCTCTTCAGACTTTATAGTTTGAAAAACTAGTGGCATTGTTCTCAATGTTGTCTTTAATGTTTCCAGCTTCCCCTCTGCCTCCTGCAACTGCTTAGTCAGTTGCACTAACTGCTCATCCTGGACAACACTGCCCCAAAATTACGTCGTTGCATGAATGACCTTCTTCGCTTCTTGCTCCATCTCTTATAGATGTGTTGCCACATCCTCTATGGCGCTCTTCCTTTCAACAACTTGTTCAGGTGGTGTGTTGGGATGAATCAAAGCATTCAGATTTACATTGTCTTGCTGGAACTGTGTGATGACTGATCAAATTTGTTTTGCTTTTTCTACTGCATATAGTTCCACAGTGCTCTCATAGACATACTAACAGGCCTCCGAAATGACCTCTTACAACCGCACACCGTGATCCCAGAGTTGAGCCTTCTCGACTACTAGTCGGTCTTGGTTCTTTTTCAGCTCCGTAATATCTGTGGTGCTCTTTTCCCTCAACTCCTCTGATGCCTTCTTCAATTCTTCAAGTTCTTTATGCGCTGTTGCTTCCTTCTCCCGCGATTGCAAAAACTGACCACTGATGTTTTGCTCTATGATTTCCAACTCCTGATAAGCGAATCATTGCATATGTACCAATGTCTGCATGGACAGTATATTGATATCGATTGATAGGTCCTGCAACTGCTACAGGGATGCATTCAAATCCTTGTTGATGGTCTCAATCGTAGTCAAGGGAATTTGAACATTTCGAACCCACGTCCCAGTGCTGATTAAGCCAAAGTCCTGCCCAGTCGCTCCTTCTGGTACTCTTTTCAAAATAACATGATACAAGGAATCAAGTTTTGTTCTTACGTTCGCAAACCCATCTTGTGCTAATTTATTCATTTCCTTTACTTCCGTGTCTATTGCATCTGTAACCGCCTTGACAAATTGATTCAATTACACTTCCATTCTTGACACTGCACTACTGGTTTCTCCCTACTCCTAGTGCTTCTTCATCCTTGATTTGTCAAATCCACACTCCACTTCCAAGACCATAGGTGTTCGCGTTGACTCTGCATCTGAATCATGTGGACTTTGCGGATCACTCACAGGTACTTAATCAATTGGTGCATCTGCTAGTGGGACCATCGATACTTCTTCTAAATTGACTGGTTATCTCCATGTGGTGAGCCAATCAGCAACAATCACCTTGAGCTCCTCATTAGATAGCTTATACGGGGTTGGAAACCACTGCTTATCTGGGTCACGCCGCGCTTGCACATGCATGCATGTGGGCTAATTGCAAACCGCGCAATCCTTTGATACCTCGTCACAAATTCCTCAGTTAGTCACAAAAATTTTGTAGTTGTCACCTGCAACACTTCCCAGTAAAGCTAGAACTGTATTGTATAGTCCTTTAGCCACTCTGACTCCTTTACCCACCATAGGTTTTGATAGTGTGCACCCTTGCAGAATTTTGCTACCTCTACCTCCATGCCTTGGTAATCATCTAGATCCATCCACCCTACTAGCACTATCAAGATAAAAATCCAACTGTAAGTAAACGGGTGCAGGCCCACCTGCATTGCTACTATGCCCTTTGTCAACTGGTTCAGTAGAAACAATGACCAATTCATTTGTATGCCTTTCACACACTACTCATCACATGCAACCACCCCCGAATTACATTGGATGGGGTGGTTCTTCTTGACCACTTTTCTGTCCAAAATCCTTGCATCGATGTGAACCACCTGGTCATTGATACTATTAATGTCGTAAGCCCGCCCATCACACTCCAACCCATAGTGCTTCTTTAATGTCACCGCAAGCTTCTTGTCATCATCCTTTCCTCGGAAATACTATGAGGGGTCTGGCCCATCCTTGAGCAGGCCCATTATGTCTAAAATCATACCCACAGTGACTTCAACTGACCTATCCAACCATAAAAGTCCTCCATGGAAGCATGCCAAAAGCTACTTCACACAGCATTTGCTTCGTTCAGCTGCCCAAAGTGCAACATGTTGATCAAACCCAACAATCCTGCTCTATCCAATCCTTGAGCCCAATCCCATGGATTGCACTCCATGGGGCTGCCTCCAACTGCTACCATCGGTACATATGGGTCCTTTGCAACATCCTTCAAGGCCAGTAGGTCATGGTTCTCGTACTTCATTCTCATCAGCGATGGTACAATGTCTGTAGCGCATACCATACCCTGTGGTATCGACGACATCCTCACTTGGTATTTCTGGTTTTTGGTTTGTTTCCTAGGCTTTGCTCTAGGCCGTGTGGGGGGTATATACCTAGGGATATCTGTAACGGACACCCTTGTGTGGGCTGTGGACTCCACAACCCCTGAAATTGAAGTACCCGCTTGCGCAGGTGTTGGGTTAGGAAAGGAGACAAGGAATAAGCTCGAGAGTAAGCAAAAGAAGGTATGTTGTGTGAGTGATGGGAAGGAAGCAAAAAGGAGCAACATAGGTAGAATAAAGATGAACGCGGTAGAGGAAAGGTAAGTGTAAAGGCGATAACAACTGGAAAAAGACATGTGAAGATTGTGGCCATTAAAGGCGGCGTAAGCCTGCGGCAATGCATGTATGAAGGAATATTTTGTAAGTCAGGATGTTAGTGCCTTGTGTTAGTCCATGACAGCTTGTTCTGATGGCTCATCATGACCTGTAACTAATAAGATGTATGTAGTTGACCCTACATGGTCTGATAGAAGCTATAAATAAGAAGAACCCATTATGTATAAGGGTTGGATTTTGTTAGCTTTTGTTGGTGTTGTTACTGGCCACTTTTGTTGGTTGGCTTGGGTCTGGCTGTTTAGAGCCAAGCACGTCATTTTTGTAGTGTTTAAGTTAGAGTTAGTGGAAGGGAAGACTTAGAGAGGAGTCTTGTAGCAGTAGGAGGCTGTTGAGCCACGAATCTTGTAGCTGTGTGTGCAGACCACCAGGAATAGAAGGGATCTGCAACTAAGTGTGCAGATGGTAAATGTAAGAGTCGATCCAAGCTATGTGTGGATCAATAGAAGTAGATAGAAGAATAAACCAGAGAGAATGAGAGCAAGAAGTCTATAGTTTGTATACTGCAAAGTGCTATATCCAATTCTCATGTTAGATGAAGAGCACCTTGGTGGTTTTTCCCAGATGGGTTTCCACATTATTCCTTGTGTTTAAATGGTTGATTGATGCTATATATGCTGATGTGAATGTTTGTTATTTGCTTACTATGTGTTGATGAGCTACTGTTGAATGCATAAGAACTATATTGTTAATCAGTGAATGAATAATTGTTAAGACATTGTTGAGATGCGTAAGCAAGCTTGTGGTTAATTTCCTAAGTTAAAACATATGTCACGAGGGCTTGTTAGTCTAAGGAATCAGCTGCGTCATACAAGTTGCACCAGTTGTTAAGGCTAAGGACAAGGTCGCGTCACATGCATTGACATATAGTTGTGTTTAGTCACGCAAGAACTATCTAGCTATCCAAGCTGCCTTCGTCGAGCACCTTGGCTGCATGCTAAGGGACAATAATCCCTCGCCAACTGTGGAAACATGGTTCTGGTAGTTACCCATTAGATATCTCAGGTGAGACTGCGCCTGCCTCTTAGGTGTTGTCGATAGATTTTCTCTGTCGGGCTGATGTCTTATGGTTTATTGTTGTTATTGTGGTGTTGTTGAACCGCGGGTCGAGACAAGGAAGGTGATAGAAGCCAACAAATGGTTCTATTGCTGGGACTCTTAATCATTTGAGTCGAGGAAAATATTGTGGCATCTGACGAAGAAAGAGATAGAATATTGGCTGGACTCTAAAATGCTAGCATTTACGCAAGAGGAGAGTGCAGGATCATGGTTGAGTGTAGAAAACTTAGTAGCAAGTATATATATTTTGATATCCATGAGGTCTTCTTCGCATAATTCCTTGTCATACTGCATGAATGGTTGTCAAGGTTGGCGACTAGACAGACAAATTTCCAAAGGAGAGAAGCCGTCGAATGGAATGATCGGTTGGTTCATGAGGTAACCAGTGTAAGTAATGCCATCTCTAGAGCTTTTGAATTTTGTATTAATAGTATCTTGCAAGGATATATCACTGAGTTTGCAGTAGATACTATAACCTCATATAATGAGGCTGAAAGAAATTTTCCAAGGACTTTGAAGAAGGTATCTGTTATCTATCAGTGCATGGATCAAGATACTCATGTATGAGAAGGGTATCTTGCAGTTGAGTAGTTGAATTGTGCGCCCATGAAGGAGGCTATGTCGCAAATGACCTCTTAAGAAAATGGTAGAAGGCAAGTTTAAATGTTCCCTGGAAGTACAGAACCTGAACTAGAAGTAGGATTCCTAAGGAGTGGAAGGAGATTCAGATAAGGGAAAAGAAGAAAGATCGAGAGAGTGTGACAAAACCTTAGTCTGTTCGAGGAGAGTGAACACGAACTTCAGTCACACAAAGATGAAGGGTCTTGCGAGGAAGAGGAGGACTCTAGCATGATTTCAGAAGGACTAGAGGACACTGAAGACTCTGTCGAAACACCAAGATTGGAACACAATTACATCACACTAGCAATATCCTCAGAGGTGAGATCTAGAGTCTCATCCCCAGAGAGGACTACTAATACTGATAATGCTGGTACTGCGACTAATACACCGGAAGGTATACCTCCTTTGAACCCCTTACCAAAGAACCCCAACACCAAACCAATGGTTGGAGCAGATATTCGGTTACCCACATTCAATGGAAATGGAGCAGAAGATCCAGAGCAACATTGGTCCCTCTACAAAGTTGTTTGGATGGTTCGGTTAGTCAATAAAGCAGAAATAAAGAAGGCACAAATGATCACTACTCTGAGGGGTTGTGCACTAGATTGGTTCATGAAGTTCTATGCCACACTGACCGCAACACCGCAGAAGCCTCTAGATGAGATCCGAGTCGTAATGATCTTTGGGTTCAGAAAACCGAAGTCTGAGTCACAGTGCATTACTGAGATCAAAGAGATAAAGCAAGAACTGACGGAGTTAGTCTATGACTTTGACCAACACTTTAAAACTTTGATGGCCAAGGTAAGCTTCCAAATGTCAGATGTATAACACAAAGAATGGTTTATTACGGTGTTATTACCACACATCCAAGGGTCGTTAATGCAAAAGAAGATTGAGTCGTAGACGAAAGCATTAGAGTTGGAAATGAAGTTAGAAGTCTCACTCATTGGTGACGGCGCCACAGGAATGGTACAAATTCAATCACAGTTGAATAATCTGACGATACAACTGCAGGACATCAAGAAGGGAAAGGAAGCATAGGAAGACTTATGGTGCACAAAAAGTAGAACGAATGGGCACACTAAGGATAACTGTCCAACCTTCATGAACTATATCACGCCAGGTGCACCAAATCCATTAAACGGCTATGGGCTACCATGGTGTCACATATGCCATTCTAGAGGGCATCACGACGAGGAGTGTTTATATTTGCAAAAATTTGTAAGTACCCTAGCAAATCTCTTTTGTAAATTTTGTAAGTCAATAGGACATGAAGAAAAATATTGTAGAGCATACCAGCTCTTGAAAGAAAAGACTGTTGAAACATACTTAATAAAAAATGAGGGACTCGCTCAGGCTAAACCGATGCAGGCATCGTATCGACCTGCGCAGTTCCCTCCTAATCAATACCAAAATAAGTACGTGCCTCAGCAGCTGTACGCACAATAAAATCACTTCCAGCCACACTACCAACAAAATCAGTACCCACCCCAGCAACCACACCAGCAAGGAAGGGGTGGTGGAAACCTCAGAGGAAGAGGTGGAGGAGGAGGATTTGGCAGAGGAAGAGGCCAAATTACGTGCTATAACTATGGACAACCGAGTCACTATGCCAGAGATTGCTTAGAAATTGTGAAGACATGTTCATATTGTAAGGGACATGACCATAATGTGGAGCAATGTCCTCAGTTGATTGCAACATGGTAAGCAAGGACTATTGCAGGACCTAACCCTGTGGAAAATGCAAACCCAAATCCCAACATGAATGTTCAGATGACCGCGGCTAAACCATGAGATATGAATGTCGCCGTCATAATTTGAGGAGGGGATGCAACCGGAATTGATCAGGATAAATCATAAGAACAAATACAACCACAGGTATGACCTGCGACACAGAAAAATGTATCATTCGACGTCCAGAAATAGAAGGAAGTATTCTTAGAGGTGCGACTAGAATTTGTGGATGTAGCAGAACCATCAACATCAAAAGAAGTAAAGGAGATTCCTGAATGATTTCAGTGCATATTTCAGAAGAATGTCCCACAAAAGGTTAGTAAGCTCAAATCCCTTTTGTCAAGTTTTCTAACGCTAATACAAGATAAAGATGTTATTGCAGAACTACATGCAATGATAGAAGAGATACCCCTAGAGACACGACCTGAAAAGAAAATTAACCAAGTGAGAAAGAAGTTTAAAACTGGTCATGAATTAAGAATGATTATGTAGATATCTGAATACGCCATGGATTACATCATCTTAGATCTTGGGTCTGATGTCAATATTTTAACGCGACAAACCTAGGAAAGTATGGGTAAGCCACACTTGGACTGGTCCCCTGTCCAACTTCGACTTGCAAATCAGGCGAAGGTCCTACCCATTTGGCGGCAGAGCCAAGTCCTGGTTGACATTGAAGGATTGCACACATTTGTGGACTTTGAAGTCATTAATATTGCTGATGACACAAACCCATATCCCTCTTTATTGGGGATAGATTGGGCTATAGACAACCAAACTATTATAAACTTCAAGAAAAGGATCCTCTCATTCGAAGATAATGAGATAAGAGTGGTGTCGCCCATTGATCCTCTAGAGGGACAGAGATATGTCGAGCCTGTATATAATGACAGACAGGCTGACTACCTCGACCAAATCTACAATGTTACTGCATTACAAGAAGACTACATTAATCCAACATCGGATGGAAACCTGAGTTGGAAGAGTGCTAGTTCTTGCACATTTGACTCAAGGGAAGCTTTGGAGAATTGGTAAAACAGGCTACATGAAGTTTCTATGAGAAGGTGTACAAGAATTACCAGGTCTATGCGATGGGTGGAGAACCCAAAGTTCTCAAAATATGGGGTCGCCAGAGAACCCAAAGTTCGCCGACATAGGAGATTATTGGGATGAAGAGACAGTTGCGAGAATCATGGATTTAGCGCATGAATATCAATACCTATTCCCTACTAACTTCTCAAAAATGAAGGGAATAGTGGGAGACTTAGGGGAGATGATAATACCCTTGTGACCAGATGCTAAACCCAGTAAGCAGCAACCATATAGGATGAACCCCACGTATAAAGAAAGGCTCAAAGCAGAACTTGATCGTATGCTTGACGCTGGAATTATTGAAACTATTGAGGAGTCAGAGTGGATCATCCCTATAGTGGTCTAGGATAAGAAGACAATAGGTGAAGTCAGGATCTTGGTTTACTTGAGGAAGATAAACACCGCATGCTTGCACGATCCATTCCCAACACCATTTACAAATGAAGTGCTTAAAAGTGTCGAAGGGCAAGAGATGTATTCATTTACTGATGGATTTTTGTGCTATCATCAAGTTAGAATCGCGAAGGAGGATCGCCAAAAAGCAACCTTCGTCACTGAATGGGGATGCTACCAGTATACGGTAATGCCCTTTGGACTTAAGAATGCACCTACTGTTTTTTCTAGATTAATAGTAGTCTCTGATTTTAAAGATTTTATTCATAAATTTCTTGAGGTATACTTTGATGATTGGATTGTCTTTGGCCTAGTAAGAGACCATATTGAGAGTCTATGCATGATGCTGTACCATTGTCGCCAGTATCATATTGCACTTAATTCGAAGAAATTTATTTTCTATGTGCCATTTGGCGTGCTGTTGGGCCACGTCGCATGTCGCGATGGTATCTTGGTTGACCCAGAAAAAAATTGTGATTATCTTGGACTTACCACCACCTACATCAGTCACGCAACTCAGATCAGTTCTGGGACATACAGGCTACTACCGAAAATTCATAAGAGGATATGCAACGATCACTGTGCCTATGGAGAAACTATTGAAGAAAGACGCAAAGTTTCAGTGGACAACAGAATGCCAGGAAAGCCTGGAGAAATTGAAGACTGTAATGGCCACAACACCAATACTTGTATTCCCGGACTGGAAGAAGGAATTCCATGTGGATGTTGACGCGTCGTCTGTCATGCTTGGCATAGTCCTGACACAACCAGGAGAGGGTGCGCTTGACCACCCTATTGCTTTTGCAAGTAGGAAACTATCAACAATAGAAAAGAACTACAGGATGACAGAAAGAGAAGGCCTTGCTATAGTCTATGTGGTTCAGAAATTCTGACACTATTTGTTGGGTGGACATTTTCAGATGTACACTGACCATTCAATGCTAAAATACCTCATCAACAAGCCAGTGTTGGGGGGTAGGATCTGTAGGTGGCTTCTCCTGTTTCAAGAGTTCAATTTTGAGGTTATTTTTAAACCTGGTCGACTGAATGTTGTACCGGACCACCTATCGAGGATAGAGAATGGTGAAGAGCCAACTAGCTTGGAAGATAATTTGCCCGACACGCAACTATTTGTGGTCCACATGATGGACAACCAGAACCATGATTTTAATGCCATCATTCACTTTTTGAGTACAAGATATGCACTTGAAGGAATGTCGACTAATCAAAAGAAACACTTGGTCATCAAAGGTGCTGATTATACATTGATCATGGGACACCTATATAAGCTGGGTGTAGATAAGGTACTGCATCGCTATGTCTTTGTCTATGAATGACCTTGGGTTATGAGTGAAGCACATGTTGGTGTCCTAGGAGGACACTACATAGGGAAAGCGACAGTGCGAAAGATATTGCAGGAAGGATTATGGTGGCCAACCATGCACATGGATACTAAAAGCTTCTGCAAGCACTGTGATATTTGTCAAAGGATAGTAAAACCATCACGCCGCGATGAGATACCGCTTGCACCACAGATAACCCTTCAAGAATTTGGCAAGTGGGAAGTTGATTTTGTTGGACCAATCAACCCACCAGGGAAGAGAACTGGTGCGCACTACATTATCACCATGATAGACTAACTGACCAGATGGGTTGAAGCTACACATCTTAAGGACTGTACCATTGCGACCATGACAAAGTTTCTGTTTGAAAATGTTGTCACTTGATTTGGTTGCCCAAAGCTATTACTAAGTGACCAAGGTACATATTTTGTTAACAAAGTAATTGCTGAATTGACTACAGAATTTTAGATCCAACATAAAAAGACAACTCCCTACCATCCTCAAGTGAATGGAACGGTCGAAGCTTTCAATAAGATTCTAGAAAATGCATTGACCAAGGTATGCAATGTGCACCGAGATGACTGGGATCAAAAAATATCAGCTGTGCTATGGGAATATTGCACAACATGTAAGCGACTAACAAGGCACACCCCATTCAAACTAGTATATGGAAAATAAGTTGTTGTACCAATGGAGTACATCGTAAAATTTTTTAGAATCGCTGCGCTGACAGAGATGAATGACGGAGATGCTGTCGAGCAAAGGCTGACACAGCTAGTGCAAATGGAAGAAGAACTCTTCGTCGAAGGATTCCTTTATATTATTGAGAAACAATGATAGAAAGCATGGTATGATCGCCATATTAGGGTTAAACCATTTGAAGTCGGAGGAATTGTGTTGCTGTATGACAACAAATTTTTCAAACACCCAGGCAAGTTAAAGACACATTGGCTAGGACCATATGTGGTCGCGCACATCACTGACGTGGGTGCATTAAAATTACAGAAGCTAGACAGTACCTATGTTGCAGGTATGGTGAATGGTATTCTCATGAAACCGTACTACGACGGTCATAACGTCCCAGGTTAGAACCGTGTCGCAACGTTGAAAAAAAATGCAGATGGTCTGAAAGATGTAAAAATTACTCTGTCGCACATCTACGATGGAACAAGTGCGATGTGCAGAAAAAGGGCGGCAAAGTGCACGGAAAACCAAGAAGTGTAGCAAAAAGGAGGAAAGTGCTGCAAAAAGCAGAAATGATAGGATGGCCGACATTAAAGTACAAATATCCAGCAAATATTTAGGCAGCTGTGACAACTAAGTGTCATTAATTCGATGATATACGAGGAGAATGATGCCATGCTATAAGGTCATATCCGACGGATCCGCCATAACCGTTACGACAGAAACAACACAACACTCAATATTAATGAATTAATGAATGGATATGGTAGCCAAGAAACCCATTTGACGGATTATACATTAACTGACCCTTGCATGATGACTACACCACGCAGTGGTGGGTATAATTGCAAGGCTTCACCGACAAGCATTCTTTTTGTTATAAGGAATTCTCAATCAGTGCGGACACTGTTTGTTCCTCAACACTGTAAGTCATGAGCACATAACACAAAGACACAACATCATATCCTTCCCTTAAGAAATCAAATTAAAAAAAATGATATAAAATATACCTCAGACCTGGATCTCTTTGTCTTTTCCCCAAAGCCCTTGAAATGGTTCAACATCTGCAAAACAAATCAAAAGACAAACAAACAAGATGAGAGCATCATGGTAAATTAATTACTTATATTGGCGATCAAGGAGTCTGATAATATTTNACTTTTGTATTAATTATGAAAGAGAGAGAAGTACAACCAAGCCTTGATGTTGATGGCTTCGATCTCTACAAGAACATCTACAATCCTCTATAACTATGAATATCTGTCCATACACAAGCCAAAACTACTTTGGCTCTGATTCAGACTTCAAATTAACAACATAAGGGTACTTTTCTTGGCCTCCTCCACTCACATAATGAAGGCTTCATTTATAGGCCTAGAACTCATGGGATGACTTGGGAAATGGATAACATGCGATCCCAACAGGTGAGGGAAGCGAATGCCACCTCTCCCAAGCATGTAGGAACTGACTCCATGGAGGTTTTAGAATGGAAGCTTCTAGAACCTTCTTTTTTCCATTTTTTGGACTATCGACACTCTTGGCAGAAAGGACATGTGCGCTGACCTAATTTTATGTCAAAGAAAGGAGGCATCAAAGCTCTTTACTCCTCAGTGGGCAGCACCATCGACGCTCTGTGTAAAAGGGAGAAAGGCGCCGACCCTCCAAGATATGGGAAAAAGAAACCCAAAACATCTCAGGTCAAGTTCAGGTCAAGTTTTCAAGAAGGAAAATGGACAATGTGGAATTTCCAAGAAGGTTGATAGGCAATGTGGAATTTCCAGGTGCAACAGAATGTCCCCCAAAGTATGAATCTAGAAGGAAGTGATAGGTGAAATAGTTTGCAAGATATCCGTCTGATATAAAGGCAATGAGAGATTAACTCATAATTGACATAAGACCAAGAACTGACTCTATCCAAACCAATCATAGCTACAGACCAATACACTACAGATCTATGATGATGACCACATCATGGCTACCAATAATACACTGTAAATACATGAACAACTGATATAGGAGGTGGGACATAGCTATAGAACATACAAAGTATATCCATGTCTCCTAACCTCAAATACGAAACACAACCACCAAACATACAATGTGGATCCGTGTAAGGACTCTGAATAATCTCCAAACGCAACCTGAGCATAGGCAATGATGAAGCCTAGCCACTCAGGGTATTCATTCCAATCCCCAATTGATACGATTCTAACCATGTGAATAGATGTCTTGATGTCAAACATGGCAAAAACTACTTGATTACCAGTCATTGATGTCAACTGTTAACAAGTGTGAGGGAAATCACCATTACTGTCAATGATCCCCAAGGTATCTTAGCACATTCTCTCAAGTGTGAATAAATGTTCTGAATTCGAACACTCGCTAGAATATTTCAATTAGAGGTCATTGATGAAAAACTACTGTTGAAAGCGAGAAAACCTGCCATTGAGGCATGCATTCTTCAAGGTACTTTTTAGGTTTCTAGGTCTAATTTCTGGATAATGATTTGAGGTTGACAGGAATAGAATTGCCACAGCAGGGCGATGATGATTCCCACATCAGTGACACAAAACAAGGAACAAAAGTTGATTTGAAGTGATGAAACTGACTCAGACATGACTAACTTTATGAATAGGTAAAGTTACAGATGAGTTATTTTTTTGAGAGAGACACCCTTTAAACAATTTGTGACATGACACATGACTTGGAAGCATTGACTTAATGAGACTAGAACCAGGTGTAATGCAAGGAATATAACGAAGCATTCTTTGAATTGACTCAAAGGAGTCAGGTGACTCACAAAAGAGGATTGACTTGGAGACAAGCTGAATACCCAACTGTTCAGATATGCAAATGCAGATAGGTGCCATGTTCAAAGGTGGACTATAGACTACTGCCATAAATACAAATGAAAACCATTCCCCTTTCCTTTAATTTCCCCATCTCGAAATATGAGTGCCTCTTTTTCGTTTTTACGAGTCCAAAGAGGGTAACAAACACTCGTTAAAGCTCATCAACTGATGACTCCACTCTCACATGTTTTATGAACCTAAGAAAGGAGGGGTTCATTCCTAGATATGGTCTTCCATCGTTTTGTTTTATGAGTCCAACGAAAGTAAACTCATTTGTCGTTTCATTTTTAGAGAGTCTTAAATGACTAAGAAGACTCCAAAAGTTCCGTTTTCATAAATAAGGCTAGCCGGTTCGAAAAAGAGATAACCTACCCTCGACTAGTCGACCGTTCTGATTCTTCTACAAGCGTGAACGTAACAAGTTTGCTTGGAAATATTTTTGTGTTTTTAAGGAGACTGAAAAGAGCTTAAATAAAACTCCAGAATGGGTTTCCTTTTTCATAATCCACTTTTAAGAAGTCTGAAGAAGCAAAAAAGTATACTCGACACCCTTTTACTGGCATTTTAAGGAGCATGTAAAAAGTGTATAAAGATGCTCGGTACTTTTTCATTTTGCTCCAAGCTTGGAAAAGACTAAAATAACTTATTTTCATAACCATAAGCCCAAAGTTGACCTGAAAAGATAAAAAACATATTAAAAACCAACTTTATTAGAACTATATAAAGTCAGTAGTAAAAACCCACTTTCATTAAATAATTTTGGATTTCAAAATAAACAAATTACAATGAAATAGTAGAAATTCCCAAAATTGCTATAAATAGAAAGGGAATAGTAAAATTTCTTTACCATAGTGGAAGTTTGGTAGTTGGAGTGAAATAGAAAGATTCCATCGGTGATTGGACAAGTGTCTCCCATTGCTTCTCAATCCTCTTTGGAGGAGGCAGGCATCTAAATCGTTCTCCCAAATTCTTTCGATTCCATGTTCATAATGTTTTTATTTGTTTTAAACTAAATATAGGGGGTTCATTGTGACTGATTTAGGAGATTTTGACCTCGAAAAAGGGGGTTTTTGGCTGTTTTAATGGCGACATTTTCGGGCCATAGGGCCTTTTTTGTTTTCTAGTCGAGTGCACGACGGCGCTCTGTCCATAGCTGATAGAGGCATCGACCATCAACGCTCTATGTAGGTGGAGATAGGTGCATTGTAGGTGCCCTTTCCACATAGTAGAGAGGCGCCGCAAGCCCTAGAAATGCAAAACAAAAACCCTAATTCCGTCAAAAACCCATTTTTTCCTTTTATGGTATTTAAAAATATGTTTAAAGATTTCCTTTTATTTACCGTGATGCAAATTATAATGAAAATTTTCATGTGTTGTAGGTGCATTACCGCATTTACGTCATGGTTATCTGGAAAGAACATGAACATGAGACGACAGATGATGAAGCTATAGCTGATCCTGCTACCATAGAGGCCTTACCGAACTGTGGGTTGCTAAAGTACTTTCGAGTACCAGGCATGAAAGCATACATCCGCTTGCTGGAGTATATCATAGACATGTGGGATCCTGATGAGGGACACTTTGTATTTGGGACCCATGCTTTCACTATAGATATCGAGGATATCTACTTTCTAACTGGTTTGTCATAGATAGGTAGACCAGTAGTCCTATCCGATGCACGAGGGGGAGATGCCTCCTTGGATGATTTGATAGACCAATACTTCTCATTAGGTACGCAACCCTAGTCTGGGAAACTGCGTATCCAGCGGATAGTGAACCTTCCTCTGAGGACGATAATCTATACTATAGGAAAAGTGGCTGGGACTAGGTCTGCCCACTTGACTACGAGGTCACACATGTTGTACACCATTGAGTGCATGGCGCCCATGGTCTTTAATTGGTGTGAAGGCATGTTGGCAAGTCTTAAGGAACAACTAAACAAATGTAAGCGAGGGACACTTAAGCAGTTTGGTTATGGAGCTATGGTGGTATCATTTATCTTACAGTGGGTGCCTCACATGAGGCCACAGGTGATTGTGAGCAGGTTAGACCCTGAGGATCCTAGGATGCTTAGGTGGGTGTATGACATTGCCAGCCATGGCAGCGGAGGACCCAAAGTTGTTTACAGGTTTGCCTTCGTTCGTTGGATGATTGGCTAGTTATTGATGGTTGAGGACTATGCCTACGAGGGGGCATATTTTCGGGATGACCTAGAGCTCGCATTACCCGAGGGGGAGGAATGGGATGACCACGGTAAAAAAAGACATTACCCACTATGTTTTTTAATTTTTGTATTTTATTTAATTTTTATTTTGCAATACTGAGATGAAAAATGGTTTTTATACAAATATTGGACCAGTACGCCCAGCAGGTATGTCGCCCATTTTGAGGCAGGAAGGGACTAGGGAGATGGTGGCTTATCGCTCCGAAGCTAACGAGGAGCTTGGAGATTTGGAGGAGAACCTATAGCGTCTGACTATAGGGATTCCAGACGTGACCACTGACGATTTACCCAGGCATTACCAACGCCAGACGATAGGGGTCTCTGGACGATTTTCTAGGCTGCTCCGTAGAGTGGCTCAAGATATCATATGCTATCACGAGCACCGCCAGGAGGATTAGTATGCAGGGATATTTATATTTTGTATATGTATACTGAAATCCACGAAGCTTCATATTTTTCCCCATATATGCATATTTTGGACTTATTACAGTATTAAACTTTGAGGGCACTGAAAACTTGATGTTTCAGCCCAATTTTTGTATCTCAGTCTCATGGTTTTATATATATGACAAATTTTTTATCTATAGTTGTGTGTGCAGAAAATGTGATGTGTGAAATGATGTCTACTTATGAAATTACATGTATGTTGTTTATATTTCAAATGGACTTCTTAATTATGAGAAATGTACCAATCCAAAACATAATTATCTAGGGAATATTCCACAACGTTCAAATGTCTTGGAATGTGTTGATATGTAACCTGCCCAAAAGATCTTTCTAACAATCTAACTCTTCGGAATGTACAAAGAAGCAGGGGATTTCAGATGGTGTAGACCCGGTTAAATTGTTGAACAGATAGTTTGGACTCTAGGTAAACCCTAATTTCCCTTACATCATTAGCTAGGGCTTTCATCAACAATCCAATCATAGCATGGTATTCTGTTAGATTGTTGGTGGAGGGACCTAAAAAACACCCCTTGAACTCACCAGAATACCTGTAGGAGAGTACAATGCCCAAGTTGTTGATGCAAGGTTTAGTGTATATTGATTAGCACCATCTGCAAAACCAATGAAAGTAGTCATCTGTCCATTAGACAAAATACATACATAAGTAGGATTTTCTAACAAACACATCTTGGATCACACAAAAGACACACTTTTCAAACCTAAGACACACAGTAAACTATAAACAATATTTACAAAAGACCCTATGCTTAGATGACCTAGGCATATTATCTTTTTAGGTAGATCCTGTTGCGAGGCTCACCCAGAGGTATCCCATCATAGTCTACTAACTCTTATGCACCCTTTTCTAAAACTCGACTGATAATGTAAGGTCCATTTCAGATGTATTCAAATTTTCTTTCCCCCAGCTTATCATGCTTTTAGTCATAAGTCAAGACCAAGTCTCCTTCATCAAAAGAGCGGGCGGGTTTCATCAAGTTTATCAAGTTTATTTAGATGTAGAAAATGTTCATCATCAAGTTTATTTAGATACAGAAAACGTTCTTCTTCTATCGTGGTATGGGGAAAAATTTCAACAACAAGTTTCAGAGAGGGGATCTTGCATTCTATCGGGAGAGTTTCATCCAACCCATAAACCAATTGAAAAGGTGTGAAACCGGTGGAAGTCTTCATAATGGTCTTATAAGCCCAAAGTGCAGAGAATAGTTGCAAGTGCCAGTTTGATTTGGCCTGCCCTACCATACGTTGAAGCATAATTTTTAATACTTTGTTAATAGCTTCAACCTGGCCATTGGCCTGAGGATAGTAAGGTGTAGAGTTATTGTGACGAAACCCTAAATTTGTACTAAGTTCTGCCATCATCTTATTATGAAAGTGTGACCCATGGTTGATCACAATAGCCCTAGGAATACCAAACCTAGCGATGATATGGTTAAACAAGAATAACACAGCTGTTTTACTGTCTTCAACATATGCGGGCATAGCCTCAGACCATTTCGTGAAATAGTCTATAGCCACAATAATGTAGCCATGCCCCCCGGTTGAGGTAGGTCTACAGTGTATGAAGTCGATGCCCCATTTTGCAAAAGGGACAACTAGGATGACGGGATGTAGCAGAGCTAGATGGGTGCATTTTTCAGTGGTTAACATTTGACAAGGTAGGAATTTCTTGACCGTTTCAATGCAATCTTTGAAGATCAAGGTCCAGAAATACCCTACACACAAGATTTTCTGGGCAATAGCCAACCGAGATAGATGACCGCCACAAGCTCCAGCATGGCAATCATTCAGGATGATTTCAGCTTCCTCATGAGTAAGGCAACGATGTAATATCGAATCAACACCATGGTGGTATAAGGTATCATTCAGAATGAGATAATATTTAGCATGGTAGCGGATTCGATGATGCTCATCGTGAATAGCAGTGGGCTGATATTGTAAAGTTTGGAGATACAAAATGATGTCTCCATACCAAGGATCAGTTGTACTAATCAGAAACAACGATTTGTCTAGTAATGAATCGAAGGGCTCTGTATCTTCTGTAGTACGGTGAAGGTCACATATGAGCTCTGCAAAAACAAGAGTCTTCCTAGAACTAATTTTGGCGAACTCTAACTCAAATTCTTGGAGAATAACACTCCAACATGAGTATTTTCCCCAAAGCACTTGACGTGTCAAAACGTAGTACATGGGGATGGACTTAGCGTAAAAAGTGGTGGTGCAGAGCAAGGTATAATGACGAAACTTCTGGACTGTGATGACCATGGCTAGAGCAAGCTTCTCCACATGTGAATATCGAGTTCCAGAGTCTAAAAGACTCTTACTGGTGTAATAGATCACATCTTCCTGGTCGTGTTTATCTGCTTGAACAAGGACCATGCCTATGGTAGACAAGGATGCAACCACATACAAGGAATAGTCCTTAGTATAATTAGGTTGTTACAACACCAATGCATGGGTAAGTGCATGTTTGAGATTGTCAAATGCACATTGCGGGAAATCATCCCAGATGAAAGGGGTATCCTTTTTAAGCAACCTCATGAAACATGCGTCCTTTCTGCGTAATTGCAGACGAAACGACGTAGAAGTTTTTTCTTCGATTGCAAACTTTGGAGTTCAATTATGTTAGTAGGAGTAGGTAGGGCTAACATAGCTTCAATATTCAAGGGATCAATGCGGATGCCATCTTTAGAAATGATACATCCAAGGAGTCGACCAATTTCTACACAAAAAACACATTTATGGGGATTTAGATGAATATTAAAATGGCGACATCTAAGAAAAATGGCTCTTAGATGATCGACATGAACATCTCGTCGCTTGGAATGAGCAGGCAGGTTGTCGAGATAAGGTTCCACAACATGTTTGATGTCATGAAAATCATACGACACGGTGCGTTGAAATGTCACGCCAGCGTTTTTTAAACTAAAAGGTAGTTTGTGATAGGAAAAATTCCCCCAAGGGCAAATAAATGTCGTCTTGTGTTGGTCTGACGGGAGAATCTCAATCTGATTGTAGCCAGAGAAGCCATCCATAAAGGAAAAAATAACGCTTCTGACGCAGTTGTCGATTATCTGATTAATATAGGGAGTGGGAAAATTGTGTTTTGGAAAAGCTCTATTCAAGTCCCTAAAATTGATACAGACCCTAATAGAGCCCTGCTTTTTTTTCACAGGGACTATGTTGGACACCCATTCAGTTAACGGTATGGGGTAAATGAAACTAGCTTTCAGAAGTTTCTCAAATTCTTCCTTAATGGATGCAACTTTTCGTGGATGGACTTGTCGTAGTTTCTAGCGGGATGGCTTGGCACCAGGGTACGTTTTTATCTTAGGGACAACAATAGAGGGCTCAATCCCTGGAATTTCTTGATATGTCCAAGTGAAGACATCTCTAAACTCCTTGAATAAGGCTATGGATGATTGGAATTCTTTAGGTGAAGAGTTTTGGCCTATGTAAATGTGTTATGAAATACCTGGTTTCACTGATATGTCCACAGGCATCGTTTTTGTGTTCTTACATAAATTGCCCTCAGACTCGACATCGAGAGAGAGTATCGCAGACTAAGGGTCCGTGACTATATTAGATGAAACATTTGATGCGAAGTGCTCTTCGACCATATGGAAAGGGGGAAGGAAAGAAGATTGATGATGATGGTCTTTCCAAGGCATCTTTTCTAATGACATAACTTCCATAATGGATTCATCTGTGGGAAGTGTATGTGAAAGGTAATCTAGAGATGGGGGGGGGGGTTCATAAGCCAATATGGAAGGTGATAACAATCTGAGGCCACCAACACATGATCGTTGATGGGAGAGTCACTGGTGGATTGGATAGCATTGTAAACTTCTTCAAAAGGGGCAAGGGGTGTTGATTCATAAGCAATCGATTTTCCTTTGTCCATATGAGAGGTAGAAATCATGTTAATAGATGCCATTTGCAAAGCATGAGGAGGATTTGATAATGGAAAGACTCCCATTAGTGAAGAGTCTTTGATAAGACCCACTCCGATGTCCTTATACTGTGGGGAATTCGGGAGTGGAACGTTGTTTTCATAATTGGTAATAGCACTAGGCGTGATGAAATCTAACTGATCAATAGTGACAATCCTTCCTTGGAATGGGAACTGGACAACCCAAAAAATGGTTGATGCTACAACTTGCATAACATAGAACCAGTTGCAACCTAGGAGTAGGCTGTAGTCCAAAGGAGTGTCAATGACCTCAATGTGAATGGAGACTGACTTGCCCCCCAATTCAACATGGATGGCAGGTAGTAATCCATATGGTTGGAAGCCGCGACCATCAAAAACCTTGAGGGTAGTAGGTGAACGATTGATCTCAGAAGAACCAATGGCTCTCCAACAAGATAAAGACATGATTGATGTGGAGGCCCCCTCGTACAAAACAGTACTATGGATGGTTTTTCTAGCAATTTTGGTAGCTATCTGGAAAGCTAATTAATGTGAGAGCCTCGTCTTGAAATAATCCAGTTTGAAAGTGATGGTGTTACTGTTTTCAGGGTCCATGGATCCAAGTGCAGTAAGCAAGTTTTTTCGTTGGGTTGGGCAAGTTTTAAGTACTTCTAAGGCTGACATAGCACATGGTGCATGGGCCAAATATTCTACAATGTTGTAATATTTGGTGACACGAGCGTTAGGATTGATTATGGACTTACGTAGAGTACCATTAGGTGGGAAGAGAATTGCTTCTGGAATAGGTTTTTTAATAGGAAGACCATTACTACGAGGAGGTGTGGAAGATGAGGGTTTTTCATGTGGAACTTCATCAGATTTATTCTTTGGAGGTGGTCCATAAATTTGTGATCTTGTGTTTAAGCTAACCATTTCACTAGACATCATTTGAACTTCTTCAGTTGACAAAGAAGGTTCATGCAAGGATTGATGATCAATTACTTACTATTGGGAGGGGACAGGGTCTTTGAGAACTGCTGGGGTGGGTGAAGTTTTAAAAAATTTACTGACTTCCTCATGACGAGGACATTCTTTAGTGAAATGGTCACCTCTGCAGATTAAACAAGGATATTTTACCTTTCTTTTTCCTTTAGAATTAGTATCAGGGTTCTATGGTTTGTTACTTTCTTGTTGATTATCAAGTTTTTTTGATTTATTCTTTCCCTTTTTCTTTTCGCTCGAATATTCGGTGGATTGAACTGCGTTTACTTCGGCGGAAGGAATAGGAGAGGAAGCAGTTTTGGATGGTGGGTTTGTTGGTGAGGTGGTTTGATTTTTCTTTTTAGAATATTTTGCCACTGTTTGTGTTTGAACTGAACCAAATATTCCATCTGTAGGGGGTTCAGTTGTGGGTCTTGATGGATCCGTTGTGGGCCAAGGAGCATGAGGAATCAGATCATACAAAGTACCCAATTGAGAATACACTAAGTCTAGCTACTATGAGCGGCTAATAGCTTGCTCTTCAGTAACAACACCTCCCATGGAGACATCTCTAGAAATGGGTGGAAGTAAAGATATTGTAAACCAATCAACAAATAAATGATCAGGAATGGGAGACTTGATTAACCTACATCTTCTTCTCCATTTATGAAAATGATCGGGGATATGGGTTGACGTTGTTTGTCGAAGCAAGGTCAACAGGTCTGTACCTATTTCGTACCGGATGGGTAACTGAAAGTGTGTTAAAAAATCCATAGCTAAAGCATTGAAGTCCCAAAAAGAGTGTTGTGGTAGCTCGATATACCATTTGGCGGTAACACTTGTGAGGGTTTGTTGGAATAGTCATAGATAGATCGAGCCGTCTAATTAATGAATTTGATGAACACTAAAGATGAAAGGTCATCACATGGTTTTTGGGGTCCTTGCTTAGTTTACCATCAAATTTGGGTATATCGGATGGTAACTTGACCATAATGGCTGGCCAAGAGGGGTCATGATGGATTGGGTCATTTATGAATCTAGATAGATCTGGTAAATCCAAAGTTGCCAAAAATGACAATTGTTGGTTAGGCTGCAGGTACTGGAAGTACTGATATGGCATTTGCTAACTAGTGGGACCGTAGGAAGAATGGTAGATAGGCATAGATGATGCCCTTAAGGCTTGTTTACTAGGCTGTTGGTTATTCAAAGATCCTACATACGAAGGGCCACCCAAGGGAGGTTGTCTGTTTGGTGCTGGGCCTCAAGGTGGTGGTCCTTTAGGTCCTTTAGATCCTCTAGATCCTCCAGGTCCTCCAGGTGGGGGTCCTCCAGATGGTCCATATCCTCCGGTTCCTCTAGGTCCTCCATGTCCTCCATGTCCTCTAGGTCTTCCAGACCCTTCAGATCCTCTAGGTCCTCCAGCTCCTTTGGGTCCTCTAGATGGTCCACTGGGTCCTCCAGGTCCTTTGGGAGGTACTCCAGGCAGAGGGCCTCTAGCTGGAGGTCCGTATCCTCTAGCAGTAGGGACATAAGCTCCTCCATAGGATGGGACATTAGACCAATTTGGTTGTCCCTAAGGCACAAAAGCATTCCCAGGGTAAGGCATTTCAGGATAGACAACTCTCGAAGGTATGGGTTGATAAGCTGGTTGAATCATGGGTGGTTGATTCCCAGGATAAGTATATCCCCAAGAAATTGGATTGATGATAGGTTGTACCCCTAAGGGTTGGCCTAAACTAGATGGGAGATTCACCATGTTGTTATTGGTAGGAGGAATGACTACTGTAGGTTGTTCTATAGTCGAAATTTGTCTAGAACTAGTAACAATCCTAGTAACAGGTAACATAACTCGCACCGGATGTTGCCCCCCGATGTTAGAATGTGCTGACACCACTTGAGTTGTGGGTTGTCCCCTAATTGCAATAGGTATGGGAGGACAAGTAATAGACTCAGGATGTGAAACTGTAGGATGGCGGGTTTGACCTGGATTATTAGAAGTCTCACCACTAACTGGAATTTATGGAATAGGATCTAAAATCTTAGCAAGGGTACGATATCCATAAGGCCATGGGTCTAACAGACGAGGTAGAAGAGCTAAAATAGGTTCTCTGTAAGACATAGGTGTGGTAATAATTCTTTCTGCTCTTTCTAAAAAATTAGGAGCTCGATCAAGGGATGCTTGAATTATCCTATATTCATCCTCCCCTAGAGGAGGGTTCCCAGGTGAAGGTCTAATAACCCCAAACTCAGAAATGGCTTGGCCCATAGAAGTCCTCCAAAAAGGAGCATCAGGGCCAAACTATGCTTCATTAGGACTATCGACACGACCTTCCATTGGCGAAAGAACAAAAACATCAGCTGCAGGAGGCAATTGGACCAAAGGATTTGTATAAATAGTGAAATCATCTCTGGTTTCGATAGCCAAGGTAGTTCCTATAGGAGCATCAATCGAAGCTAGTTGTTCCATGTTTACCCCTTATTGTCCTTCCATGGCTGGAGGAGAGTTAGGAGGTAAACCCTGCAATCTATGAGAATGGAGCCTCGTAAGTTTCTCAGCCATGGTGGTGGCTGAATTTTTTTGCTCTAAGTCAAAAAGAGAGAAAAAACACACAAATAGACCGACACAGAGCTAAAGGTCACAAGCAGTGGTAAATGATTGGATGGGTTCAAAATAGTCGATCTCTCACTAGGATTGTCAAGAAGGTGCAACTCACAATATACCATAGGGGTACGTGTGTAGTAGTCTCCCTGAATGCTGTTTTCAGTGTATAGCTCCAAACAAGATGGCCAAAGGGTTTTTCTCAGTTGGACAAGGAATCGTAGTGGGCTATCTCGATATATGCAAGGTACGTGGGAGCTCAAATTGGTAGTAGTGCTATCTAATGCACAACCGTCCACAAGGGGCCTTCCGATATACAATCAAGTGCATGAAGTACCTTTCTATATACCTCAAGGCTACGTGAAAGGTTGTTCGATATACCGATGGAACGTGGAAGAACCGCGCGAGTCCTGGGTTGTAGTGCAGACAATTTAACAACAGGTCCTACATTTTACAGTGCCCGAACACGTCACTAACCTATCACTAAAATTTCTATACAATTTTAGACCTAAATCTACCGTGAATTTTATTTGAATGGTTAGTGAATGTTTGTGAGGTGTTGTCTCCAATGATGCAAATCAATCTAAATGAAAATGCACTTTTTGACTTCTATGAGAACTAGCTAGGGTAAGGAAGAAACCTTTTTTCTTTTTCTCTCAACAACACACTAAATTGAAAGCCACTTTCAGTAATCAAAAGAAGATCTAACAAGAAATGCAAAGAGAGTTCTTTCAAACACAAATCTTTTTCAACAAGCACTCTAAATCTCTGAATGAGGAAAGAAAGCAAAGCCTCTAACGTGTATACAAACTAACTTTCTCTATAATGCAAAAAGACCTATCTATCTAAATCAGTTATGCAAAGGAAACTGAAATTTTCTCAAGCAAAAACAAGACAAAAGAATAAACTTCTTTTTGTATTTTTTGGAAAATGAAAGGCACACAAGATTTAAAGCAAAATTAATTGAGAAAGAGGCTATAGTTTTCTTTTCAAGAATAAAATTTTCAGAGAATGACCACTTTACTAAAATCCAAAACTGAACTTTTTCCACTTTTCCTTTTTAACAATGAAGAAGATACTAGTTTTGGAATTGAGCTCAAAAAGAGAACCAGATCCGCAAAAACCACCAAACTTAGACAACAAATAAACAAGCAAAACACACAAGAAATTTCAGAGAAAGAAATAGTCTGAAAAGATTAAAGGAAAACTTTTCATAGGTAGTCAAAAAAGTTTTTATAGGCAGTTTGAAGGTTTACCTTGGCACATTGAAGGGCACTTCACCAGAGCGCTGTCAGGCTGATCGGTGCACTTATCCTTCTGATGGAAGGCACTATCGGTGCTCTGTTAACTTTGTAGAAAGGTGCTATCGACTCTCTTGGTGAAGAAGAAAACGCGTTGTGGAGAGGTCAGCGCTCTGTCAGCCAAAGGGAGGTGCGCCAATCTTTCAATATACTAAAAGAGTCAAGGACCTGTAAGAGAACCAGAAAGCGTATTGAGTTGAAATGTAAAAGAGTGAATACCACTCCCAGAACAGAGGCAATAAATCAGAAACGTAATATGAATGGCTTACGCTATGAACTGAAATGACTAAAATGAGAGAAAATAACCTTCATAGGTGGAATGGTTACCAAATATTATATATCTGACTGGATCTGCACCAGATCTGGCTGGATCTACCCCAGATCTGACCGATTACTGCTTCCCCAGTATGGTCGCCAATTTTGTTATAAGGAATTCTCAATATGTGCGGATACTGTTTGTTCCTTTGGGATATAAGTCACGAGCATATAACAAAAAGACACATGAACATATCCTTTCCTTAAGCAATAAAATTAAATAACATGAAATAAAATATACCTTAGACCGAGATCTCTTTGTCTTTTCCCCAAAATCCCTTGCAACGGTTCAATATCTGCAAAATAGATCAAAAGACAAACAAACAAGATTAGAGCATCCTGGTAAATTAATTACTTATATCAATGATCAAGGAATTTGATAATATTCAATTGAAATCAATACATCAAATATAGGAAAGGGGAACACTTTTGTATTAATTATGAAAGAGACAAAAGTACAACCAAGCCTTGATGTTGATGGCTTCGATCTCTACAAGAACATCTACAATCCTCTATAACTATGAATATCTCTCCATACATAAGCCAACTCTACTTTGCCTTTGATTCAGAGTTCAAACTAACAGCATAAGGGTACTTTTCTTGGCCTCCTCGACTCACATGATGAAGGCTTCATTTATTGGCCCAGAACTCATGGGATGACTTGGGAAATGGATAAGATGTGATCCCAATAGGTGGGGGAAGCGAATTCCACCTCTCCCAAGCATGTAGGAACTGACTCCTCAGAGGTTTCCAAATGGAAGCTTCCAGAACCTTCTTTTTTCCCTTTTTTTGACTATCGACGCTCTTGGCAGAAAGGTCATGTCCGCGGACCTAATTTTATGTCAAAGAAAGGAGGCATCAATGCTCTTTACTCCTTAGTGGGAAACACCATCGGCACTATGTGTAAAAGGGAGAAAGGCATCGACCCTCCAAGATATGGGAAAAAGAATCCCAAAACATCTCAGGTCAAGTTCAGGTCATGTTTTCAAGAAGGCACATGGACAATGTGGAATTTCCAAGAAGGATGATATGCAATGTGGAATTTCCAGGTGCAACACGTTTATGACCACAGAGTGAGCTATAGAGAACCAGAGCTGAGTGATTATAGAGCTGAACCCTATAATCCCTGTTAAACTAAGCTGACGCACATGGTCATTGAGATCCCTAGTGACAATGAGCCATTAGACACAACCATTATCTCTGGTTGCCCAATCAAAGAAGAGATTCTGTCACCTGAGATACAACAACTGCAGCAAGAACGAGAGACTGATCCAATGGTGAGAACACATAGGCAACCTACCAATGGGGCCGATCATGCTACAATTTCGACGTCGATATTGCGTGTTGGTCCTACCCCAGCTCAGAGACCACCAGGAAAGCCCATCTAGGAAACAGTTAGAGAACTATCTGGACTCCCGAGGATGAAGAAATGCAGGACTCCTGTGGATGCTCTAAATAAAGCACCCTTAGAAGAGGAACAAGAGCTGGACGAACCTATGGAAGAAGAATTTCCATCATGCAGAGGGCCGGATGGGGAGGAAGAGGATGATAATTTCACGTACTATGTTTCACCAAGGAGAGCCAATGCATCGAGGGTGGACCTCCCAAAGAAGGAGAATACAACTCTAGTATCGCTACAGATCCCTGATAATGTCCCCCTGCTAATGGACATCATGCCCAAGTTGGCCAAGCTAAAATTCGAAGACTTCGACACTTGAATGCAACTCGGATTATAGAGAGTAGACTGCATAGCCATGAGCTAGCCTGACGCTACTAGAGCATAATTGTTCAAGCCGATGGATTGGGCCGAGGGAGTTGGCTGCGCAGGTTTGATGAACCTACTGTTTATGCCTGATTTTGGCCATAGTTTACAAGTCAACACTTACGTGAAGCAGCTCCTGGTATTCTTTCATAGAGGATGCTTGTTGCTCGATTGACCATACCCGGTCCATGCTGAGCTGATTTCAGTGACAACTGGCCTCCCAAATAAAGGAGACGACCTTGAGCCATACTTGGCCAAGAAAGACACCAACCATATCAAGTAGAAGTACAAACTGTAATGCACAAAGAGGGGCTTCCTGATTCATCTAACCAAGGACAAAAGTGTGCGAATTGCTACATAGATCTTATCCTGTTATATGTTACAAAAGATGCAGCCCAATGAGTGTTCGACTGCAATGGTGGAACTTGTAGAGTTCTACGCGCTGGGTGGAGTGTTCAATTGGTCATGGTACCTACTAAACGAGCTCATAGATGATGCAATACAGGCCCAGTATGAACCCACCTAAAAATTCCATTATTCATGGCTGCTCATCTTAATATCATTCACCATGTGGGCCATACCACCGCACTATGTGCAGATGGATGTCCCACTACCTTGCCATGGCACAAGTTACCAAAACTTGTGGGATGACAGAAAAGATCTGGCACGATGGAAGGAGAACAACATTTACTTCTTTTTGCACGCAGAGGCATTGTGCGATGTTGTCCGCTGGTCCCACCAAATCTGCGCTGCGATGGTACACAGGTACACAACTTTTATTAACTTTTAGGCCATAGCACATAATATGATCTTAGAGCTGAAAAAGGACTCATCCAAACAAGTGCACCATGCAGGATTCATGCTGAAGGATGAGGATGTGGATGTAATCATCAACCTATGGCAGCAGGAATGGCGTGGCCCACTAGCTGAGCCCCTTCTTGAAGGACATGATGAAGATGAACCACCACTTCACCAAGTTCATGATGAAGGCAATGAAGGAGGCGACGGACAGGATAACCAGTCGCAGGATGAGGAAGAACAAGATGTCGACGATAGGCATAGCTCGGATGAAAGTGATTTGGAGCACACACTAAGCCCAGAGCATGTGTAGACCTAGGCACAAACCAGGCAACAATAATGTCAACCACATCACAAGAAGCAAAAAGCAGACAAGGCATCGAACACAAACACCTTGATAGAAGACGATGCGGGGGAGCTTATAGCAGCTGTTGCTAAAGTTGTGCAAGACAACCTTGCGATCCTGAAGACGCAGCGAGAAAGCATAGCTGAGCAAGTGGGGGGCCATATGAATAAGTTGATCAAATCAATCAAAAAAGTCAAATCCACTGTTGAGGCTGAGACCTGTGGTGTCGACCCCAATATCCAAGTAGTCATACCAGAGCTAGTGTCGCCCATGAAAGTGACAATCCAGTCCAGTGCACTAGAAATTGGAACATAGCCCAATACCTGTGATGATTCTGTAAAGGATATTTCCACACTCCATTTAGACTTCTCCATGCCACCCTTGAGTGAAGTCTACGAAGTGCAGCAGGAAGCCACGACAGAAATGCGACTAAGAGAGAATGTTGTTGCCTATTAGGCAACAAAACAACAAAAGAAGGCAAAGGAATGCAAGGTCTTGCTGAAGGAAAAAGAACAATAACTTTAGGGGTGCATCAACCTTCTTGCTGAGAGGGAACAAGAAATATTGGCACGCGAGCATAACCGCCTCACACTGGCAGAGACCATCAAGATTGCCATTGCAGAATTCCCACCCGAGGCAGGCCAAGAAGATGGGGACTCCACGACTAAGGTAACCAGGATAGCAAATATCGCACAAGATATTTAGAAGTAGGTAGAAGAGCTACAAGCTAGACATGTGCCGAGCACACCTCCAGAGGAGCTCGAATAATGACAGAAAGCAGCATCTAAGGTTGCTAGAAAAATAAAACAAGGAGAAACATTGTGTGCTAAGGCACTAGAAGACGTTTTTGCAGTATGGGAAGCGGTTATGGAGGACACGACTGTTGAAAGCATACAGGAAAACATGCATGTAGCTGAAGAAAAATTGTTGTGGAGAAAGAAGTTATGAAGAAGCTGTCCTTCAAAGAGAAGGTGGCCAAGATGACTGAAATCAAGTGACTACAGCAGGAGGTCCAGACTCTTCAAGATAGAGAGCGGGCTAGGGAAGCAGAAGTTGAAGTGCACCAGTCAGAAGCAGCATGCATCACCGGCGTTCTTCAACCGTTGAAGGAAAAACTTGAGACTATCGCATAGTCAACAGATGCAGGTCCGTCGGAACATATCAGTTCTGATCGATTAGAGCAATTGGCTGCACAGGTAGAAGAGGTATTAGACAGATTTGTTGGGGTTCAATAGATGGTGAAAGAGTTTTTGGACAAGGTTGGTCCTGTGGCACAATCAGCACTAGAGTCATAAAATTTTGGGGGAAAAGCAGTAAGTTTTGCGTCGATTTTTTTTTGAAGATAAGTCCATTTTTGCTTAGTGGTTGGGGACGAGCCGCATGTGACTGTTGGGGGCTTGTTGGGCTAGGAAAGGAGGAAAGGAAGAAGCTCAAGCATAAGAAAAATAAGGTATGTTACTTGAGCAACAGGAAGGAAAAGAGGCCGCGAAGGAAGCAAAAGGGACCAATGTAGGCAGAATAAAGATGCACGCAATGGAGGAAAGGTAAGCGTACAAGCGTACAGGTGATAAAACCTGGAAAGCAACAGGTGAAGATCATGGTCGTTAAAGATGGCATAAGCCTGTGACAATGCACGTATGAAGGAATATTTTGTAAGTCAGGCCGATAGTGCCTTGTGTCAGTCCATGATGACTTGTAACTGATAAGATGTATGTAGTCGACCCTGCATGGTCTAATAGAAGCTATAAATAAGAAGAACCTATTCTATATTAGGGTTGGATTTTGTTGGTGTTGTTATTGGTTGCTTTTGTTGGTTGGATTAGGTCTGGGTTTCTAGAGCCAAGGACACCATTTTTGCTGTGTTTGAGTTAGAGTTAGTGGAAGGGAAGAATCAGAGAGGAGTCTAGTAGTAGTGGGAGGCTAATGAGCTACAGATCTTGCAAATGTGTGTGTAGACCGCTAGGAATAGAAGGGATCTGCAGCTGAGTGCGCAGATGATAGATATAAGAGTTGATCCAAGATGTGTGTGGACCAATAGGAATAGATACAAGAATAAACCAGAGAGCATGAGAGAAAGAAGTCTGAGTCATAAAAGACATATCATAAGATCAGTCTGCAATTTGTAGACTGCAAGGTGCTATATCCAATTCTCATGCCAGATGAAGAGAACCTTGGTGGTTTTTCCTAGATGGGTTTCCACGTTATTCCTTATGTTTAAATGGTTGATTGATGCTGTATACTTTGATGTGAATGTTTGTTATTTGCTTACTGTGTGTTGATGAACTACTGTTGAATGCATAAGCACTATATTGTTAATCAATGAATGAATATTTGTTAAGGAATTGTTGAGATGCATAAGAAAGCTTGTGGTTAATTTCCTAAGTTAAAACATAAGTCACAAGGGCATGTTAGTCTAAGGAATGAACTGTGTCACACAAGTTGCATAAGTTGCACAAGTTGTTAAGGTTAAGGAAAAGGTCACGTCATGCGCACTGACATATAGTTGTGTTTAGTCATGTAGGAACTATCCAGCCATCCAAGTTGCCTTCGTCGAGCACCTTGGATGCATGCCAAGGGACTATAATCCCACCCCAACCGCGGAAACATTGTTCTGGCAGTTACCCATTAGATATCTTGGGTGAGACTGCACCTGCCTCTTAGGTGTTGCCAACGGAGTTTATCGGTCGGGCCGATGTCTTGTGGTTTATTGTTGGTATTGTTGTGTTGTTGAACCACAGGTCAAGACAAGGAAGGTGATAGAAGCCAACAACATGTACCTCCTCTCCTACTCGTGCAAATGTTTGGGTCTATTGCTTCTTCGGCGTTGGAGAGCTAGGTTTTTGTCCCTTCCTCTTCTTCTTCGACACCGATGATGATTCGACCGGTGTACTTGTAACCTCTTCTTCAATTGTTACTGGGGCGAAAGGTGAATCCCTCTCACTCGATATCTTGACCATAAATTTCCCACACAAAATACCCCATAGCACTCAGATTGTTTGCACACTTTTGCAAATCTATTCCTCACTCACCCAATCACCATAATTCAATGGACACAACTCGCAACAACTCAGTGCAACACAATTATGCACTCAAGAAATCATCTCAGCACAACTTTTCAACTCAACTCTCAATCTTGCACAATTGTGAATGCCAACCGCATTCGATCCCTTCTTATAGCACTAAGTTGATCACATACCCATCATGACCAAATCATGCATTAACTGCTTGAATCTATTTTCAAACTTATCAATCCAACAATTGGATCTACCATCAATGCACGTCGCTTCAACAAGCATTGCCAGTTAACTACTTTAACTATCTTCATTTATTGCTGATTTGACTTTGTGTGCAACCATGCGGCTGTCACAACATGACTGTCTAACTGTGCTACTAACTCTGACACTTGCGCATCCAATTCCCCTTGGTGCACCAACCTTCAATCTATCTATCATACTTATCTCTCTCTCTCTCTCTCTCTCTCTCTTTATCGCAAGTGCCTCAAGCATTGCGTGGTTTCGAGCCCATCCTATAGGGCTTCAGCCGGCTACTATTCACTAGTTTTGGTATCATCGCAGCATCTAACTGCTGCAGTTGAAATTCTCCTCCTGGAGTAATGGAATTAATGAGATATGGACCCAACCAATGCATCTGTAACTTACTTGGATGCTTCATGAATTTGTTGTCGTAGAACAACACAAAGTCTCCTTGCTAAAAATATTTGTTCTTTATATGTTGATCGTGCCAAGATTTTTGTTGATCCTTTTCGATGTGCTGGTTAAATCCTACGATCATGTGATCTTCCTTGAGTTGCACTAGTTACTCCAATCATTCCTTGAGTGCTTATTCATCACCAGTTCTTGTCGCTGCCACTATGCGCAAACTGGGAACAATGTACTCCATAGGCATGACTGCCTCTTGCCCATACACCAATTTGAATGGTTTCTTCCCTGTTAATTTTTTGCAAGTGGTGCGATATGCCCATAAGACTACTAGAATCTTCAAATCCTAGTCGCCGCGTTACATACCTTTGTAAGCGCATGCTCCAATACCTTATTGAATGCTTCCACTATCTCATTCACCCGAGGATGATACATGGTACTCCTCTTATGTTGTATCTGAAGTTGCTCTATCAATGCACTGATTGTGCGATTGATGAAGTGATTCCCCTGGTCACTCATCAGTATCCTTGGATATCAAAACCGTGTCACAATGTTGTCAAATAAGAACCTTGCTATTGTTGCAGCGATGGAATCTACAACAAGTGTGGCCTACGACCACTGTGTCAAATAGTCTGTCACAGTGATTATGTATTGGGCACCAGTTCATTTCTCAGGTGGGTTGATTGGTCCCACAAAGTCCACCTCCCATTTCTCAAATGGCTGCAATGTCACCTGAGATACCAATGACATCTCATCCCTCCTCGATGGTTTTCTAGTTCTTTGACATACATTGCAGGTCCGTGCATAATCAGTCGCATTAGTATGAAGAGTGGGGCACCAAAACCCTATGCGAAGTACCTTCTGAGTGGTAGCTCGTCCTCCGTAATGTCCACCAGCAACTCTGACATGTGCCTCTGCCAAAATATGCCCTTGTTCATGCGGTAGGACACACCACCACAAAATCTCATCCGGTCCTAGTTTATATAGTTGTCCAGTGATCAACTAGAAATCCAAGGCCTAACAACCAACTACTTCTTCTAACTTGTAAAAAGGTCCTCTGGTGTGATTCCCATCGCCAAAAATTGAATGGTTTGATCATAATAACCATCAACCATTTCAATTCTAAACAACTGCACATCTAGCAATCCGTTTTCAATGTTTGTTGGTTCCTCACCTGTCTCAATCTAGGATAAGTGACCAGGGCCCGCAATCAAGCGACCTGAATTAACAATTATCTCAAAATCAAACTCCTAAAAGAGAAGTATCCAGCAACATATCTTCCCCCCCAACACAGGCTTATTGACTAGGTACTTCAAAGCAGAATCATCTGTAAACATCTTGAAATGAATGCCCAATACGTAATGCCTAAACTTATGTAGTGCATATACCATTTCCAGGCCTTCTCTCTTAGTGGTCATACAGTTTTTCTTTGTAGGTGAGAGCTTTCGACTAGCAAAAGCAATCAGATGATCTAGATCTCCTTCTCTCGGTTGCATGAGCACCACTCCCAGCACAACTGACTATGCATCCACATGAACATGGAATTCCTTGTTCCAATCAAGAAATAATAGTATTGGTGTGGAAACCATCTTGGCCTTCGACGTATCAAAATTGTCTTGAGACTCTTGACTCCATAGCAATACAATGTCCTTCTTCAACAACTTTTCCATCGGCACTATGATCGTAGCATACCCTTGTATGAACTTGTGATAATACCCTGTGTGCCCCAACATCGCTCTAAGTATATTCACATTCATAGGTGGCAACAAAATCAAAATCAATGCAATCTTCGTGCAGTCAACCAATAGTCCTTGCTTGCAAACAATGTGACCCAACAACATCCCAAAAGGTGCGCAGAAAATACACTTCTTTGAGTTCAGTGTGATATGATGCTGTCAACATCTTGCTAGCATTAGTGGCAAGTTTTCCACATGGTATCTGATCAATCCATACACTATCCAGTCATTCATATAAACTTGCAAGAAATTCTGAATAAAATCTTTGAATGCAGCGACAATAACATGGGAAAATATTGCAGACGCATTCTTCAACCCAAATGGCATCACGGTGTACTGGAAACAACCCCATTCAATAACAAATGGTTGCTTGTGGCAATCCTCCTTTGTAATCCTGATCTGGTGATAGCCAGAAAACCCATCCATGAAAGAATACATCTCCTGACCGCCTACTCCTTATAGAACTTCATCAGTGAATGGTGTCGAAAATGGATGATGCAGACACACATCATTCAATTTTCTCAGGTCGACGCAGATCCAAACCTCACCCGTTCTCTTATCTTGGACCACCATAGGACTTATCCATTAAGATTCCTCAACTGGCTCAATTATTCCAAAATCCATCATCCTATGAAGCTCAGCTTTGACCCTCTCATTGTATCACGGATTCAGACGATACGACCTCTTCCTTATTAGTTTCGTATCTAGATTCAATGGAATCTTCATCTCCCCTAAATCTTCCAATATCCCCTTCATCTCGAAAAAAATCATAGGGAATAGATACTGGAATTCATGCAACAAGTTTGTGATTTTTACCATCGTTTCTTCATCCCAATAGTCCCCAACATTTGTAAACTTTGGGTTCTTTTTTGTCCCAATGTTGACCTTTTTGATATTCAATGGTTGATTCATTGGATCTGTCAGTACATTCGGTGCTGCGACATCCAGAATCCCTTCTGTTTTCGGAATATTGATATTTCATAGGTCATCATCATCCTAAGGTCCTCTAGTCACGTTATAACATTCCATCATTGACCTCATGTGACAAAGCGTATGAAGATCCACTGGATATGCGAACGACACTACCTTTAGAACAACATTACAGATAAGCTGCAACACATTATGAACATCTTGGTTGGCATCCATGAAACTGAAGGTGTGAGTGAAACAAACCGTCAACTCCTCCCAGGTAGTGATCTCTCTGCACAACTCAACTGATACATACCAATATCATGACATTTCATCTAATGTGTGTACAAAGGCATGGACCCATTCATCCTTTGGTCATGATGCCCACAAGGTATAACACTCAGTCAGATGATCCTCAGAATTGTTCTGTCTGTCATACCTTCCAGCATGGTACACTTCTGCATATCCAAAGCGAACTGTCATCAATATTCAACACTGTGACCATCTAGTGATCGACTTCATATGGGTCGCCCACCATCATGTTGGAATAGCCTTCAGTGATTCCTCCAATGTGAAAAACCATTGTGGTTCTGACACCTTATCTGCAAATTCAACAAGAAATTCAGATAGCTCAGGTAGTCCTTCATAGATTGGAAATTCGATAGTCTTAGTTGTGGCATGACATAGTGATTGTGTAATCAAGCATCACTTCGTAAGCGACACCTCATGCAAGAAGTTCTGCCAGTTCTCTAAGGCATCTTCATATTCAGAATATGCAGAGCTAACATTATGCCAATCGAGCTCCCCATCAATAGTTGGATGTACATAATCTTCTGAAATGTTATATGCATGATCCCATCCTCTGAGACCTTCATATTTGACCTACTCAATATACCTTCACCCTTTGTTTGGATCCATCGGAGCAGTGACTCTGATGTCTTGATTCTCAAATGTCATCAGACACTTCTTAAAATTGATCACTTCCATACTCTTGTTGGCCCATCCAATCCCAAGAAATGTGGGATAGGATCCTCCACCATCACCAACTTCAATTACATCGAACTCATTATAGGTATTCATTCCTTCAACTTCCACGGCAAGGTGCGAAACTCACCCAATCGACATTAATTTGGCCTGGTTAGCCAGTAGTAGTTGCACATGAGACCATCTCATCGTTGGGCTCCCCATATTTTTCCATGTCTATCTTGTCAGAATATTAACATTTGAGCCCAGAATAACTGAATCGATCTCATAGTCCCCAATCTGAATATTCATGCGCATATCTTTTCCTATCTTCTTCTTATGCAAAGAATTCACCATGGAGTCCTTCTGCCCCTTAGCCGGTCGATGTAACAAATTATGAATCTCAGGAAGAGCATCGAGATCTCTTGCCAGTGATAAGAAACTCGCAAAGAAGTAATACAAGTTACCATGCGGTCGTGATGGACTTGATTCTAAAGTGGAATCAAAAGCTGTTGGCATTTCATAAACATGTAACTTACCTGATTTTTTGTGTATCTCATCCCATGCTTTAAATAATGTGTCTTTCTCTGCGTTGACATCAAATTGTACTTTCTTATTTCCAGCTAACTAGAATTGTGGAATCAGAATATCTTATCCAGTTGTCACACCTCCATGAGTGACAACAGTGACATCAACATCCTACATTATGGGCTCCACTGAGATCGTCGCAATCATCAGGCCTTAGTTATGGTTCAACGGTGGATTCACAGGTTGATTCACGTTATGATTTGTATTTTGGTTTTGAATTGGAATTTGGTTCTGGTTCTGATTCTGCAATTGGTTTTGGTTCTGCCCTTGATTCTGATTCTGCAACTGATTTTGGTTCTACAACTAATTATGATTCTGAAACTGCGAAACATTTTCGGCCTGCCACCTCGCGATCAGTTGTGGACAGGTCTCAATAGTGTGATCAATCGCGGTACAATACGTACTGTAATATCCTGAATTTTTGACCTAACACTTATGGGCATAAGCTCCATTTCTTATGATGTTGCTTTGATATTTTATTTTGTATATTGGGCATACGACCCCACTACACATGAGAATGATGATTTTTTTGATATATTGGGCGTAAGCCAATTACATATGTTTTATGTATATGATTTAATGTGTTGGGCATGGACCTTGAAGCACATAATTGATGAGATGTTTTGTGTTGAGCGAGAAGCTCTGGAGCACATGAGTATTTGATGATTTGTGTTGAGCGAGAAAGCTTTGGAGCACATGAGTATTGGATGTTTTGTGTTGAGCAAGAAGCTCTAGAACACATGAGTATTTAATGTTTGTGTTGAGCAAGAGGCTATGGAGAGCATGAGTATTTTAAATGTTTGTGTTGAGCGAGAGGCTCTGGAGCACATGAGTTATGAAACCTTTGTGTTGACCAGGAAGCTCTGAAGCACATGAAAAGATAAGAATTGGAAGTGTTGGGCATAAGACTTGGAGCATTCTAAGTTGATGTTGAGCATAAGCTTTGGAACATCGGATCCTTGGCCATTGTATCCCTAGGTCTATCCTACAAATACATCCTAGCATTAGTGTTGAGCGAGGAGCTCTGGAATTGCACTAAGTTTGTAACTCCTTGTTTCTTAGCGTTGATTATGGGTTTTGGATAAATGCCAGGAGTTACTGAAAAGTTAATATGTTGAGTGAAAATGACTCTGATAAAACATTGATCTCATCTTACTTACTTTTAAGTGATTAAATGAAATTTTGAATTTTTGTATTTCATCAAAGCATCGAGGAACTACCATGTTATACAAGGGAATCCAACATGCAAAGAGGTTTAGAGTTGCCTAACCTAGTTGACCTAACCCCTACCTGAAGGCCTTAATAAATAATTGGCTATAAGCTACAAAGAAAAGTGTCTTGTGATTAGGGATCATGCTATATGATGCCTAAAACTAAAAATGTTAACAAAGATATATATGAATATATATTTTATACATAATATGTATAAAAGAGTAAGTACAAGTAATAATACTAGTAATTATGAATAATAATGAAAGGATATATATATATATATATATATATATATATATATATATATATATATTATTACTAATGCGAATTAAATATTAAATACCTACAAGAGTCAAAGTAGGAACTAGTCAAAAGTTCTTAAGTTAAATTTAAATAAATATTAAATTTACCTAAATTAAGTAAAAAATGTTATTTCAAGAAAACAAATGATTGTTGATTTAACTGCCCCTTTTCCTAAAAAGTCTTTCTATAAAGACCCAAGCCAAATAGAGGCTTGGGGATCTTTGGATTATTCCATGATTCTACCTGATTATTCTCAAGAGAGTTCTTGGAGAGTATTTTTTTCCAAGAGGAAAATAAAAGTGATACCAAACTTGTTATCCGAGATAGGGAAGCCTTACCTTAGGAGCTCTAAGCTACTTGCATGTTGGAACCAGCTTGGGGGGATCCGTATTGAAACCATGAACGGTTCTGGGTCATGGTTGGGTGGAACATGATAGTTCCTAATTTATTCGGTTATCCGAATAGAGGTCAGAACTGTCTATGTCCTTGTTAATGCTGTGTGTTTGAGTGTGTAGGGTTTCTAGCCATTAAAATAGCTTCAACTTGCAGGTATGAGGTTTCTTGATTTTCCTTGTAATTTACACATGTTTTCTTATTAAATGAAGAGATTAAATTCTGGAAGGATAAATAGAATATGTCTGCTATAGTTAGGTTATTTTATTTACTCAACCATGATATACTAGTTAGGGAAATATATATCTTATTCATGTTTGTAATGATAGTCTGTCACCTATAGTCTTATCAGTTTTCAAAACAATAGGAGGATTTGGTCTCTATTATTTTCTGCATTATTCTTTCATCATTTACATGTTAATTTCATTATTCTCTAGAGAGCATATTGGTTTTAATAGAGTTCAGATTATTTAGGTTAGCTAGATTTCTGATCATTGTCAAACTTCTATACAAAAGTAAAACATATATTTTAACTAATTAAACTCCTACTCTACATCTTCCACTACTGGTAGATTTCATATTTCCAGTAGGCTTATCATTTCAACCATCAAAACTATTATATATATCTGTGCATAAAAAATATAAATTAAAATACCATTTCCATGAGGAAGCTTAAACCCTCATAACCTATATACGATAAACAGAATAAGCTGAACGCTAATCCTATAATAAACATAACGAAGATAGAGCTTAAACCAACCCTATATAATATTAGTCATCATAAATTCTCTACATAGTATGCCAGCCATCGAGACCTATTAAGGTCTAGGCCGTAGGACTAACTATCATTACATATATCTCTACTATCATTTAACTAAACTAAGAATAAATTCTTTACATAATACAAATCAACTTTTAAACAACATAACCCTTTAAAAGGAGGCATGATCGAATCTTGTTGGCGTCTCTGCCAAAACAAAAGTACACACACACACACTGTATTGAATCACCAATCCATGCATTCGACATCCCAAGATCGAATCCTGTGGGCTCACACTACATATAACACGAAAACCAAATCAAACAATTACCCAGGAATTGAATCCTACTTGGATCGATTTTAAAACATCAAAATATAAACTACACTAACATAACTAATTACACAGAGTAATATCCATCAATTTATACATAGGCTGCACATTCAAGGTTGAATTGTAGTTGTCAAAGCTCAACTATAAATTCCAGCTTAAAAACCATAAAAGAAATCACTACTTTGTCATAGTTCCATATTAAATAAGACACACAAAATATACATGTTTCGTTTCCATATTTTTTGGCTCATGGCCGAGAGGTAAAACCCCACCATAATCAACATTAAAAATAACACATGAACCATTTTAAAATGCCAAAAGAACTCATTTAAACCCTATTGTCAATGCTGTTACAGACACACCATTTACCAAGTTATGCAATTGTATGCCAAGCTAAGGGCCATATCTAATAAACCCCAAGCACAATAAACAAATCATATATCTCACAATAATAGACACTTACAAGTAAAAAGCGCACATAGTCACAATGCGATAGGGTGCCATTGCAAGCAATGGCACTGCCATAAGTTATCCCATCATATAAATCCAAAAACATAGATCTCTCATTAAATTTATCAAACCATACGTTTAAAAACACCAAAACCAAAATGATTACAAAGCTGAGTCTTTGTCTGGACAGACATGGCTCAAAGTATTCACACTTGAACCAACATCAAACTAATATTTACAATGCATCCCTGAATGTCCAGTATCACAAGGGACCCATACAGTCGATTCCATAACCAAATATTCACAACATTAACCCTTTCAACAAAGAGATCAAAGCTTTGCTAAATATTTACACGTAGAGGTAAAAGGCCTAAGCTATCACAGGGCTTACCCGTGGAAGGGTATCGCAGATAGTCCGGTAAACACCCTTGAGCCGCGAATGGAAGTCACCCCGTCACTTGCATTTTGAAATAGATTACTATCAGAAGTATGCTAAAACCTCCACATGAAGCAAGCGATAGTATAATGTTTCAAAAATCAGATAGAGAGCATACCTTCCAAAGCGCAGGGTGAGCCTGTTCCTCCACGCCGTGATGAAACCAAAGAGCCAAACCTCACAGACAATCCACAATGGCGAAAAATGAATCCCAAATAGTGAGAGACTAGAACTTAGCACTCCTTTTCCCACCACTGCAAGTAGTATTAATTGCGCCACCATGTATTCCACCATCGACGTAATTTTTACCCACATGAGTTATTTTTCTTAGAGAGACAGCCTTTGAACAATTTGCGACATGACACATGACTTGGTAGCATTGACTTAACGAGACTAGAACCAGGTGTAATGCAAGGAATATGACGAAGCATTCTTTATATTGACTCAAAGGAGTCAGGTGACTCACAAAAGAGGATTGACTCGGAGACAAGCTGAATACCCAACTGTTCAGATATGCAAATGTAGATAGGTGCCATGTTCAAAGGTGGATTGTAGACTACTGCCATAAATAGAAATGAAAACCATTCCCCTTTCCTTTAATTTCCCCATCTTGAAATACGAGTGCCTCTTTCTCGTTTTTACGAGTTCAAAGAGGGTAACAAACACTCGTTAAAGCTCATCAACTGATGAGTCCACTCTCACATGTTTTACGAACCTGAGAAAGGAGGGGTTCATTCCCAGATAGGGTCTTCCATCATTTTGTTTTACGAGTCCGACGAAATTAAACTCATTTGTCATTTCATTTTCAGAGAGTATTAAATGACTAAGAAGACTCCAAAAGGTCCTTTTTCATAAATAAGGCTAGCCAGTTCGAAAAAGACATAACCTACCCCCGACTAGTCGACCGTTCTAATTCTTTTACAAGCGTGAACGTAACAAGTTCGCTTGGCAATATTTTTGTGTTCTAAGGAGACTGAAAAGAGATTAAATATAACTCTAGAATGGGTTTCCTTTTTCATAATCCACTTTTAAGAAGTTTGAAGAAGCGAAAAAGTATACTTGACACCCTTTTACTGGCGTTTTGAGGAGCATGTAAAAAGTGTATAAAGACGCTCGGTACTTTTTCATTTTGCTCCAAGCTTGAAAAAGACTAAAATAACTTATTTTCATAAGCATAAACCCAAAGTTGACCTGAAAAGATCACAAACATATTGAAAAACAACTTTATCAGAACTATATAAAGTCAGTAGTAAAAACCCACTTTCATTAAATAATTTTGGATTTCAAAATAATTCAATTACAATGAAATAGTAGAAATTCCCAAAATTGCTATAAATAGAAAGGGAATAGTAAAATTTCTTTACCATCGTGGAAGTTTGGTAGTTGGAGTGAAATAGAAAGCTTCCATCGGTGATTGGACAAGTGTCTCCGATTGCTTCTCAATCTTCTTTGGAGGAGGTAAGCATCTAAATCTTGCTCCCAAATTCTTTCCATTTCATGTTCATAATGTTTTTATTTGTTTTTAAATAAATATAGGGGGTTCATTGTGAATGATTTAGGATATTTCGACCCCGAAAAAGGGGGTTATTGGCCATTTTAATGGTGACATTTTTGGGCCGTAGGGCCTTTTTTGTTTTCTAGCCGAGCGCACGACGTCGCTCTGTCCATAGCCGACAGAGGCATCGACCGTCAAGGCTCTGTGTAGGTGGAGATAGGTGCATTGTAGGCGCCCTGTCCACACGGTATAGAGGCACTGTAAGCCTTAGAAATGCAAAACAAAAACCCTAATTCCATCAAAAACCCATTTTTTCCTTTTATGGTATTTAAAAATATGTTTAAAGATTTCATTTTATTTATCGTGAGGCAAATTCTAATGAAACTTTTCATGTGTTGTAGGTGCAATACCGCATTTACGTCATGGTTATCTTGAAAGAATGTGAACATGAGATGACAGATGATGAAGCTATAGCTAATCCTGCTACCATAGAGGCCTTACTGAACTGTGGGTTGCTAAAGTACTTTCGAGTACCAGGCATGAAAGCATACATCCACTCGCTGGAGTATATCATAGACATGTGGGATCCTGACGAGGGACACTTTGTATTTGGGACCCATGCTTTCACTATAGATATCAAGGATATCTACTTTCTGACTGGTTTGTCATAGATAGGTAGACCAGTAGTCCTATCTGGTGCACGAGGGGGAGAGCCCTCCTTGGATGATTTGATAGACCAATACTTCTCATTAGGTATGCAACCTCAGTCTGGGAAACTGGGTATCCAACAGATAGTGAACCTTCCTCTGAGGATGATAGTCTATACTATTGGAAAAGTGGCTTGGACTAGGTCTTCCCACTTGTCTACGAGGTCACACACGTTATACGCCATTGAGTGCATGACGCCCATGGTCTTTAATTGGTGTGAAGGCATGTTGGCAAGTCTTAAGGAACAATTGAACAAATTTTAGCATGGGACACTTAAGCAGTTTGGTTATGGAGCTGTAGTGGTATCATTTATCTTACAGTGGGTGCCCCACATGAGGCCATAGGTGATTGTGAGCAGGTTAGACCCTGAGGATCCTAGGATGCTCAGGTGGGTGTATGTCATGGCCAGCCAAAGTTAGACCCAAAGTTGTTTACAGGCCTGCCTTCGTTTGCTAGATGAGAGGCTAGTTATTGATGGTTGAGGACTATGCCTATGAGGGGGCATATTTCTAGGATGACCCAGAGCTCGCATTACCTGAGGGGGAGGAATGGGATGACCGCATTAAAAAAAGACATTACCCACTATGTTTTTTAATTTTTGTATTTTATTTCATTTTTATTTTGCAATACTGAGATGAAAAATGGTTTTTATACAAATATTGGACTAGTACACCTAGTAGGTATGTCGCCCATTTTGAGCCGGGCAGGGACTAGGGAGATGGTGGCTTATCACCTCGAAGCTAACAAGGAGCTTGGAGATTTGGAGGAGAACCTACAGCGTCTGACTGTAGGGATTCCAGACGTGACCACTGATGATTTACCTAGGCGTTACCAACGCCAGATGGAAGGGGTCTCTGGATGATTTGCTAGGCTGTTCCGTAGAGTGGCTCAGGATATCATATGCTATCATGAGAACCGCCATGAGGATTAGTCTACAGGGATATTTCTATATTGTATATGTATACTGAAATCTACGAAACTTCAGATTTTTCCCCATATATGCATATTTTGGACTTGTTACAATATTAAACTTTGAGGGCATTGAAAACTTGATGTTTCAGCCCAATTTTGTATCTCAGTCTCACGGTTTTATATATATGACAAAAGTTTTATCTACACTTGTGTGTGCAAAAAATGTGATGTGTGAAATGATGTCTACTTATGAATTTACATGTATGTTGTTTATATTTCAAATGGACTTCTTAATTATGAGAAATGTACCAATCCAAAACATAATTATCTAGGGAATCTGCCACAACGTTCAAATGTCTTGGAATGTGTTGATATGTAACCTACCCAAAAGATCTTTCTAACAATCTAACTCTTCAGAATGTATGAAGAATCATGGGATTTTGGATGGTGTAGACCCGGTTAAACTGTTGAACAACTAGTTCGGACTCTAGGTAAAGCCTAATTTTCCTTACATCATTAGCTAGGGATTTCGTCAACAATCCAATCACAGCATGGTATTCTGCTAGATTGTTGGTGGAGGGACCTAAAAAAACACCCCTTGAACACACCAGATTACCTGTAGGAGAGTACAGTACCCAAGCTGTTGATGCAAGGTTTAGTGTATATCGATTAGCACCATCCACAATACCAATGAAAGTAGTCATCTGTCCATTAGACAAAAGACATACATAAGTAGGATTTTCTGACAAACACATCTCGGATCACACAAAAGACACACTTTTCAAACCTAAGACACACAGTAAAATATAAACAATATATACAAAAGACCCTATGCTTAGATGACCTAGGCATATTATCTTTTTAGGTAGAGCCCATTGCGGGGCTCACCCAGAGGTATCCCATCATAGTCTACTAACTCTTATGCACCCTTTTCTAAAACTCAGCTGATAATGTAGGGTCAATTTCACACGTATTCAAATTTTCCTGCCCCCAGCTTATCATGCTTTTAGTCATAAGTCAAGACCAAGTCTCCTTCATCAAAAGAGCGGGCAGGTTTCATCAAGTTTATCAAGTTTATTTAGATACAGAAAACCTTCATCATCAAGTTTATTTAGATATAGAAAACGTTCTTCTTCTATCATGGTATGGGGAAAAATTTCAACAACAAGTTTTAGAGAGGGGATCTTGCATTCTATTGGGAGAGTTGCTTCCAACCCATAAACCAATTGGAAAGGTGTGAAACTGGTGGAAGTCTTCATAGTGGTCCTATAAGCCCAAAGTGCAGAGAATAGTTACAAGTGCCAGTTTGATTTAGCTTGCCCTACCATACGTTGAAGCATAGTTTTTAATACTTTGTTAATAGCTTCAACTTGTCCATTGGCCTGAGGATAGTAAGGTGTAGAGTTATCGTGACGAAACCATAAATTTGCACTAAGTTCTGCCATCATCTTATTATGAAAGTGTGACCCATGGTCGATCATAATATTCCTAGGAATACCGAACCTAGCGATGATATGGTTAAACAAGAATAACAGAGCTGTTTTACCGTCTTCAACATATGTGGGCATAGCCTCATCCCATTTCATTAAATAGTTTATAGCCACAATAATGTAGCCATGACCCTCGACTGAGGTAGGTCTACAGTGTACGAAGTCGATGCCCCATTTTGAAAAAGGGCGAACTACGATGACAGGATGTAGTAGAGCTAGATGGGTGCATTTTTTAGTACTAAACATTTGACAAGGCAGGAATTTCTTGACCATTTCAATGCAATATTTGAAGATCGAGGGCCAGAAATACCGGACACGCAAGATTTTATAGGCAATAGCCATCCAAGATAGATGACCGTCACATGTGAATATCGAGTTTCAGAGTCTAAAAGACTCTTACTAGTGTAATAGATCACATCTTCCTGGTCGTGTTCATCTACTTGAACAAGGACCATGCCTATGGTAGACAAGGATGCAGCCACATACAAGGAATAGTCCTTAGTATAATTAGGTGGTTGCAACACCAGTGCATGGGTAAGTGCATGTTTGATATTGTTAAAAGCACATTGTGGGAAATCATCCCAGACGAAAGGGGTATCCTTTTTAAGCAACCTCATCAAATGTGCATCCTTTCTGTGTAATTGCAGACGAAACAACGTAGAAATTTTTCCTTCCATTGCAAACTTTGGAGTTCAGTTATGTTAGTAGGAGTAGGTAGGGCTAAGATAGCTTCAATCTTCAAAGGATCAATGCAGATGCCATCTTTAGAAATGATAAATCCAAGGAGTCAGCCAATTTCTACACAAAAAACACATATATGGGGATTTAGATGAATATTGAAATGACGACATCTAAGAAAAATGGTTCTCAGATGATCGACATGAACATCTCGTTGCTTGGAATGAGCAGGTAGGTCATCGAGATAAGGTTCCACAACATGTTTGATGTCATGAAAATCATACGCCATGGTGCGTTGGAATGTCGTGCTCATGTTTTTTAAACTAAAAGGTAGTTTGTGATAGGAAAAAGTACCCCAAGGGCAAATAAATGTCATCTTATGTTGGTCTGATGGGATAATCTCAATCTGATTGTAGCCTGAGAAGCCATCCATAAAGGAAAAAATAACGCTTCCGACGCAGTTGTCGATTATCTGATCAATATAGGGAGTGGGAAAATTGTGTTTTGGAAAAGCTCTATTCAAGTCCCTAAAGTCGATACATACCCTAATAGCGCCCTGCTTTTTTTTCACAGGGACTATGTTGGACACCCATTCAGTTAACGGTACGGTGTAAATGAAACCAACTTTCAGAAGTTTCTCAACTTCTTCCTTAATGGCTGCAACTTTTCATGGATGGACTTGTCGTGGTTTCTAGCGGACTGGCTTGTCACTAGGGTACGTTTTTATCTCATGGACAACATTAGAGTGATCAATCCCTGGAATTTATTGATATGTCCAAGGGAAGACATCGCTAAATTCCTTGAATAAGGCTGTGGATGATTGGAATTTTTCAGGTGAAGAGTTTTGGCCTATGTAAATGTGTTCTGAAATACCTGGTTTCACTAATATGTCCACGGGCATCGTTTTTGTGATGTTGCATAAATTTCCCTCAGACTCGAAATTGCGAGTGAGTATCGGAGATTGAGGGTCTGTGACTATATCAGATGAAACATTTGATGCGAAGTGCTCTTTGACCATATGGAAAGGGGGAAGGAAATAATATTGATGATGATGGTCTTTCCAAGTCATCTCGTCTAATGACATAACTTCCATAATGGATTCATCCGTGGGAAGTGTATGTGAAAGGTAATCTAGAGATGGGGGGGGGCGTTGGTAAGCCAATATGGAAGGTGATAACAATTCGAGGCCACCAAAAAATGATCGTTGATGGTAGAGTCACTGGTGGATTGGATAGCATTGTAAACTTCTTCAAAAGGGGTAAGGGGTGTTGATTCATAAGCAATCAATTTTCCTTTGTCCATATGAGAGGTAGAAATCATGTTAATAGATGCCATTTGCGACGCAGGAGGAGGATTTGATAATGGAAAGAATCCCATTAGTGAAGAGTCTTTGATAAGACCCACTCTGATGTCCTTATACTGTGGGGAATTCAGGAGTGGAACGTTGTTTGCATAATTGGTAATAGCACTAGGCATGATGATATTTACTGATCAATAGTGACAATCCTTCCTTGGAATGGGAACTGGACGACCCGGAAAACGGTCGATGCTACAGCTTTCATAACATAGAACCAGTTGCAACCTAGGAGTAGTTTGTAGTCCAAAGGAGTGTCAACGACCTAAATGTGAATGGAGAATGACTTGCCCCCCAGTTCAACATGGATGGCAGGTAGTAATCCATATGGTTGGAAGCCGTGACCATCCAAAACCTTGAGGGTAGTAGGTGAACGATTGATCTCAGAAGAACCAATGGCTCTCCAACAAGATAAATACATGACTGATGTGGAGGCTCCCTCGTACAAAATGGTACGATGGATGGTTTTTCTAGAAATTTTGGTAGCTATCTGGAAAGCTAATTGATGTGAGAGCCTTGTCTTGAAATCATCCAGTTTGAAAGTGATGGTGTTACTGTTCTCAGGGTCCATGGATCCAACTGTAGTAAGCAAGTTTTTTCGTTGGGTTGGACAAGTTTGAAGTACTTCTAAGGCTGACATAGTGCATGGTGCATGGGCCAAATATTCTACAATGTTGTAATATTGGGCGACACAAGCGTTAGGATTGATTATGGACTTACGTAGAGTACCCTTAGGTGGGCAGAAAATTGCTTCTGGAATAGGTTTTTCAATATGAAGACCATTACTAGGAGGAGGTGTGGAAGATGAGGGCTTTTTAGGTGGAACTTCATCAGATTTATTTTTTGGAGGTGGTCCATAACTTTGTGATCTTGTGTTTAAGCTAATCATTTCACTAGACATCATTCGAACTTCTTCAGTTGACAAAGAAGGTTCATGCAAGGATTGATGATCAATTAATTTTTGTTGGAAGGGGAAAGGGTCTTTGAGAACTGCTGGGGTGGGTGAAGTTTTAAAAAATTTACTGACTTCCTCATGACGAGGACATTCTTTAGTGAAATGGTCACCTCTGCAGATTAAACAAGGATATTTTACCTTTCTTTTTCCTTTAGAATTAGTATCAAGGTTCTGTGGTTTGTTACTTTCCTATTGATTATTGGGTTTTTTCGATTTATTTTTTCCCTTTTTCTTTCCACTCGAATATTTGGTGGATTGAACTGCGTTTACTTTGGTGGAAGCAATAGGAGAGGAAGCAGTTTTGGAGGGTGGGTTTGTTGGTGAGGTGGTTTGATTTTGCTTTTTAGAAGATTTTTCCGCTGTTTGTGTTTGAACTGAACCAAGTATGCCCTCTGTAGGTTGTTTAGTTGTGGGTCTTGATGGATCCGTTGTAGGCCAAGGAGCATGAGGAATCAGATCATACAAAGTACCTGATTGAGAATACACTAAGTCTAGGTACTATGCGCAACTAATAGCTTGCTCTTTTGTAACAACACCTCCCATGGCGACATCTCTAGAAATGGGTGGAAGTAAAGACATTGTAAACCAATCAGCCAATAAATAATCAGGAATGGGAGACTTCATTAACCTACGTCTTCTTCTCCATTTATGAAAATGATCGAAGATATGGGTTGACGTTGTTTGTCGAAGCAAGGTTAACAGGTCTGTACCTGTTTCGTACTGGATGGGTAACTGAAAGTGTGTTAAAAAATCCATAGCTAAAGCATTGAAGGCGCAAAAAGAGTGTTGCGGTAGCTCAATATACCATTTGGCAGAAACACTTGTGAGGGTTTGTTGGAATAGTCGTAGACGGATCAAGCCGTCCAATTAATGAATTTGATGAACACCAAAGATGAAAGGTCATCACATGGTTTTTGGGATCCTTGCTGGGTTTACCATCAAATTTGGGTATATCAGATGGTAACTTGATCGAAATGGCTGGCCAAGAGGGGTCATGATGGATTGGGTCATTTATCAATCTAGATAGATTTGGTAAATCCAAAGTTTCCAAAAACGAAAATTGTTGGTTGGGTTGCAGGTACTGGTAGTATTGATATGGCATTTGCTAACTAGTGGGACTATAGGAAGATTGATAAATAAGCATAGATAATGCCCTTGAGGCTTGTTTATTAGGTTGTTGGTTATTCAAAGGTCCTACATACAAAGGGCCGCCTGAGTTAGGTGGTCCGTTTGGTGGTGGGCCTCCAAGTGGTGTTCCTCTGGGTCCTTTAGATCCTCTAGATCTTCTAGGTCCTCCAAGTGGGGGTCCTCCAGATGGTCCATATCCTCTAGTTGCTCTAGGTCCTCCAGATCCTCCAGGTCCTCCAAGTCCTCCATGTCCTCCAGGTCCTCTAGGTGGGGGTCATTCAGACCCTCTAGATCCTCCAGGTCCTCCCGCTCCTCTGAGTCCTCCAGATTGTCCACTGGGTCCTCCAGGTCCTCTGGGAGGTACTCCAGGTGGAGGTCCATATCCTTCAGTAGTAGGGACAAAAGCTCCTCCATAAGATGGGACATTAGACCAATCTGGTTGTCCCCAAGGCACAAAATCATTTCGAGGGTAAGGCATTTTGGGATAGACAACCCTCAAAGGTATGGGTTGATAAGATGGTTGAATCATGGGTGGTTGATTCCTGGGATAAGTATATCACCAAGAAATTGGATTGATGACAGGTTGTACCCCTAAGGGTTGGCCTAAACTTGATGGGAGATTCACCACATTATTATTGGTAGGAGGAACGACTTCTGTAGGTTGTTCTACAGTTGAAATTTGTCTATAAATAGTAACAATCCTAGTAACAGGTGATGTAACTCACACCGGATGTTGCCCCCTGATGTTAGAATGTGCTGACACCACTTGAGTTGCGAATTGTCCCCCAACTGCAACATGTATGGGAGGATGAGTAACATACTTGGGATGTGAAACTGTAAGGTGGCGAGTTTGATCTAGATTATTAGAAGTCTCACCACTAACTGGAATTTATGGAATAGTATCTAAAATCTTAGCAAGGGTACGATATCCAGAAGGCCATGGGTCTGACAGATGGGGTAGAAGAGCTGAAACAGGTTCTCTGTAAGACATAGGTGTGGTAATAATTCTTTCTGCTCTTTCTAATAAATTACGAGCTCAATCAAGGGATGCTTGAATTCTCCTATATTCATCCTGCCCTAGAGGAGGGTTCCCAGGCGAAGGTCTAATAACCCCGAACTCAGAAATGGCTTGGCCCATAGAAGTCCTACAAACAGGAGCATCAGGGCCAAAATCTTCTTCATTAGGACTATCGGCATGACCTTCCATTGGCGAATGAACAAAAAAATCAGCTGTAGGAGGCAATTGGACCAAAGGATTTGTATAAATAGTGAAATCATCTCTGGTTTCGATAGCTGAGGTAGTTCCTACAGGAGCATCAACAAAAGCTAGTTGAACATGTTTACCCCTTATTGTCCTTCCACGGCTGGAGGAGATTTAGGAGGTAAACCCTGCAATCTACGAGAATGGAGCCTCGTAAGTTTCTCAGCCATGGTGGTGGCTGAAGTTGTCTTCTCTAAGTCAAAAAGAGAGAAAAAACACACAAATAGACCTACACAGAGCTAAAGGTCACAAGTAGTGGTAAGTGATAGGATGGGTTCAAAATAGTCAGTCTCTCACCAGGATTGTCAAGAAGGTGCAACTCATGATATACGATAGGGGTACGTGCGTAGTAGTTTCCCTGAATGTTGTTTTCAGTGTATAGCTCCAAACAAGATGGCCAAAGGGTTTTTCACAGTTGGACAAGGAATCCTAGTGGGGTCTCTCGATTTATGCAAGGAACGTGGGAGCTGAAATCGGTAGTAGTGTTGTCTAATGCACAACCGTCCACAAGGGGCCTTCTGATATACAATTGAGTACATGAAGTACCTTTCTATATAACTCAAGGCTACGTGAAAGGATGTTCGTTATACCGATTGTACATGGAAGAACCGCGCTAGTCCCAGGTTGTAGTGCAGACAAGTTAACGACAGCTCCTATGTTTTACGACGCCCAAACACGTCACTAACCTATCACTAAAATTTATATACAATTTTAGACCTAAAGCTACCGTGAATTTTATCTGAATAATTAGTGTATGTTTTTGAGGTGTTGTCTCCAATGATGCAAATTAATCTAAGTGAAAATGCACTTTTTGACTTCGATCAGAACTAGCTAGGGTAAGGAAGAAACCTTTTTTCTTTTTCTCTCAACAACACACTAAATCGAAAGCCACTTTCAGTAATGAAAAGAAGATGTAACAAGAAATTCAAAGAGAGTTCTTTCAAACACAAATATTTTTCAATAAGCTCTCTAAATCTCTGAATGGGGAAAGAAAGCAAAACCTCTAACGTGCATACAAAAATAACTTTCTCTATAGTGCAAAAAGACCTATCTGTCTAAATCACTTATGCAAAGGAAAATGAAACTTTCTCAAGCATAAACAAGACAAAATAATAAACTTCTTTTTGTATTTTTTGGAAAATGAAAGGCACACAAGCTTTAAAGCAAAATCAATTCAGAAAGAGGCTATAGTTTTCTTTTCAAGAATAAAATTTTCAGAGAATGACCACTTTACTAAAATCCAAAACTGAACTTTTTCTACTTTTGCTTTTTAACAATGAAGAAGATACTAGTTTTGGAATTGAGCTCAAAAAGAGAATCAGATCTGCAAAAACCACCAAACTCAGACAACAAATAAACAAGCAAAACACAAGAAATTTCAGAGAAAGAAATAGTCTGAAAAGATTAAAGGAAAAATTTTCACAGACAGTTAAAAAAGTTTTTACAGGTAGTTTGAAGGTTTACCTCGGTGCACTGAAGGGCACTGCACCAGAGCGCTATTAGGCTGATCGGTGCACTTATCCTTCTGATGGAAGGCACTGTCGGTGCTCTATCAACTTTGGAGAAAGCCACTGTCATCTCTCCCGGTGAAGAAGAAAACACGTTGTGGAGAGGTCGGTGCTCTGTCAGCCAAAGGGAGGTGTGCCAATCTTTCAATACACTGAAAGAGTCAAGGACCTACAAGAGAACCAGAAAGTGTACTAAGTTGAAATGTAAAAGAGTGAATACCACTCCCAGAATAGAGGCAATAAATCAGAAAAGTAAGATGAATGGCTTGCCTTATGAACTAAAATGACTAAAAGGAGAGAAAATAACCCTCATAGGTGGAATGGTTAACAAATATTGTAGATTTGACTGGATCTGCACCAGATCTGACTGGATCTACCCTAGATCTGACCGGATTACTGCTTCCCTAGTATGGTCGCCAATTTTTTTATAAGGAATTCTCAATAAGTGTGGATGCAGTTTGTTCCTCTGCACTATAAGTCATGAGCACAGAACAAAAAGACACATCCACATATCCTTTCCTTAAGCAATCAAATTAAATAACATGAAATAAAATATACGTGAGACCTGGATCTCTTTGTCTTTTCCCCAAAAGCCCTTGCAATGGTTCAACATCTGCAAAATAGATCAAAAGAAAAACAAACAAGATGAGAGCATCATGGTAAATTAATTACTTATATCAGTGATCAAGGAGTCTGATAATATTCAATTGAAATCAATACATCAAATATAGGAAAGGGGAACACTTTTGTATTAATTATGAAAGAGACAAAAGTACAACCAATCCTTGATGTTGATGGCTTCGATCTCTACAAGAACATCTACAATCCTCTATAACTATGAAGATCTCTCCATACATAAGCCAACTCTACTTTTCCTTTGATTCAGAGTTCAAACTAACAACATAAGGGTACTTTTCGTGGCCTCCTCCACTCACATCATGAAGGCTTCATTTATAGGCCCAGAACTCATGGGATGACTTGGGAAATGGATAAGATGTGATCCCAATAGGTGGGGGAAGCGAATTCCACCTCTCCCAAGCATGTAGGAATTGAATCCATGGAGGTTTCCAAATGGAGGCTTCCAGAACCTTCTTTTTTCCCTTTTTTTGACTATCGACGCTCTTGGCAGAAAGGACATGTGCGTCGACCTAATTTTATGTCAAAGAAAGGAGGCATCAACGCTCTTTAATCCTTAATGGGAAACACCATCGACACTATGTGTAAAAGGGAGTAAGGCGTCGACCCTCCAAGATATGGGAAAAATAAGCCCAAAACATCTCAGGTCAAGTTTAGGTCATGTTTTCAAGAAGGCACATGGACAATGTGGAATTTCCAGGTGCAACACGTTTACGACCACAGAGTGAGCTAGAGAGAACCATAGCCGAGTGATTGTAGAGCTGAACCCTATAATCCTTGTTAAACTAAGCTGACACACATGGTCATTGAGATCCCTAGCGACAGTGAGACATCAGAAGCAACCGTTATCTCTGGTTGCCCAATCAAAGAAGAGAGTCTGTCACCTAAGATACAACAACTACAACAAGAATGAGAGACTGATCCAATGGTGAGAACATAGAGGGAACCTACCAATGGGGCTGATCATGCTACAATTCCGACGCTGAGATTCTATGCTGTTCCTCCTCCAACTCAGAGACCACCAGGACAACCCAGCCAAGAAATAGTTAGAGAACTATCTGGACTCCCGAGGATGAAAAATGCAGGACTCCTGTGGATGCTCTAGTTAAAGCACCCTTAGAAGAGGAACAAGAGCTGGATGAACCTATGGAAGAAGACTCACCATTGCGCAGAGGGCCAGATGGGGAGGAAGAGGATGATAATTTCACATACTATGTTCCTCCAAGGAGAGACAATGCACCGAGGGTGGACCTCCCAAAGAAGGAGAATACAAAATTAGTAGCGCTGCGAATCCCTGATAATGTCCCCTTGCTAATGGACATCATGCCCAAGTTGGCCAAGTTAAAATTTGAAGACCTCGAACACTTGAATGCAACTCGGATTACAGAGAGCGGATTGCATAGCCATGAGCTAGCCTGGCGCTAGTAGAGCACAATTGCTCAGGCTGATGGATTGGGACAAGGGAGTTGGCTGTGTAGGTTTGATGAACCTACTGTTTATGCCCCATTTTGGCCATAGTTTAAAAGTCAACACTTATGTGAAGCAGCTCCTGGTATGCTTTCACAGAGGATGCCTGTGGCTCGATCGACCATACCCGGTCCACATCGAGTAGATTTTAGTAATAACCGGCCTCCCAAATAAAGGAGACGGCCCTGAGCCATACTTGTCCAAGAAAGACACCAACCGGATCAAGTAGAAGTACAACATGCAATGCACAAAGAGGGGATTCTTGATTTAGCCGATCGAGGACAAAAGTGTCAGAATTGCTGTGCAGATCTTATCCTATTATATGTTACACAAGATGCAGCCCAATATGTGTTTGACTGCAACGGTGGAACTTGCAGAGTTCTGCGCGCTGGGTGGAGTGTTCAATTGGTCATGGTACCTACTGAATGATCTCATAGATGATGCAGTGCAGGCCCAGTATAAACCCACCTAAAAATTCCATTATTCATGGCTGCTCATCTGAATATCGTTCACCATGTGAGCCATACCGCCGGACTATGTGCAGATGGATGTCCCACTACCTTTTTATGGCGCAAGGTACCAAAACTTGTGGGATGACATAAAAAACCTAGCACGAGGGAAGGAGAACAACATTGACTTCTTTTTGCACGCAGAGGCATTGCGCGATGTTGTCTGCTGGTCCCATCGAATCCGTGCTGTGATGGTACACAGGCACGCAACATTTATTAACTTTCAAGTCGTAGCACATAATATGATCTTAGAGCTAAAAAAGGACTCAACCAAACAATTGCACCATGCAGGATTCATGCTGAAGGATGAGGATGTGGATGCAATCATTAACCTATGGCAGCAGGAATGGCGCGGCCCAATGGCTGAGCCCCTTCTCGAAGGACAGGATGAAGAGGAACCACCTCTCCACCAAGTTCATGATGAAAGCAATGAAGGAGGCAACAGACAAGATAACCAGTTGCAGGATGAGGAAGAAAAAGATGACGACGATAGGCATAGCTTAGATGAAAGTGATTTAGAGCACACACTAAGCCCAGAGAATGTGCAGACCCAGGCACAAACCAGACAACAAGAAGGCCAACCACATCACAAGAAGCAAAAAACAGACAAGGCAGTGAACACAAACACCTTAATAGAAGACGATGTGGGGGAGCTCGTAGCAGCTATTGCTAAAGTTGTGCACATAGAAGCTATTGCTAAAGTTGTGCAAGACAACCTTACGATCTTGAAGACGCAACAAGCAAGCATAGCCGAGCAAGTGGGGGGCCATCTGAATAAGTTGATTGAATCAATCAACGAAGTCAAAGCCACCGTTGAGATTGAGACGTGTGGCATCAAACCCAATATCCAAGTAGTCGTACCAGAGCTAGTGTCGCCCATGAAAGTTACAATCTAGTCCAGTGCACTAGAAATCAGAACATAACCCACTACCTTTGATGATGCTGTAAAGGATATTTCCAAACTCCATTTAGACTTCTCAATGCCGCCCTTGAGTGAAGTCTACGAAGTGTAGCAGGAAGCCACGACAAAAATGCGACTAAGAGAGAATGTTGTTGCCTATCAGTAAACAAAACAACAAAAGAAGGCACAGGAATGTAAGGCCTTGCTGAAGGAAAAAGAATAAGAAATTCAGGGGTGCATCAACCTTCTTGTTGAGAGGGAACAAGAAATATTGGTGCGCAAGCATAACCGCCTCACACTGGCAGAGACCATTAAGAGTGCCATTGCAGAATTCCCACGTGAGGCAGGCCAAGAAGGTGAGGACTCCACTACTAAGGTAACCAGGCTAGCAAAGATCGTGCAGAATATTCAGAAGCAGGTAGAAGAGCTACAAGCTAGACAGGTGCCGAGCACACCTCCAGAGGAGCTTTAATAACGATGAAAAGCAGTGTCTAAGGCTACTGGAAAAATAAAACAAGGAGAAACATTATGCGCTAAGGCACTAGAATATGTTTCTATGGTATGGGAAGCGATTATGGAAGACACAACTATTGAAAGCATAAGTGAAAACATGTGCATAAATGAAGAAAAAATCATTATGGAGAAAGCAGATACGAAGAAGCTGGCCTTCAAAGAGAAGGTGGCTAAGATGACTGAAATCAAGTGACTGCAGAAGGAGGTCTAGACTCTTCAAGATAGAGAGCGGGCTAGGGAAGTAGAAGTTGAAGTGCACTAGTTAGAAGCAGCACGCATCACCAACGTTATTCAACCGCCGAAGGAAAAACTTGAGACTATCGCATAGTCAGCAGATGCAGGTTCGTCGAAACATATCAGTTTTGATCGATTAGAGCAATTGGCCGCACAGGTAGAAGAGGTATTAGATGAAGTTGTGGGGGTGCAACAGATGGTGAAAGAGTTTCTGGACAAGGTTTGTCCTATGGCGCAATCAACACCAGAGTCATAAAATTTTGCCGGAAAATTCGTAAGTTTTGCGACGATTTTTTTTTGAAGATAAGTCCATTTTTGCTTAGTGGCTTGGGACGAGCCGCATGTGAGTGTTGGGGGCTTGTTGGGCTCGAAAAGGAGAAAAGGAAGAAGCTCAAGTGTAAGAAAAATAAGGTACGTTACTTGAGCAATAGGAAGGAAAAGAGGCCGCGAAGGAAGCAAAAGGGACTAATGCAGGCGGAATAAAGATGCACGTGGCGGACACAACTTGCAACAACACAGTGCAACACAATTCTGCACTCAAGAACTCATCTCAGCACAGCTTTGCAACTCAACTCCCAATATTGCACAATTGTGAATGCCAACCTCATTCGATCCCTTCTTATAGCACCAATTTGATCACATACCCATCATGACCAAATCAATGCGATCATCATGACCAAATCATGCATTAACTGCCCGAATCTGTTTTTGACCTTGTCAATCCAACGGTCGGATCTACCATCAATGCACATCACTTCAACAAGCACTGCCAGTTAACTACTTTAACTATCTTCATTTATTGCTGATTTGACTTTGTGTGCAACCATGTGGTTGTCGCAACATGACTGTCTAATTGCGCTACTAACTCCGACACTTGCGCATCCAATTCCCCTTGGTGCACCAACCTTCGATCTATCTATCATACTTCTCTCTCTCTCTCTCTCTCTCTCTCTCTCTCTCTCTCTATTTATCGTAAGTGCCTCAAGCATTGTGCGGTTTTGGGACCATCCTATAGGGCTTCAGCCGGCTACCATTCACTAGTTTTGGTAGCATCGCACCATCTAACTATTGTAGTTGAAATGATCCTCCTGGAGTAATGGAATTAATGAGATATGGACCCAACCAATGCATCTGTAACTTACCTGGATGCTTCATGAACTTTCTGTCACAGAACAACACAAAGTCTCCTTGCTAAGACTATTTGTTCTTTATATGTTGATCGGGCCAAGCTTTCTATCGATCCTTTTCGATGTGCTGGTTAAATCCAGCGATGAAGCGATCTTCCTTGAGTTGCACCAGTTGCTCCAATCATTCCTCGAGTGCTTCTTCATCATTAGTTCTTGTCGCTCCCACTATGCGCAAACTGGGAACAATGTACTCCATACGCATGACTGCCTCTTTCCCATACACCAATTTGAATGGTGTCTTCCCTATTAATGTTTTGCAAGTGGTGCGATATGCCCATAAGACTGCTGGAATCTTCAAATCCTAGTCACCACATTACATACCTTTGTAAGCGCATGCTCCAATACCTTATTGAATGCTTCCACTGTCTCGTTCACCCGAGGATGATACATGGTACTCTTCTTATGTTGTATCTGAAGTTGCTTTGTCAATGCACTGATTGTGCGATTGATGAAGTGATTCCCGTGGTCACTCATCAGTATCCTTGGATATCAAAACCGTGTCACAATGTTGTCAACTAAGAACCTTGCTACTATTCTGTTCGTCGTACCTTAGAACTGTTTTGTCCATTGTACCTTCCAGCATGGTACATTTTTGTATCTCCAAAGCGAACTGTCATCGATATTCAACACTGCGACCATCTAGTGATCGACTTCTTATGGGTCGCCCACCATCATGTGTTAGCTGGAATATTTCATCTTCTGCAGACAGTAAGGTGTTCCACTGGTCTGAATGGTTCAGATCTAGAACAAATGAAGGAAAGAGGTTGAAGACCCTCCCTGGATGCCGTAGATACCTGGAATGTGATGCTTCGATAGTAACCCTGTATACCTGCAATCATCTTAAACACGCAAACACATCAAAGCAGCTAGAATATAATCTACTGATCCATGTTAGTGACTAAGGAATCTAACAACATACATGTGAAATCAAACAACAACAATAATGTGGGATGGAAATCAACTTGCATTAAGATAAAAATGGAGAAGTTTACAACCAAGCCTTAGTGTTGACATGCATCTCCATGAAATCAAGCACTCTCATCCCCATAAGCTCTGACTTTAGCTCTCTATGCTCTCTAATGGTTTGGGCCAAGTAATCAATCCAACAACATAACAATACCTTAAGAGTTCTCTCCCTCAACCATGACCATGAGCTTGTATTTATAAGGCTCAAAGGATAGGGATGGTTGAGAGATTAGTGGATGAGGTGGCCTCTAAGATCCTAGGATGGGGGATCTCGAGCTCAACTGACCCACAAGGATAGGTATAAGGGAGGACACGCGGCTCATCATCTAGAAGCCTTGAGAAAATTCTCTTTTTCCCATTTTACCCAGGGTACCACGTTTCTCCTTCAATGATAGAGTGGTTCTGGTAAGAAAAACTTATGGATGAAGGGCCATAAGCGGTGGCACCACTTGTGGAAAGCAAGGGATAGGCGGTGCGAACAAGGTACCACTCCTGGACAAAGGGGAAAGTGTGGTGCTGAGCATTTTTGTGAAAGATTGACAAAATGGTATGAGTTTCCACTTCAAGTGCTGGGATTCAGGGCAAGTGGGTATGTTAAGAGTCTTATCACATGATGGTGATAGGATTTTGGTATAACATGATGCCCCCCAAAGCATCAGTCTTAGAGGGATATGATAAATGAGAGCTTTGAGAGAACACGTTGTTGCTACGAGGTGAAAATGTCAGCTCGATCGGAGAAATATGCTGTCAAGTAGGCATTTGTAGTACATCAGTATGTTGACTCATAGACGCAAATAACCAAACTCATGGTTGCAGACCAATACAAGGCATATCCATGAGAGGAATAAACAAGCATGGCTACTAGAATAAAACGTAGATCCATGTGATAGAGGAATCAAACTTGGAAATAGCTACTAGACATACAATGTATATCTATGTCACAAAGACGCAAATTTGAGCATAGCCACGACCATACAAATGTGGATCCATGCTAGATATACAAAACTCCATCGCAACTTGGGGAGAAGCAATGAGCGCTTTAAACAAATACCCAGGGTCTTCATCTCGTCTTCCACAATGTACGATTCTATCCATGTGATTACAATGATTTGAAGTCGAACATGGTAGAAACCACTTGATTACCAGTCAATGATGTGAACTGTTAACAAGTAGGAGGGAGATCACCATTGATGTCAATGATTCCCAAGGTACCCTAGTATAATCTACTGAGTGTGAATAGATGTCCTAATGTCGAATACCCAGTCGATTCTATCGATCAAAGGTCAATGATGTGAACCTATGTCGAGAGCGAGAGAATCCGTCATTAAGGCATACAAATCTCAAGGTACCAAATATTGTTTCTAAGACTATTTCTCGGATGATGAGCTGATGTTGACAGGAAAAGTCTCGTCGAAGGAGGGCCATGATGAGTCCCACATCGACGACACGAAACTCAGAACATAGTTCTGGAATGATGTAAATTTAGTAACCATAAGACTGACTCAAAAATACTGACACAAATACTGTGTGGACTGCAGAGGTAAAACTTCTTCAAATCCCCTTTAAACATCAAGCGACACGACAAAAAGACTTAGCAGCATGACTAAATGGGACAGACACACAATGTGATAGTGGACAATGCATTCTTTTGAATGACTCAAAGGAGTGACATGACTCATGAAAGTGAATCGTCGTGGAGATCAGTTGAATACCCAATTGACTGACATGATGTGTAGACAAGTGCCATGTTCAAAGGTAACGACAAACAACTGCCATTATTTGCAAAATGATTCCCTTCCCATTTCCCCCATCATGATCGATAAGTGCCTCTTTTCAGTTTTATGAGTTCAAAGAGGGTAACAAACAGTCGATATAGCTTTTCGGAAGGCAAGTCTAGACTCATATGTTTTACAAACCTAAGAGAGGAGGGGTTTGTTCCCAAAATGGGTCTCTCAATGTTTAATTTAACGAGTCTAATGAAAGAAAACTTGGTATTGTTCATGTTTAGAGAATCTGAACGAATACGGAAGAAGACTCCAAAGGGGTCCTTTTTCATATGATTTAGTCTCTAAGGCCCGAAAAAGTGTAAAATCATACCTTAGAGAACTCTTCTAGTCATGGTTGGATGGAGTGTTCCTTTTCGTAAATAGTCCTATCTGAACTAAAAAAGAGATAACCTGCCATCGAACGGATGACTCTTCAAATACTTTAATGAGCATGAAGAAGACAAGATTGCTCGACTATCTTTTCATATTTAGGGAGACTGAAAAGAGTTTAAAGAGAACTCCATGAGGTTTCTTTACACAATGTCACATTTTACAAGCCTGGAAAGAATCAGAAACGGACTCGACGATCTTTTCATGTTTTAAGGAGTCTGAAAAAGAGGTGAAAAGAAGACTCCATTAACCTTTTTCGTGTTTGAATCCAGAGCACGAAAAAGTAACAAACTAAGCTCAAACCACTTTTCATGTTTTAACCAGAGCACGAAAAATGAAAAGTAAGCTCAACACCATCTTACTGTTTTTAACGAGCTCGAAGATCAGTTGAAAGAATGCTTAGGGATTGGTTTCATTTTTACGCAAGCTTGAAACCAATAGGTAAACTTATGCTTGAAAAATCCCATTAACATGATATACATAGGTTGGAATGTTTCCCCCAGCATGATTGCTAGCAAAGCTTACCCCTAGCATGGTTGCTAGCGGCTCGGCATGCCCCCAAGCTTCATTTAATTTGATGATTCTTCTTCCATACCCAACCTAAAAACCTGGTTACTAATGTGAAAATGTTCAACAGTGGGGTAGGAAGAACGAGAATCAGGAAGGTGAAAAGAAGGTTCAAGTTCTAACACTAAAGGGAAGACTCGAATCAAGGGAAGGGGGTCTGTTTCATTTTTACACAAGCTTGAAACAGAAGGTAACTTTTCTTGGAACATGGTTTCATTTTTATGCAAGCTTGAAACCAAAAGGTAAACTATGCTTAAGGAAACCTACTTCATTTTTTAACGAGCTTGAAATAGAAAATGAACTATGCTTAGGAATGATTTCATTTTTATGCAAGCTTGAAACCAAAAGGTAAACTATGCTTGAGGAGATCCATTTCATTTTTTAACGATCTTGACATAGAATGGGAACTTTGCTGAAAGGCATCTATTTCATTTTTTAATGAGCTTGACACAGAATGGGAATTATGCTCAAAGGAATCTGTTTCATTTTTTAACAAGCTTGACACAGAATGGGAACTTTGCTCAAAGGAATGGTTTCATTTTTATGCAAGCTTGAAACCAAAAGGTAAACTATGCTTGAGGAGTGGTTTTATTTTTTAACAAGCTTGAAACCAAACGGTAAACTATGCTCTCAAACCTACTCCTACTGAACATGATATCCATAGGTTGGTAGGTTTCCCCCATTTCATAAAAGCTAGCAACTTAGCTCCATTATGATCTCCATAGACTAGAGCCATGCCCCCATTTTACCTATTATGGGAAGAAGCTAACTAGAAGAAGGGGGAGGGACCACAAGTACACATGGCACATTTAGGGCAGTCTGATTACTAGAGGTAATGCGATGTTCAGGTGTAACAAAGGAAAGCTGATCAATGGTCACAATATTCCCATCATCGGGAAAATGCATAACTCTAAAGAGCGTGGACACAACAGCCTTCATGGCATAAACATAATCACGTCCAAGGAGCAGATTGAAATCTAAAGGACCTTGGACCACCATAACATCAATACAGATAGTTTTCCCTCCTAATGTAATAGGCAAATAAGGAAGGGTCCCTAAAGGTGTAGTAGGTCCTCGGTTAAAAGCTAGTATCTAATTGGTGGCTGGCACAAGCTGAGGAGAACCTAAAACTTTCCAAGTAGTTGAGGATAGAATACTAACAGAAGCCCCTTCATCAACAATAGTGTGAAGTATCTGCCTAGTAGTAACATTCACAACTATCTGGAAAGGAACACTCAAATGAAGACGAGACTCTGTTAGGTTACTCCAGTCAAAGGAAATAACCTCATTACTTGGAGAGGGTTCTGTCAAAACAGAAAAAATTTCCCCTTATCGAGAACAATCAAAACGAAACATAAAAAATTCAGCAGGTTTAAGTTCATTGTCTATTGGAAGAGAAGAACATGAACAAGATTTGGTCAAAATGACTACTTCAGTCTTAACACTCTCGGATGAAAGAGTGGGATTGGGTGGAGGTGATGTCGACTCGACCACTTCACTCTCCGAAGGAAGAGTGGGATCAATTATAGGTGAAACTAAATTGACCACTTGGTCAACCAGTGGGGGATCGAGGGATAACTTACTATCACTTGTTGGAATCACCTATTGATGATCAGTAATATTTTCCAACCAATGCGAAGCTTCATCCATGCTTGGACAAAGAAAACTACGATGCATAGCCTTGCATATCAAACAAGGATACAAGACTTTACCCTTATGACCTTTTACCAATAGGTCACTGGTTGAGGGAGTATCGTCAACATGATGATCATAGGTTGATGACATAGAAGGTTTGGACCTTTTAGACCACTCTTCTTGTACATGGGAGAGACCGGGACACTCCTTAAGATGGTAGTGCCCCTTGTAAAGCTTACAAGGGAACTTGGGTTTTTCGGGCATTCTCTTAGAACGAGCACCATCAAGAGCAGATGGTTGCTTCTTTTTCTCTTTCTTATCCTTCTTCTTCTTACCCTTCCCTTTCTTCTTCTTATCACCATGACTACTAACCATAGAGCTTTGGTCAATCGAAGAAGAAGAAAGGGGTGAAACAACAATCGACGAAGAAGGAGCGGGATTAGTTTGAGGTTGATCCTCTCCCAGAGGAGAGGTGACATTTGAGACATTAGGTGTAACATGAATTACTAGATTAAACAGCTATACTGGTAATCCTATAGTTAACCTAGGAAGATTTAGAGTGGCAATAAAGGGAGGACCAATACCTTCACTTGAAGGGAAAACAAAAGGTACACCTTGGAAAGCGACCTCTTGAGTGGTAGTCCCAAATGAGGATGCCATCTCTAAACTCTCTAATAACCCCCTAACTACCATGCACAAACAAGTACTACTCAAACTAAAAGAAACAAGCAAACATGTGAAAGGAGTGGATAAGAGTCAGGAACCTCACAGGATAGGCCAAAAGGATAACTCAGATGGTTTGAGGATTCCTAAAAGGGTCTCCCGATATTCACAAGGTACGTGGGAGCTCAAATTGCTAGTAGTGTTGTCTAATGCATAACCGTTCACAAGGGGCCTTCCTATATGCAATCGAGTACATGAAGTACCTTTCTATATACCCCAAGGGTACGTGAAAGGCTGTTTGATATACCGATGGTATGTGAAAGAACCGCACGAGTCCCGGGATATAATGTAGACAAATAACTACAGCTCCTATGTTTTAACGACGCCCGGACACGTCTCTAACTTATCACTCAAATTGCTAAAATTTTTAACCTAGTACTACCGTTAATTTTATCTTGTGCGTTTAGGTCGAACCATGGAGTGAAAACTTGAATTAAAGAAGATGCACATTGATCTATATGTTAATGCAAGTTTTCCTCTTCAATGAAATTCTACCTAAGAGAGGGAGAGAGATTTAATTTTCTTCCAAAAAATGCACACCCAAATGGAAATGCAATTCTATCTTTCCAAACGAAAAGTAAAATATCAATGCACCCCAAAGAATCTTTAAAGCAAAAAATAAAAAAAGAGATCTAGAGAACATCTAACATAAATAAAAAATGTTTCCTATCTTTTCATGCTTGAAAAAAACACATAAAAACTTAACGGAAAGATGATTTCACTAACGTTTCCGAACAAAACTAACTCTAATGCACGCAAAGCTGAAAATAGATATTTCTTCTTAATGAAATTAAGATCTATAATTTCAAACAATCATGTACAAAACAAGAAGAAAATCGTTCAACAAACTTGCGAATAAAGCAAAAGAGAGAGAAAACTAAAACTTCTCTTTGAAACAGATTAGGAAACGAAGAACCAATCTTTCCTACCAAGCACTGAAAAAATCAGCATGCAAAAGGAAACAAGAATCACCCCTAGCAAAGGAAGACTCAAAACAACATGGATCACTCATGCATTTCAAGTCCAAAACAAACCAAAAGGCACCGCTCCTTGCCAAAGGCACATGCGCGGTTCCCTGTATAAATCCAAAACACAAAGAGAACGCTAGATCAAGTCAGAAAAAGACCAGATCAAGGTAAAAGCTGATAGATTGAGCATAAAAACAGAGCATAAAGGTCGAAATGATTCAGATATGAACAGATCTAGAAGTTTCAAACCAAAATATATTGAGTCAGATAGCAGATCTGACTGAAGAGAGTTGGAGAAGGAGCCTGGATTCGGACAAGAGTTGAAGAGCTGAGGAATATCAGAACAACTGATACATATATCTAATCCCCAATAGAGTCACTAGATTTGTTAGCTGGAATATTTCACCTTCTGCGGACAATAAGGTGTTCCATTGGTCTGAATTGTTCAGATCCAGAATAAATGAAGGACAGAGGTTGAAGACCCTCCCTGGAAGCCATAGATACCTGGAATGTGATGCTTCGATAGTAACCCTGTGTACCTGCAATCATATTAAACATGCAAACACATCAAATCAGCCATAATATAATCTACTGATCCATGTTAGTGACTAAGGAATCTAACAACATACATGTGAAATCAAACAACAACAATAATGTGGGATGGAAATCAACTTGCATTAATATAAAAATGGAGAAGTTTACAACCAAGCCTTAGTGTTGACATGCATCTCCATGAAACCAAGCACTCTCATCCCCATAAGCTCTGACTTTAGCTCTCTATGCTCTCCAATGGTTTGGGCCAAGTAATCAATCCAACAACATAACAATACCTTTAGAGTTCTCTCCCTCAACCATGACCATGAGCTTGTATTTATAAGGCTCAAAGGATAGGGATGGTTGAGAGATTAGTGGATGAGGTGGCCTCTAAGATCGTAGGATGGGGGATCTTGAGCTCAACTAAACCACAATGATAGGGTTAAGGGAGGACACGAGGCTCATCATCTAGAATCCTCGAGAAACTTCTCTTTTTCCCATTTTACCCAGGGTATCGCATTTCTCCTTCAATGATAGAGTGGTTCTGGTAAAAAACGCTTATGGACTAAGGGCCATAAGCAGTGGCACCGCTTGTGGACAACAGGGGAGAGGTGGTGCAAACAAGGTACCACTCTTGGACAAAGGGGAAAGCGTGGTGCTGAGCATTTTTGTGAAAGATTGACAAAATGGTATGAGTTTCCACTCCAAGTGCTGGGATTCAGGGCAAGTGGGTATGTTAAGAGTCTTATCACATGATGGTGATAGGATTTTGGTATAACATTGTGCTGGAGTAGCCTTCAGTGCTTCCTCCAATTCCAAAAACCACTGTGGTTCTGACACCTTATCTTCAAATTCAACAAGAAATTCAGATAGCTCAGGTAGTCCTTCATAGATTGGTAATTCGATAGTCTCAGTTGTGACACGACATAGTGACTACGTAATCAAGCAACACTTCATAAATGACACCTCATGCAAGCAGTTCTACCAGTTCTCTAAGGAATCATCATATTCAGAAGACGTAGAGCTAGCGCTGCGCCAATCGAGCTCCCCATCAGCAGTTGGATGTACATAATCTTCTGAAATGTTATATGCATGATCCCATCCTCTGAGACCTTCATATTTCACTGACTCAATGTACCTTCGCCCTTTGTTTGGATCCATCAGAGCAAGGACTTTGATGTCTTGATTCTAAAATGTCATCAGACACTTCTTAAAATTGATCACTGCCATACTGTCATTGGCCCATCCAATCCCAAGCAATGTAGGATAGGATCCTCCACCATCACCAACTTCAATTACATCGAAATCATTATAGGTCTTAATTCCTTCAACTTCCACAGCAAGGTGCGAAACTCACCCAATCGACATTAATTTGGCCTTGTTAGTCAGTAGTAGTTGCACATGAGACCATCTCATCATTGGGCTCCCCATCTTTTGTCATGTCTATCTTTTCAGAATATTCACATTTGAGCCTAGATCCAGAATAACTGAATCGACCTCATAGTCCCCAATCTGAATATTCATGCGCATCTCTTTTCCTATCTTCTTCTTATGCAAAGAATTCGCCATGGATTCCTTCTGCCCCTTAGTCGGTCGATGTAACAAATTATGAATCTCAGCAAGAGCATCGAGATCTCTTGCCAGTGATAAGAAACTCTCAAATAAGTACTACAAGGTACCATGCGATTGCAATGGACTTGCTTCTAAAGTGGAATCAAAAGCGGTTGGCATTTCATAAACATGTAACTTACCCGAGTTTTTGCGTATCTCATCCCATGCTTTAAAGAATGTGTCTTTCTTTGTGTTGACATCAAATTGTACTTTCTTATTTCCAGCTAACCGAACTTGTGGAATCAGAATATCTTCTCCAGTTGTTGCCCCTCTGTGAGTGACAACAATTACATCAACATCCTGCGTTCTGGGCTCCGTTGAGATCGTCGCAAACGTCAGGCCTTAGTTATGGTTCAACGGTGGATTCACAGGTTGATTCACGTTCTGATTTGTATTCTGGTTTTGAATTGGAATTTGGTTCTGGTTTTGATTCTGCAATTGGTTCTGGTTCCGCCCTTGATTCTGGTTCTGCAATTGATTATGATTCTGTAACTGATTCTGGTTCTACAACTAATTCTGATTCTTAAATTGCAAAACATTTCCGGCCTGCCACCTCGCGATCAGTTGTGGCTAGGTCTCAATAGTGTGATCAATTGCGGTACAAAATGTACTGTAATATCCTAAATTTTTGACCTAACACTTATGGGCATAAGCCCCATTTCTTATGATGTTGCTTTGATATTTTATTTTGTATATTGGGCATACGAACCCACTGCACATGAGAATGATGATTTGTTTGATATATTGGGCATAAGCCAATTGCATATGTTTTATGTATATGATTTAATGTGTTGGGCATGGACCTTGAAGCACATAATTGATGAGATGTTTTGTGTTGAGGGAGAAGCTCTGGAGCACATGAGTATTTGATGATTTGTGTTGAGCGAGAAAGCTCTAGAGAACATGAGTATTTGATGTTTTGTGTTGAGCAAGAAGCTCTGGAACACATGAGGATTTAATGTTTGCATTGAGAAAGAGGGTATGGAGAGCATGAGTATTTTAAATGTTTGTGTTGAGTGAGAGGCTCTGGAGCACATGAGTTATGAAACCTTTGTGTTGACTAGGAAGCCCTGAAGCACATGAAAAGATAAGAATTGGAAGTGTTGGGCATAGGCCCTGGAGCATTCCAAGTTGATGTTGAGCATAAGCTCTAGAACATCGGATCCTTGGCCATTGTATCCCTAGGTCTATCCTACAAATACATCCTAGCATTAGTGTTGAGCGAGGAGCTCTAGAATTGCACTAAGTTTGTAACTCCTTGTTTCTTAGCGTTGAGTATGGGCTCTGGATAAATGCTAGGAGTTACTAAAAAATTAATATGTTGAGTGAAAATGACTCTGATAAAACATTGATCTCATCTTACTTACTTTTAATTGATTAAATGAAATTTTGAGTTTCTGTATTTCATCAAAGCACCGAGGAACTACCATGTTATACAAGGGAATCAAACATGCAAGGAGGTTTAGAGTTGCCTAACCTAGTTGACCTAACCCCTACCTGAAGGCCTTAATAAATAATTGGCTATAAGCTACAAAGAAAAGTGTCTTGTGATTAGGGATCATGCTATATGATGCCTAAAAGTAAAAATGTTAACAAAGATATATATGAATATATATTTTATACATAATATGTATAAAAGAGTAAGTACAAGTAATAATACTAATAATTATGAATAATAATGAAAGGATATATATATTATTATTATTACTAATGTGAATTAAATATTAAATACCTACAAGAGTCAAAGTAGGAACTAGTCAAAAGTTCTTAAGTTAAATTTAAATAAATATTAAATTTACCTAAATTAAGTAAAAAATGTTATTTCAAGAAAAAAAATGATTCTTGATTTAACTGCTCCTTTTCCTAAAAAGTATGTCGATAAAGACCCAAGCTAAATAGAGGCTTGGGGATCTTTGGATTATTCCATGATTCTACCTGATTATTCTCAAGAGAGTTCTTGGAGAGTATTTTTTCCCAAGAGGAAAATAAAATTGATATAGAACCTGTTATCCCAGATAAGGAAGACTTACCTTAAGAGCTCTAAGCTACTTGCATGTTGGAACCAGCTTTGGGGGATCCGGATTGAAACCAGGAACGGTTCTGGGTCATGGTTGGGTGGAACGTGGTAGTTCCCAAGTTATTCGGTTATCTGAACAGAGGTCAGAACTGTCTATGTCCTTGTTAATGCTGTGTGTTTGAGTTTGTAGCGTTTCTAGCCATTAAAATAGCTTCAACTTGCAGGGATGAGGTTCCTTGATTTTCCTTGTAGTTTACACAAGTTTTCTTATTAAATGAAGAGATTAAATTCTGGAAGGATAAATAGTATATGTTTGCTATAGCTAGGTTATTTTATTTACTCAGTCATGATATACTAGTTAGGGAAATATATATCTTATTCATATTTGTAATGATAGACTGTCACCTATAGTCTTATTAGTTTTCAAAACAATAGGAGGATTTGGTCTCTGTTATTTTCTGCATTATTCTTTCATCATTTACACGTTAATTTCATTCTTCTCTAAAGAGCATATTGGTTTTAATAGAATTCAGATTATTTAGGTTAGCTAGATTTCTGATCATTGTCAAAATTCTATACAAAAGTAAAACATAGATTTTAACTAATTAAACTCCTACTCTACATCTTCCACTACTGGCAGATTTCATACTGCCAGTAGGCTTATCATTTCAACCATCAAAACTATTATATATATCTATGCATAAAAAATATAAATTAAAATACCATTTCCATGAGGAAGCTTAAACCCTCATAACCTATATACGATAAACAGAATAAGCTCAACGCTAATCCTATAATAAACATAACGAATATAGAGCTTAAACCAATCCTATATAATATTATTCATCATAAATTCTCTACATAGTATGCCAGCCATCGAGAGCTGTTAAGGTCCAGGCCGTAGGACTAACTATCATTACATATATCTCTACTATCATTTAACTAAACTAAGAATAAATTCTTTACATAATACAAATCGACTTTTAAACAACATAACCCTTTAAAAGTAGCCATGATCAAATCTTGTTGGCGTCTCTGCCAAAAAAAAAAAACACACACACTGTATTGAATCACCAATCCACGCATCTGACATCCCAAGATCGAATCCTGTGGGCTCACACTACTTACAACATGAAAACCAAATCAAACAATTACCCAGGAATCGAATCCTACCAGGATCGATTTTAAAACATCAAAATATAAAATACACTAACATAACTAATTACACAGAGTAATATCCATCAATTTATACATAGGCTGTGCATTCAGTGTTGAATCGTAGCTATCAAAGCTCAACTATAAATTCCAGCTTAAAAACCATAAAAGAAATCACTACTTTTTGATAGTTCCATATTAAATAAGACACACAAAATATACATGTTTCGTTTCCATATTTTATGGCTCATAGCCGAGAGGTAAAACCCCACCATAATCAACATTAAAAATAACACATGAACCATTTTAAAATGCCAAAAGAACTCATTTAAACCCTATTGTCAACGTTGTTATAGCCACACCATTTACCAAGTTATGCAATTGTATGCCAAGCTAAGGGCCATATCTAATAAAACCCAGGCACGATAAACAAATCATATATCTCACAATAATAGACACTTACAAGTAAAAAACACACATAGTCACAATGCGACAGGGTGCCATTGCAAGCAATGGCACTACCATAAGTTAACCCATCATATAAATCCAAAAACATAGAGCTCTCATTAAATTTATCAAACCATACGTTTAAAAACACCAAAACCAAAATGGTTACAAAGATGAGTCTTTGTCTGGATAGACATGGCTGAAAGTTTTCGCGCTTGAACCAACATCAAACTAATATTTACAACGCATCCCTGAATGCCCAGTATCACAAGGGATCCATACAGTCGAGTCCATAACCAAATATTCACAACATTAACCCTTTCAACAGAGAGATCAAAGCTCCGCTAAATCTTTACATGTAGAGGTAAAAGGCCTAAGCTATCACAGGGCTTACCAATGGAAGGGTATTGCAGACAGTCCTTTAAACACCCATGAGCCGCGAATGGAAGTCACTCTGTCACTTTCATTTTGAAATAGAGTACTATCAGAAGTATGCTAAAACCTCAACATGAAGCAAGTGATAGTATAATGTTGCAAAAACCAGACAGAGAGCATACCTTCCAAAGCACAGGGTGAGCCTATTCCTCCATGTTGTGATGAACCCAAAGAGCCAAACCTCGCAGACAACCCACAACGGTGACAAATGAATCCCAAATAGCGAGAGACTAGAACTTAGGGCTCCTTTTCCCCCCATCGCAAGGAGTATTAATTGCACCACCATGTATTCCACCATCGATGAAATTTTTACCCACATGCATATAGTCCAAACCCCAACATTGAGATTTTGTATTAAAACCTCTACCAAAACCCTCATTAGCATAGTTAAGCCATGGTTTTATAGCATATGGAATATGCCATGAAGGGGCTTACGACATAAACCATAATATTTACAAAGTATAATATAATGTTTTTTAAAGTCTTATGACTTAATCCTATAACCTTAGGCTTTACACAATACAATTTATATGTTATAAATACATAGCAAAGGGATGAAAATTATCATAGTCCCAATCCACAATAATAATGTCAACCAGATATATTAAGGTCTTACAAACCCAACTCTGCGTAAACAGTAGAAGTAGGAATAGTTAGGCCATGACTTTAGTTCGTTTATCTTCGATAAGCATAGGACACTGTAGCATGGGTAGCATGCTGTAGGATGTCAACGTTAGCTGTCATAGAAAGTTTTTTCCAGCTAATGAACCTGCACCAAGAAAGGATAAGTTTGTATTAGTTCAGCATGAGCTAAGTAAACCCGTAAAAACAGATAGAACGAGTTACCTCTCCAAGTGGTCCCATAAGGGATACAAATCCTGCCACTCCACCCCTTAACAGTTAAAGATAAGTCAGAAATTTCCATAAATAAATCCATAAACAATGAATAAGACATATAACCAGGAAGTAAGATACATTTGAACGAGCATATGCACATGTATGATAAATAGAAATCACTAGCATAGTAATCAATTAAACCAGTTCAAGTAAAATAAACATAGTGCATAATTACATCAGTAGTTACATAGGAAAACTCATATAAAGGAAAGGACAACTTAAGACACTTCGACTTAGTAAAAAAATGACTGACACATTTCGCCGAAGATGACTTAATGTCCATAATAGGTAGTATTTAACTAGCCCACATTTTTTTTTAATTTTCGAATTTTGGGGATACTACACGTACATGTACACTGCAACTGTGAACAATCTCCATGGTAATGCCCTAGTACACCACAATTATAACATTGGATAGGTCTACGAACTCATCTTCCTCCGTGACCAAAGCCTGCTCCTCGGAATCCTTCATGAAATCCTCCTTGTTGCTGGTACTATGGTTGAGCAAATTGTTGCTAGGGGGATTTGAATGCCACTGAACATACTGCACTGACTGAATGTACTGTGGATGTTACGAAGCCATCTACATCTTATTATACTGTGGCTGTGGAAAAACCTGTTGTTGCGGTACAAACTGCATCTGGGGTTGTTGCTGCAGTATGAACTGAGGTTGAGGTGGTGGTTGTACGACCTGCAGCTGTTGTTGCTGTACCTCTCCATTCACATAGAATGAATCATATGTTCTTTCCTGGAGTAGGTCATATGTGTGACAATCCTTATCTTTGTGTCCAACATATCAAAAAAATGTGGAGTATAAGTTCGTTGGCTTCATTACCATCTTCTGCATACCCACATTCCTCATGTTGATGCCCATATACTTGACAAATGCGACACCACGGCACACTGCCACAAATCAATGGGTTCGGTTCCCCTGACAACAGGTAGTTTCAAAATATGGGAAAATATCCTTGGTATGTCCATCTTCATGACATCGAGTGATCTAGAGATCCTCGCATTGTTCCTTTCCCTTCTTAATATCTTGCAACTGAAGCGTCAAGTTTGTCAACTGCGTCTGAATCTGGTTCATACCAACCACATTTTCTCCAATGGGTGAATCTTCCAACTTCATTGCTATCCCCAGAGCCTCGCTCTGTGTCGCGATCTTTTGCTGCATCAGCGACAATATTATATGAGCTAGATATGCCGCAATAAACCATTCTTTATGCTGGATGTCGCTCATCTCAAAACTAACCCTTGCCATTAGTGTCTTAAACCTTTGATCAAAATCCCAAACGGTCTCATTTGGATACTGCTTAATTTCTTTCACTTCTGTAATGTACTGCACTTCAGACTTTGGTTTTTTGAATTCTTCAATAAGGCCTCTCTTGACTTCTTCCAATGTCTTCTCCAGAGTCCCCATAGGAACTTGTACAAATTTCATATAACAATCCAGTGTGCGACCCTGAAGGGTTGTCGCCAATTGTCCCTTCTTGACATCATTATCTATAGTTTTTCTGACAATCCATACTACCTCACACAGGAACCAATACTGACTAGGATCCTCAGTCCCATTCCCATGAAATAAAGCTAACTTTTCCTCATCGCTCGCCATCTTGGGACTTCTTCCTACATTTACTAATCTATTATTACTATTAGAGTACTGCTGGCATGTTGGAAAAGTCAGTGTTGAACTTGCGTTTCTTCCTGATTGCAATGTAATACGTGGAGGTGTGGGTAAATTAATGATGGGGTTTGATATTACCTCTACCCTGGGCATAGTCTAGGTCTGGTCATCCTCGTCGCCACTATAGGGTCGCTTTGTCCCATGTGGTCTTCCTTCACAGTCTTGCATTTCGATCGCAACAACACCTTCCCCTGTCCTTTGCCTCTTCTCTTCTCGAAACCCTGCTCGAAACCCTGCTCCTCCTCTTGTAAGACCACTTTCTTCCTTGGATTCCCTCATAGTCTCGTCGTAAATTCCACCCATCTACCCTGTATCATTCAATTCGTCTCCCCCCATCTTTGCAGTATCCACATCCCCCACACACTAGAGTTCTACTACTCGATGTGCATCTTCAGTATGCCTTTTTCACAAACGAGCATCTTAATTGACAATTGTAAAGACAATATGAACCTACCTCTTGGTCCATTAAACATTCTCATTATGCTTCGCTGTAGGATTTAGTAGTATCAACCGCAAACTCGGTGATATAGCCTTCCAAGATACTATCCAGCCAGACTTCAACAACCCACGATGCTTTGTTGTTGGTTTCCTACAACTCCTGGATCAATTCCGTGGTCTAGGACATTGGCTCACCTAGTAGGAAATTTGTATTGCGATAGGTGAATCACGCCAACCAATCATACAATATAATTGAGATTTTAGAGAAAAAATACTCGTGTGGACCGTTGTGTATGTACCTTTCCAGCCACTTATCCATTGTCAGTCCAAGGTTCTAATTTTCCTTCTCAGCCAATTCTCCTAGCTTATGGTTGAACCAATCTTGAATTTCTACTTTTTTCAAATGCCACACCATGTCCTCCAATAAGTCACAACAAGGTCGTGACAATGGAACCATTTGTTGACACACACTCAACAAAACCAGTTGACAGGGGTTCCCACTCTATCGACATCCAAACCACCGCAATATCCTTGAGCACCGGCCTAGACAGGTTTTACCCTATCCGGAAACACCCGCAGAGCGGATGAAGTGTCACCCGAGATGTTAAAGAGAGAGCTGACAGAACCAAGTTTCCGCAAAATGAGAGAGGACAATGTGCATATACTTATCAAATTAGCACCACCTTAACAGATCTGATCATTCAATTCATGCATTAACAGAGCCATATCATTGTCCAACATATCACATCATTATATCATAACTGCAATAAACACCTTGATGCACAAATAGATCTAACAAAATAACATCATTAAACTAAAGGAAACATCGCATCATTTACAAATCCATGTCGCAGATACTCATTGCATTCATAATTGAGTCACAGAAAACAATAAAATAGGAAAACAAAAAAGAACATAATGATTCAGCTCAACTTCCATCTTGTCAAATTACTTCCGCAAAAAATCACAAGTTCTCCAATAACAGTTCACAAATCAACAAGTGCTCTCCAAAAATACAATGACATAGATGAGAAAAAAGAGAGTCTCCAACACTTATGATTCAACATCTACTTATAGACTTGTGCCTTTACATTCAAGGTCCACTTAGACAACTTCCTAACTAACTCTTAACTGATTCTAAAAAATAATGACAAACATCCGCACAATGTGGTCCAAAACTACAAAAGATGACACAAAAATAAATAAAATATTCCATTTTCGCTTTGCGCGGTGTCTTTTACCTTGCACAGCATTCGTGATGGTGCACAACTAATGTATCCCAAAACTGCCTACCAACACTTACCAATTGTTAGTGACACAACATCCTTCTTAACTTGTGCCCCTTTCCTCCACACTGGTTCATGATTGCTTTTTTATTTTGGGCGTACTCCAACCATTAGTTGTTCACGCGGTGAAACCATAACTTTGATGTTTCATTCATGGGAGCAGTCCTTTCCTCATGCTATGAATTATCTTCATGCATAAATACTAGTACTCCCGATGAGGGAGTATCGTAATTAACTTCGTACATTAGCATAATTCCCCATAGAATACCACGACATAGATCACATGTTCTTCAATTAAAAGGAAAAATAAAGATTATTCGCCTATTTCATCATGTTGCCTCCTCGTTGTTCTTTGGACTATGCCCAATATATATATACGTAATTTGTTTATTATTTTTAAAACAAAATGTATTTTAAGGAGATTTGCATATATTTTCTAAATTTTTAAATGGATCTTTATCCCATTAAGTTGGGGATCAAATATTTGTAAATCTCTTTGTATTTGGGGATAAGTTATGGATCTTTGGGCTATATAAATGATTGTAATTTTCCATGGGAAGGCATTGAAGTTTTCGGTGATATGATGCCAAAGTTCCTTTGAAGGATTTGTAAACTTTGCTCATTTTGTAAGAGGATTTTTAGCCACTCTTGGGAGATTTTGGAGAGTGAGAGGAATTCATTTTTGAATCCTAAGTCTCTTTGTAGCAGTTGTGAGGAAGGCATTTTGTACCTATTCAAGCATTTTTTTGAAGACTAATAAGATTGGTCCTCATTGGAACTAGACCTGGAGACATAGCACAGGAGGCGTGAACTCTGTTATCATCTGATGTCTACAAATTTCATGGTTTGGATATCTTTTATGTGGTTATGTGCTTCAATTATGCTATTTACTTTCACCATTTAAAGCCTTTTAATGAGTTTAATCATTCAAATTTCCACATGCAAATTAATGGTTATAAAGATCTTATCATTTTCGGATCAAGGAAGGACTATATACAAGTTAAGCATAATGGAATAATGTTCTTAGGATTAGGATTACATGCCAAGGTGCAACAATAACTTCTCTTGCTCAAGATTCCCCCCCTCTCTCGCAAGAAAAAGCAGAACAATAGTTTCTCTTGCTAAGGATTGCCCCCCTCTTTTGTAAGACAAAACATCAATTTTTTTTTCTCTTGATTAGGATTATCCCCTTTTCCTACAAGACAAAACTAACAATAAGATCTCCTGCACATGATTGTACCCCTCTCTTGTAAGACAACCGCAACCAATGGAGTCTCTTCATAGGATTTCCCCCCTCTCTTGAAAGACAAAGTTGCGGTAAATGTGATCTCCTTCCCTACGAAACAAAGCTTGGCCACTAGGTGTGAGAATACCATTCGAATCCTCTCTTTGGAATTTAAATTGAAGGAAGAAAAACCCTTTCGACAAACCAACTCACTAATGGAAGATTGGTTCTCCTCAAAGCAGTGATACAGAGTATCCTTGTTTACTGGGCCTCAATAGTTTATATTCCAAAAGGAATAATGTACAAGATTCACAAGAAGTTCTTCTCCTTTTTGTGGACTGCTAGTAAAAAATCAGAAGGCATCCTGCTAGTCAAATGACAAGCGACGACTAACCTAAAATAACTTGGATATTGGGGTATTAAAAACCCCTTTATGTTTTGTCAATATTTGGCATTAAAATATCTTTGGAGGCTAATAAAAAACCAAAGTTATTTTTGGGGGAAAGTATTGATCTCAAAATATTTCCCTAATTCTTCCATTTAAGATTGGATAAGGAAGCTGGATACGCCATAAAAAGTTGGATCCATAGGATGGAAAGCCTTTTTCCTAGCCTTCCCTTTGATTGAAGACTGGTTGTCCTAGTCTATTGGGAATGGGAAGGGATTTTAGATAGGAGAGGACCCGTGGATAGGTGCAAGAGACGGTTACAAGCTTTCCATAGATTTAACAGAGAAACTCAAAAGACTTAGAATCACCAGTCTTAAGGAGGCTAGCTTGCAGCTTACATCGATGGAAGGTAAAACAAAGTGGAAAAGTGTGGAAGTTCTAGGGCTAGAAGGAAGCTTAAAGGATAAATGGAGGGTGTTTAATATTCTATTACAAACATGTTACATCCATTTGGAAGATGATACAGTGGATATATTTGGTTGGTAAAAAAACACAACAACAGGGGAGTTCACAACGAAGCTTGGATATCAAAATTCATCCATAGAATATTTTTAAGGAGAAAGAAAACAGCGGTGGTATTATGTTTGGAAGAATGAAGGCTCTATTGAAAGGCTAAGATCACCTTATGGCTAGCCCTGAGTAACAAACTTTTAACTTGGGAGAATATCAAAAAAAGAGGGTGGAAAGGACCAATCTGGTGCATTTTATGTCATTCAGATGAGGAATAAGGATCTCACTTATTCGTTTTCTGTCCTTATGCATAAATAGTGTGGAATACAACCACCAAAGAACTAAAGTCACAAGAATTTCATGAAGGAACTTCTCTGGAACAAAAGTGGCACTCGTGGTGGTCAGATAACTCCGTACATTTGTTCAATTCCTTCCCTTCCTCCTTTATTTATGGAATATGGTGGGCTCGCAGCACATCCATTTTTCAAATCACCTCACTCCTCAAGAGGTGATGATGGCCCTTGTTGTGCAGTGGACAAAGGAACACAAATCAAAAGAAAAAATTCTCAAGTCACGAATCTTGGTATCACTGATCATCAATAAGGAAATTCCATGGGCCTATTTTCATTCTGTATTGGAACTGGCTGTAAAAAGAAATTTAACCAGCCTCCACATATATGGCGGCTAAAAAATGGTTGTGGAATGGGTTAACAATAAAATCTAGATTAAAGCACCACGCCTTCAACATCTTCTTAGATCCATTTGAAGGCTCTTGAATTTATTCTCTATATTCTCCATAACACATGTTTATAGGGAATTGAACACATATGCAAATCAAATTTAAAAAAATGCACTACTTTTAGTGCTAGGGCATACTGAGACAGAAGAAATTTGTGAAGGATATCATTAAAAATATCAAGAGATCCTTTTTTTAGCAGAAGAACGATGTAATGAAACTCATGCTTTGAATCATGCTATCGTATCAACTAAATGTAGCTCTGAAATAATTTGAGCATACTCTTTTTAAAGGATGTTTTCCTTGAATGAAATGAGGC
>LPNX011115276.1:156445-172105 GCA_001517045.1 Pseudotsuga menziesii | reverse complement strand
GATATATATGCGTGTGTGTGTGCATGCATGTGTGTGTGTGCGTGGGGTTTAAAACCATATAAAAATGTGAATTTATTTAGATTTGAGTCAAATTTGGAGTGAGCCCATATTAGGAGTTATATCTACCAAAATCTAATTTGAAAACAATATATCTAAAGAAACCATATAAAAAATGTGATTTTTTTTAGATTTGGGTCAAAGGTGGAGTGCGCCCATATTAGGAGTTATATCCAACAAAATCTAATTTGAAAACATTATATCTCAAGTACCATAACAAGTGGCGCCAGTGGTGCATTGGTTAAAAATGTTGGCAATGGTGGAGGATATCACAAGTTCAAACCCGTGGACCTCTCCCCATAATATGATTTGTTGTGGCATATGTGGTTATATATGGTTCGTGGTTGTATTATGTTGTTATATATGGTTTGTGGTTGTATTATGTTGTGGTATATCTTGTTATACATGGTTTGTGGTTTGTTTGTTGGCTCATGATGGTTGGTCATGGGGATAGTGTTGGATCTCGGTTCCTCTAGTGGTATGGTTTGAATACAACATAAAACATATATGGGGGCTGAGGGCTTAGCTTAAAACCTAATCATTTTTCAAAATGCATCACTTTTTAAACTTATACGCAAATGACCCTCTATATGGGTAAGCAACAACAAGCGAAGATGATGGCTAGGTGGATTTGGTGGAGGCTTGGGTAGAGAGGAGGTTGGGGGTTTAATCCTCTCTAACCCCATAAATTTTGGTAAACAAAACAACATGTATGCCAATTGGTTTCCACATGGCATGCCCAGATTGGTCCACTTGTCAACTTGCTAGAGGTCCATTTTCCTGCCATGTCACCTCCACGTGGCCTGCTATAGAGCTGCCATGTCACCACTCTACTGACTGTATTTACCAACTGTACATGCCAAATGGGATATCACATTAGCTCCATACATTCCACGTGTCACCCTTATAATGGTGCCACTTGGAACCCCTTTTTTCCTAACTTTATCTATTTTGTCGAAAGTTTATAATTGAATAACTTTCACCTCCAGATCCCGTTTTACACAAAATGAAAATCATCGGAAAGCTCTCGTCAAGCTCTACACAACTGTAAGCTTCTGATATCAATTTGAAGACTTTAATTTTGATCGATCTTGGATATCCTCCTAGATCATTCCTTATTAGAATCTCTCAAGTGTTCTAATCGTAATAATGTAATGGGTTCAAGTACATTACATTATGTGAGCCTATTGATTTGACCCTCTTTGTAATATACCTTTATTAAGTTATTCCCAAGAGACTACAATGGGCTTGTTGATGTTTGTCATTAGGGAAAAATGCCCCTTTTCCAACAGTAGGGGTTCACCCCAACTAAAAGTCTGAATTAGACCTTTCACCATTTAGGAAACCCATCTGGATTATGCCTCAACAACCATTACTAAATTGGGGTTCACTACTTAGGGCTTTGTATAATGAAATACACAAAATTTACCTAATTTAATATGTGAAATGCAAAATACAAAATGATTATACTCTATATGCAAATGTGAATCTATTCTAGATTTTTATAGTTCAGAGTACATAACTTAGAGGAATGGACACATAATCAAATATATTTCTATTTTCATCTACAACGAGAAAGTTATTCAATAAGTAAAAGTAGAAATATAAACAACCAAAAATTAAATCAACAAAACTACGTGATAAAATAATTGATTTTATTTCCATGTTCATGACTACAAATAAAAAAGAAAGAGAAAATACAAACAAGAATGGATTTTGTTAAATTTTAACTCACAGAAACAATAAATTTATCATTCACATATTTTTTCTAACACTTAGTGTACTATGATTTATGTCTCCATTTAATACACCAAACACAAATGCATATAAACTCAATGCTTCAATTCTATAAATTAATGAGAAGAGATACAGAACAAAGTCTGATCTCTATGAAACGAAAAACCATAGTAGACAGTCACACAGTGACATAATAGGTTTGGTCTAAAGACCCAGGAAAAACCTATTTGAAAGAGAGATTTTATAAATGAGCAACTCAGAAATTTAATACAAGTACACAACTTCTTTAATCAACATTAAAGTTTTGACTTATCTCATTTCCGACACCTTGAAATTGTGCTAACTAAATGTTGTTGTGAAGTGATACCTGTGCATAGACTATGCATTAGATTTTCCCCAAAAATAGGGCCAAAACCTTGTTTTTTGTGCCCAATAATCTTTGTTATCTTTGTATGACATGTACAAATATTATCTTAGCTTTTAATGCCTTAAAACCCAAGTTGTTAGTCACTTCGATTGATGTGCCTACAGATTATTGTACAAACTGCACAAAAATAAAATGTATGGTCATTTTTTCTCTCACTATATGGACCTATCAACACTTGGACCTTTCTTGGTTTGTGTGCATCCAAGTTTTGCTTCAGATTATTGTAAATATATCCGTTTGTTATCAAAAACTTGCTTATCTTCTTTCCCTTCCTCTCTCTCTTCATATTCAATGCTCTCATGAATGCTCCCCCTCTTGCGTTTCTCACACAAAAAATACAATTCCCTTCTCTCTTGAAAAATATATTTAATGTTTGCACATTCAATGACCTAACCCGAACTTCCAGAACTACTTTTGATCTAATGAATGAGATTCATTCTCATCATTAACATGTAGGATTTAACTTCTCATTAAATACATTTAAGTTATTAAAAGTCATATAACATGTCATTTTTACACTTTATAATATAAAGTCACATTATAATTATAAAGCCATTTCTACTTTATGACATAAAATCACTTTATTCCATGCAGTCATTCTTCTAGAGAAACATATTTAATGTGCCTTTCATATTAGGCATCATCGTATGGAAAAACATCTTGAGCTATCATTTTGAACTACCCCTCATAGCAAGGGAGGTCCTTCTGGCATGTCGACCACTAAGATCATTTTCTAGCCTCACACTATCTATTGTAGAAACTCCCCTTGACTCTAGAAGTCATCTCTCTATTCATCATGTAATCTAAACTAAAAACTTGTGCCTAGATCTAGTGCTTTAAGACATCTCATCCTGCTCCTGAGAAACCTCTAGATGTGTCATCTTAAACCAACTCAACCTCTTTCCAGTTCTAGAATGAGTTTCATGCTCTTCTCTCTAAACCATGGACTAACTATCCCGCGCAACTTCAATCCTCAGAGAATATAACTCTCCATTTTCTCACTTATAACTTGTTGTTCACCCAGATCCTTCCAACATAAGTTATCTTTGCACTATGTACATCCTACCTATCCATTTAATACGCAACAAATCTCTAATCAGATTCTTGTTTTCCAAATAGATGAAGGCATAACCCTGCTTGAACAAGGTTGCATATCTCACATCCTCCAAGACTGAGATTGAGAGGAGGATTACCCTTAGCACTGTGTTGAGGCCTGGAAAATTGCAGGTAACAACAGTTAGGGATTCTCCCCAGTAAACGTTCCCAACTAGCCCATTACTGTTTGGTATGGGGAATCTATCCGGTTTACGGTCCGGCTACCGTAGGTCAAGTAACAAAAATAAAAGGTTTTACCGGTTACGGCCCGGTCCACCATGTATGTTTTTAGTTTTTGTATTTAAGTATGATATGCAAGTGCCTATCTAAGAATGCAGATTGATAGAGAATACGAGGAGCGGTCACAATGTGATGCACAGGTTCTTACCTCTCGTCTTAACTCTCTCACATCTAAATCACACACAACAAGAAACTAAAACTAACTATCTAACCTATCCTTAGGGAGAAAGATTATCATTCATCAATGAGTAATGTATTTTGCGCATGCATTAAGAAAAATCATAGATAGCTGTTACTTATTTCAAAACACTTGAACCTTTATAGATATATGAACAAAAATATAGCTCATTGTTTATGAAAAACATTCGTTACCCACAGTGGACATTTCATAGAATAAACTAGAGTGCATTCATAACAAGAACATAGGTTCAAAGAGTTAGAACGATCTCACAGTTAATGGATGATAGCTGAAAACGAAATAGTTCACATTCAACAAATCCATAGCACAACATTTGAAACATCCCACCAAGATTTCTCCAACAGGAAACTTGTAATTCTTATTGCAAAAGGAAATAGTTCTTCTTACAACATATTCTCACAAATATATCTGGGAAAAAGTCCTTTCTTACATCTAACTCTCCTATACTTATGCAAAAAAGGAAAATTTTTTGGGCTGCCCCAATATGACTTTTGGGCTTCCCTAACGTTTGAATCCAAAACTTTGTCCTGTAGTGAGTGCTCATACATTATACAATATATCACATTTAAAACAAAATTTAATAGAGCATTTTTATGAATATGGCCCCGCTTGATCATTAAAGAACTTTTTCCACGCCTGGGCCTCCGCTACTATGCTTTCAGATTCTGAGGGTTCAAGAAAATGGATGTTGAGCTCATACTTTGCAGCCTGATTCTTAACCACCTCTATTCTTGCTGGACTCAAGCATAGCTGATATTCAAGTAAATGGATGTTGACTGCTGCATGAGATACTGCATTCTTTAGGATCTGCTCATCTAAATCCTTGACTTGTTGTATCTTCTGTTCATCCTCATGGTACCTGCTCTATAGTAGTTCTGTGAACAAGTCATGCTTTGGTATTGCATCCAGTCTTTGTTTTGTAGCAACTTGGCATCTGTTGTATGTGACCAGCACCCTTCTGCAGTATTCAATACATGCTCCTCTCATTTTCTTCACAGTATTCTTGAATTCCTCTGCAGTATTTATTGCAAACTCTAATAAGTCATGGTCCTGCTTCAAACTATATCGATCCTTAGCTGGTAGCTCTGCAGGGGTTTCTTTGTTTGTTTCTAACCAAACTATTCTTCCTATCAGGACTTCCAAAATATCCTGAGATCTATCTACAAAATATGAAGTAGTGTCCAGGATTTCTTCCAACTTGTTATCTATCTGTAAGATCTTACACCTTTCTTCTTTGATAGACATTTGCAGTTGGTGCATTCTTCTTTGTTGAGCTAGGCCATGCTCCTTCACAGGATGGATATTAGTCTTCTGTTCACTGGCATCCTTCAGTGATGCTGTTAATGAAGCAATCTGTCCCTCAAAACTTGCCACTTGCACTTGATATTGCTTTTCCCTTTATTCTGTAGTGACCTTTTGTGCCTCCAACTCAACAACTTTGCTCTGTAGCTAGTCCTTTTCTGCACTCATATTTTCATATGATACTTTGTGGTCATTGTTCTCTGTCTTCAACACCTTATACTCGAGCTGTAACTTCTGTAGTTCTGCTAGACTATTATGAGCATCCCTTTCATTTTTCTCTACTGAGACTCCTAAGGCCATTTTGTTTGCATGCAGAGTTCGGAGTTCTTCCTTTGAAGTTCTCACTTCATTATGCATATCTTCAATTTTTCTCTTTAACTTGTTATCGTCATCCCTCTCCTTTTTTAGACTGTCCTTTAATTGTGCTACATTTTTCCTTGATTGCTCAAGGTCTGTCATAAGTCTATCCACATTGTCTTCAGTGGCCTGGATTGATGCCACCCCATCTCTGGCTGTCAGTCATGGATCTGCATCTGTCCCATGCACCAAAGTTTTATTAGTAATCATCATACTTGATTGTCCTTCTATTTCTACCTTTTTCTCGGTTCTCTTGACAATCCTCTTCTTCTCCTTGTCATAGAAGATGGTGCTAAAATTAGGGACCTCTTCTCCTTCTTTTTGCATAAAAGGTATCAGATTCAATCCAGAAAAAACAACTTGTTATTGGGTGCTGCCAGAAGTTGCAGTAGACTCCCGAGGGTTAGGATTGTCTTGTCCATGCCCTTGATCGGTATGCTCCTATGCTTCTTGTGTATTTATTGGGTCAGTAGTTTGATGGTATTTATTAGCTCCTGCTAATCTTAGATCTTCACTTTCCTTTTTTCTTTTTCTTTATCTCTTCATCTTCCTTCTTCTTTCTTTCTTCCTCTTCCTTCTCTGCTACTTCCTTTGCAACTTTCTTTCTTTCTTCTTCTTCCTTCTTTGCTTCTTCCTCTGCAGCTTTCTTTCTTTCTTCTTCTTCTTTATTTAATGAACTCTTAGCCTCTTGTGCTAGCCTCATAGCATCCACTTCCATTTTCTTGGCTTTCTCTTCTTCAGCTTTCTTCTGTGCGGTTTTGCCCTTAGCGCCCACAACAATGATCTTTTGTTTATATCTTTTCTTCAATGCAGTCATATTCTTTGCATTTCTGAAAATTTATTCATCCTTGTCTCAGAAATTTGTATATTCAAAATGAACATTTGCTTCTTTGCAATGCTCTGCAACCTTATTTTGGGAGTCATTCCTGTGGAAGCTCATCTCCCCAAAATGGAAATGCTCCAATTCCTGTACGAATTCAGCAGTTAGTTTGACCTTTGAAAATTTGTAACTTCCCAGCTGGAAAGGTATGGCAGGATAGGATTCCTTCTTATGTTCAAACAGGAAGTTTCCTACACCATCTATATATACTTGAGCAACCATACATTCTAATGTACATCCCCTCTTCCATCAAATAATAGCGCCCATGTTCCTCAATGACTTTGAATGCCTCCTCAGACATACAGTTGCATTCTATTAGGAATATTAAAGTGTACAAAGGCATAATGAAATGTTCACATATCTCTTTATAGTGGCTATAATATTTGCATGCCCAAAATAGTTTGTATGTAGTGTACACTGGGGTTTTGTCCTTGTCCCAATTGCACCTTAAGGCTGGAAATGGCTAGGTACACAATATAGAGTCCACTAAGATGGAGCTCATATAGAACTCAGACTTATTTTGGGACACCCCTCCCAAAGCTGAAGATATACAGGCTGAGAGACTGTTAGACACTATGTTTACCCAGTTGAATATGGTCCCCTGAGTGGCCACATAAAAAATAATGGGTACCCATCCCAACTTGAAACTTTTACCATGAGCTCTCCCAAACACTCTATTCAGCATCCGTGCTATAAACCTGTAAGGAGTCCGAAGAGTGGCTGTATCATACTCTCCTAATGGCCTGGTTTGAAATTTCTTCCCAGGTATCATCATTCTCTTCACTGTTTCAACCAGGTCCAAATTTATCTCCTTTAGCCAACTTTCAGTAAAGTATACTTGAGCAGGAGGTAGGTGATATGCCAGTGAGACATAACTAGGACTGTATGCAACATAGCCCTATTTGGCAGTATTTTCTAAGATCATCGTGGTCACATCTCCCCTAGGCAGGATCCAACCAATCACCTCAGAGCATGGGAACAACTCAGGTCTAGTGGCTACCTTCATCAGTGCAGATTTCTCAATGTTGGCATATATGGTTAGTTCTTCGAATCCTTCATCTGGCACATCCAAATTTGAAATCATCCGATATATCTCACCCCGCTTGTAATATGGCTCTACCCCAGTGGTAGCTCTAGTGCCTTTGTAGATATATTCCACCTTAGTAACAATTTCCACATCTGTTTCTCCCTCAGTAACATGAGCCTTCTTCTTTTGTCTTTTAGACATATCTCCTTTGAAGAAGTTTCCCTGTCACAGACCAAACATGTTCTTAGGCTATTGGAGATTTTAGTTAGTATTCTAAGAATGAAGAAAAATAGTATAGAAACATTTACTTCTTCCATATGCATTTTCAATAGATAAACTATAAAAATATTAATGCATAATCGACAGGCAAAAATAACTTTTGCAAACTAGGTCTGAAAATTTCTAAGTCTGTCTGCAACTAAAACATGACCCAGATAACACATACATTGTTTAAACCGAAATGCATTCTAACTCTTCGCCAAAATGAAAAACCCCTATCAGTGAGGCTAGTATTCGAAAGTGTGTCCCGATCCGGAACACACAGGAATCCCAATTTGACTGAAAATCAAACCCTCCGGCGTCCCAAACAAATTATGGTAAATGCCTTTGACGAAAAGAACTGAAACCTCCCCTCCCCGGACGGCCATAGATAACCCCACAAAAACTGGTGTAGACAATGTAACGCTTGTATGCACCAACTACCTAAACCTTCAGATTGGGATGGAGTTTTCATAACGACTTACAAACAGGGTCAAGAAAAACACCCCACTGCAAAAATATCAAACTGACTGATACCTCACGTCGTAATCATACTTAGACGACCAACTACCAAACGGTGGGAAAAACCCGACCAGCGAAAAACCCTAGTTCCTAAAATGACTCATAAACTCAAGAGAAAGGAGAAACCATGGTTGGCCTACTTAGAAAACAAGTTGCAGTCGACATGATGGTCCAACACTTCCACGGCAGCACCCCAAATGAGCGAAATCTTGACAGCTAAGCATAGATGCATAGTTCGACTCAACAGGGATAGAGCAAGCACGAGTTCACAAGGGTAATAAAATAATAACCCACCCCAGTATATATATACCTTTCGGTGAAAAAGACGATGGGAAAACTCAATCGGCGGTCAAAACCACTATTGCATCGAACGATTAGTTTACCAAGGGGCCGCAATGACGGAAATCGTACAGACTAAGGGTTTTGTGGAAAAATAAAATGTCAAGAATCGGAGGCTCGGAAGACTAACCCATATTGCATCGGCATATGAATCAACTAACCATCAAAGAGATAGCATAGTACACAGCTGTAATAGCGGGAAACAATCAACCTACGGCTTTCGCAATCCAATGAAAATGTCAACGATCGAAAACTTAAATAACTACGGATCGGTAAGTTTAACACTAAGCATCTCCGCAGTATCGGTGAGATAAACAACAAAGCCTCTGAAATAGCAGTGTCACTCGAGACTAGAAATCCGACACTTAGTCAAAACATTCCGATAGTGAAAACAAAAGATCATTGCAAAGCAAACAGTTTGAACCAATAAAACCACGTAATCGGCGAACGTAAAACTAACCATCGGTCCGTTCTCTATTTGTCCTCCGAAACGGTGGTGATATAGAAGGCTAATGCTCTGATCATGATAAAATAAGAATGCCAATAGTCCAAATAAAAATGAAATAAAAGTGCTTCGGTGAAAATAAGAACTGTCCATCGGGAAGTTCATTACTTACCCTCCGCAACGGCAGCAGTGTAGAGAACTACCGCCCCGATCCAAACATAAATAAACTTCCGACAGTGATAAAGGAAATCATTTTAAATAAAAAAGGCCATCAATTTCAACTTCATAGTCAAAAGCATCAGCTGGACAAAAGATAATCATTCAACTTCTGAAAATGGTAAACAATTTACCTTAATTCAACCTCAAAAGATCCAAATTTGTAGCAGAGGAACAACAAAGTTCAGCAATCCCAAACAAATCCAGGCAAGATAAAATTAAAAGGAGTGTCCAAAATTTTAAAAAATTTGGGAAATAGTTGCAGCTGCAACAATTGGAGACTACCTGGTGAACCCAGATCTTTGGACAATTTCTTCCTTAAGTAACAGACTGCTTGACAATAAAACCAACATGTTGAATTCTTCTAGATGTCTGGATTTCCCAAATGGAAAATGTATGTACTTTTAATCATTGATGATAGTCCAATTTATGAAAATGGAAACCTAGATTTCAAAGTCAAGATAACTCTTTTGAGGCGAGGAATATGAGTTTCATTTTTTACCTCTGTATTCGGGTAGCTTCCAGTTTGGACACTATAGGATTGTAACATATGGTAAACAGAAATATTCATTTGTTCCTCATACCCATGCCATTTTGCACTTTTTGTTCTTTTGGATCTTTTTGTCCTTTTTGAGTCCTCCTGCATGCCTTTCTTTCTGAATTTTTATTCAGGCTCCTCTATCCATAGTGTCCTTTTGTGTGAGAGATGTATTGATTTTCAGCTCACGGACGGAGAGGAACTTTGGCAATTTTGTACTTATATGGTTCAGTACTTTGTTTTGATACATATTTCTTTCTTAGGAGATTTTTGACTCTTATTTGCCTTTTGGCTCTCAATTCTTGGCATGGGATCATTTATATATAATATACTGTTTACCTTGCTTCCTTTCCATGGGTCTTTTGCTGTCACCCCCTAAGACATTTTTAAATGTGAGATGGATGGAGCCTCGAAATAGTATTCTATACCTTTTGATTCCAAGTTATTTTACAAGGATTAGGTAGGACTTCAATGTGTTCATAGCCATTTAGGAAAACTGCTAAACTAGAAGAAATTCTTTCAGATAAAACAATAGTACACAGTCTTATAATCAAGGATTTTGGTTACTCTAGAATTCTGATGCTCTCCATGCAACCAAAAGTTTGCTTCTTTTATTTAAAACAATCAACATTTAGCTAAAAACAAACAGAGAATAAAGTAAATAAAAAATAAACAACCAAATCAATTTATTTATGTACAAGATAATCAAGAAATAAAAATCAAGAAATATAAAATTTGAGAACTAAACCACTAACTGGTCAGTTCTCTGCCCACCCTTGTAAATATGACAACTTGTAGGTTGAGGGGCTAGGCTTGACTGAAAAGGTCTACCCATTATCTAATCCTATTGTACTTGAATAAAAAACTACATCTACTATTTTACAATCAATCTCATCAGCCTGTGAAAATCGAAGGAGATCGGGATGGGTGTCTGGTGTATTGCTAGCTTCTTCCACTTGGTAGTTTCTCGGTTCTAGTTCAATGAAGTAATTCCCCAATACAGAATTCACTGGTTCATTCTTACCCTCCAACTGAGTAACATTGTGCTTCATGTGGGGCTCTCTTAATATTTTAATTTGATTTGGACTTCCCTTATGTGGCGACCACAGATGTGACCAATTTGATGCGAAATACCCATTTAGCTTTGCTGACCAGCCTCGATTCAAAACAAGTCCATAAACAACAGGTATGTCTGCTACTACAATATCAATGTATTGGCATATCTTTTCATTGGAAGATAAGCGAATCAGAACATCCTCCATTTCCCCGACTACTTTCACATTGGTTGTGTCTAGCTGAGTAACCTGCCAGGTAGTTGGTTTAGGTTGTCCATTGATCTTTTTGCAGACTGAAAGTGGCATAACATTGACTGCTGAACCTAGGTCCATTAAACAATTGTGCACCTTATGATTTAAAATCTCAAAATTCAGAAGGAAAGGTGAGGTTTTCAACCTAGTCTTACCTCCCACACTTGCTTCAATAATTTCTTCTACAGGTTGGTTGTTAGTGGGAGGCTCCTCCTCTGGTACTTCAAGTGCTTTTAACAATTCATACCCCATCTCAGGTGCTTTGAGATTTTCTTTGACATCATCAACCTTGTCTCCAATAGGCTTAATAGGCATGTTGACTTGTTTTGGATCTTGACTGGTAATGATAAATTCAGGTATCTTATCATCTGTGTTGTTCTTCTGTATTTTCTTCACATTCTCTTGAAATTTCTTAATCTTTGGAAGTATTGAATTGTCTTTATTTAACAAACCTTGGATTCTTGTTGTCACATTTGTTTCTGATATCTCCTCATGTTTCAGAGTACGTTCATCAAAAAGTGAGACACAGTCCCCTAAAACCAAAGCATCATCCTCTTGTTTTTCTGTGGATTTATTACCCTTTTCTTCCTCATCATCAGCTTCTGTTAGTTTAGAGTCCAATAGCTGATTCATTACTAATGTTATTGAATTTATCCTTTGAGGGAAATTTTTTTCTAGAATGGGGCTGTTAATGAAAAGTGCAAAAGTTATCCATACCTACCTCTGTTAAGTTCATTGATGCAGGACTATGTGGAGGAGGTTTAGATTGATAGTTGTCTTCTCTCCTTTTATAGTAAGGCTTATAATATTTTTGAGCTTCCTTTTCCTTTTCCAAATCTATTATTCTGTTAGATAGTTTCTACATCATTTTCAACATTCCTTCAAAGTCATGTGACTGATCCTCCTTAGGCTTAGACAGCAATAAGGCTTTCTTACCAAAAGTATTTTCTCTCGACTGCTCAGGATAATCTTCTATGCTCTCTTTTTCAGCTTCTACTCTCTCAGCTTCTTCATAAGTTTCTGACAATGTAGCTTTGACTTGCATCTTGGCAAACATGGCCAAGTTAGGCCCTAAAGCTGAAGTATAGTATTTGATCAGAACCTTATCAGACACTTTATCAGTTGCAGAAAAATTCTTAAGATAAGCAACAAACCTTTGGGTGAAACTATGCCCTTTTTATTTTCTTTCTTTCTTTAAAGCACACAACCCTTTCATTAGAGCTGCATGAGTTTTTTGGGCTGCATAGTTACTTCTGAATATCCTTTAAAATCTATCCCAGTCTAGGATTGATTTTGCAGGCAGATCAAAATACCATGAGCCTGCTGCTGCTTTTAGGGTATGTGGAAACAATCTGCAGACTACATCTTCATGTTCTCCAACCCTTAGTCCTTCTATAGCCAAGTAGAATATTTGCAAATAATCATCTACTAAAATATTTTCACTTGGGTCAAACTTGGGCAACATTTTCTCAAAAGCATGAGGTAAGTCATGCAAAGGAGGTGCCAGGTTTAAAGGTGACCTAGCCTTCCAAGTAGGTGGTGGATTTGGTGGGTTGGGTGGCTGATTTGCGTTTACATTAGCCATGAGTCTGGGTGGAGAATGAGGTGGTGAATGAATAGGAGTATGAACAGGTGAACAATAAGGTGTATCTGAGTCCACTTGATTCAAAGGTTGAACAACTTCCTGTAAGGCTGTTTCTACCAGTTCTTCAAAATCTCCAACCAACACTGCATCTTCCACTATAGGGAGGTATTTCTTCCGATATTCTCTTTTGGGTAAGACAGGAATAATTGGTAATCCTCCAATCTTCTTCACATATGCCCTAGTATATCTTCTCAGATATTTAACTACTTCATTATTGATAGAATACAGATGCTCTTTACCCTTCCCTTTAGGAATTGGATTGGGAAACAAATTGCTTTTAGCACTATCACCGGTGGAATAATCTTGAGAAAATGGGTTTCCTCGGCCAGCCATGGATTGGTGGCCCTCCTTCTAGTGCCAAAAACTATTGAGGCTTGGAAAATCGCAGGTAACAACAGTTAGGGATTCTCCCCAGTAAACGTTCCCAACTAGCCCGTTACTGTTTGGTATGGGGAATCCATCCGGTTTATGGTCCGGCTACAGTAGGTCAAGTAACAAAAATAAAAGGTTTTACTGGCTACGGCCCGGTCCACCGTGTATGTTTTTAATTTTTTGTATTTAAGTATGATATGCAAGTGCCTATCTAAGAATGTAGATTGATAGAGAATACAAGGAGCAGTCACAATGTCATGCGTAGGTTCTTACCTCTCATCTTAACTCTCTCGCATCTAAATCACACACAACAAGAAACTAAAACTAACTATCTAACCTATCCCTAGGGAGCAATATTATCATTCATCAATGAGTAATGTATTTTGCACATGCATTAAGAAAAATCACAGATAGCTATTACTTATTTCAAAACACATGAACCTTTATAGATATATGAACAGCAAGATAGCTCATTGTTTATGAAAAACATTCATTACCCACAGTGGACATTTCATAGAATAAACTAGAGCACATTCATAACAAGAACATAGGTTCAAAGAGTTATAACGATCTCACAGTTAATGGATAATAGCTGAAAATGAAATAGTTCACATTCAACAAATCCATAGCACAACATTTGAAACATCCCACCAAGCTTTCTCCAACAGGAAACTTGCAATTCTTATTGCAAAAGGAAATAGTTCTTCTTACAACATATTCTCACAAATCTATTTGGGAAAAAGTCATTTCTTACATCTAACTCTCCTATACTTATACAAAAAAGGAAAAACTTTTGGGTTGCCCCAATATGACTTTTGGGCTTCCCCAACGTTTCAATCCAAAACTTTGTCCTGTAGTGAGTGCTCATACATTATACCATATATTACATTTATAACAAAATTTAATAGAGAAATTTTATGAAGATGGCCTCGCTTGATCATTAAAGAACTTTTTCCACGCTTGGGGCTTCGCTGCTATGCTTTCAAATTCTGAGGGTTCAAGAAAACGGATGTTGATCTCATACTTTGCAGCCTGATTCTTAACCACCTCTATTCTTGCTGGACTCAAGCGTAGCTGATCTTCAAGTAAATGGATGCTGACTGCTGCATGAGCTACTGCATTCTTCAGGATCTGCTCATCTAAATCCTTGACTTGTTGTATCTTCTGTTCATCCTCCTGGTACTTGCTCTATAGTAGTTTTGTGAACAACTCATGCTCTAGTATTGCATTTAGGCTTTGTTCTGTAGCAACTTGGCATCTATTGTATGTGACCAGCATCCTTCTGCAGTATTCAATACAGGCTCCTCTCATTTTCTTCACAGTCTTCTTGAATTCCTCTGCGGTATTTATTTCAAACTCTAATAAGTCTGTATTGAATATTTAGTATTTATATTTAATATTTATATTTATATTTAATGAAAAATCTAATTTATATTTACATCCATTTGGTGTAGGTTCCATTTCATCTTGGATCCCAAAGAAAGGACAATTCTAATTGAGGTATATCTTGCTACTGGTGTAAAAGTATCTTCATAATCAATCATTATTTTTGTGAGAATACTTGAGCTATGAATCTTGCCTTGTACTTCTCAATAATTCCATTTGCTGAATGTTTGGTCTTGAATATCCACTTTGACGAAAGAAATGACATCTCTCTTGGTCTTGGTACTACATCCCAAATATCATTCTTGACGATAGATTGGTATTATCTGATCATTGCATCCATTTACTCCTTCTTTGTAACTTCTTCAAAACATGTAGGTTCTGCATCAACAAGATTACACATCTGTTGGGGCGCGCACCTTAACGGTCCCTAATTTTGGTAACTCCGCGGTTTTTGTGGAAGTTTGTAAGTGGAGTTGCGACTCAAAATAGTCTTAGGGGTGTTGGGGTTGAGTAAAAGCCTTCTTTTTGTAATAAACCCATGGTTTAAGTCCAGGGTTTAGGGTTCGGGGTCACCATGGTTTAAGCCCATGGTTTTGTAATAAGTGCACTATAAATAAGCACTCTTGTAAAGAAGCCAGTTAGGCTTTTGATGTAAGATGAATTGATGCGAAGCTAAGGCTTGTTTTGTAAGAAAGGTTAAGTCCCAGCTGTGTGCGTGGACGACCTCTGCAACTGTGTGCGTAGAGGGTTTTGGGTGATTAAGAAAGATCTACAGCTTAGTGTGCAGCTTTGAGGAATTGAGGAGATCTACAGCTTAGTGCATAGCTTTGAGGAATTGAAGGGATTTGCAGCTGAGTGTGCAGATCAGAACTGTGGTTTTTGTAAAGAGTTGAATAAAACATAGTTCTGTGGACGTAGCCCCTAAAATAGGGGTGAACCACATTATATCTTGTGTTGTGGTTCTTTTGTGTTGTTGTTATGTCTTTTATGCATTGATAAATATATAACTGATAAGTAAGATCACTGCTAAATACTATCTTCGCAGTGAATTCCCAGTAAAGGGTTAAGCAAGGCACTGTTTGTTTATCTAACTGCGAAGCTAATTAAGTGAATGTCAAGCTCTGTATTTGATGATTATCATTTGTTAGAAGCTAAAGGTACAGTAATATCCCTCTTCTGCTTGCAGAAACCTGATTCTGGGGCACCCCATAGCTGTTTCGGGTGAGATTGCAACCTGTTCGTAGGTTGTTTCCGAAAGGGCCAACACTGTGGGTCTTTTGTTGGTGCGAAGACAAAAGTATAGAACCTGGG